>JAJEJO010005651.1:939510-985198 GCA_020662805.1 Glaucomys volans | reverse complement strand
CAAATATTGCTAACTAACTGCAATAGATATATAACTTTGGGAAATTACTTAGCTTTTCTCATTCTCAGTGTCTTCATCTCTAAGATGGGTACAAGGATGCAACCTACCTCATGAGATTGCAAAGATGATTAAATAAATTCAAAGCATTGGGCGCAGGGCCTAGCAGATCACTAGCACCCATAAATGTTGACCTCTAGTTTACCATGCCCTTTGGCCATGTGGGCAACACTTTCACAAGTCCTCATAAAGGTCTGAGATCTCTGTACCTTCAGGATATCTGTGGAACTTAACAAATGTGTTGCAAACACTTCTCAAACCCATTCATCTGTTCAGCAATGGGTTCTTATAAAATATTAGCCCAGTATCTGGCATGCATTAAATCCTTAGGAAACATATTAACTTAAAAAAAACTGGAATTAATGGATTCAACTGAAAGATGCTTAAAATAAATTTGCTTGGGGAAGCCATGATGATAAGACTCAAACATAATGTAAAAAAAATCTTGAATGACAAGAGGGAGTCAGCACATGAAGATCTGAATCAAAGACTATCAGGCTGACAGAGTATGAACGCTCTAAGGAGGAAAGCATCTTGGCCTGGCAGACCTGGAACAGGCAGCAGCCAGAGGGGTGGATGGGTCAGTGAGCAGAATGGTGGACATGGGGTCAGAGAAAAGCAGGGAGCAGACTACAAGAGCATAGTGCAGGGTTTGGACTTTATAAGTGCAAGAGGATGTCATTACAGAGTTTGGAGCAAGTTAATTGCATGATGTTATTTACATTTTTAAGAAAGTAATATATGAATTGCAGTGGCATGGGGTGAGTGGAATCTGGGAAGTCAGGTAGGAGGGCTTAAGAGAGTCCAGGTGAAAGGGGCTGCTGCTTGGTCTGAAGAGAAAATTGAAACTGGAGAAAGGCAGATATTATTTTAGAGCTAGAATGAATGTGAGCCATGGGAAAGAACACAGGGATCAAAGAAACTGGGGTGACAGAGGAACTGTTTATCAAATGGGGCAGAGAAGAGGAGGAATAGGACAAAGCTGGATGTCCCAGGACCTTAGGTGCCCTGGGTGATGACAACCCACCTTAAGAAATCTAGCACAAGAGACAGAGCTGAGAGGTAGCAGGAAGGTGTGCTATCCTGGAAATTTTGGATATAAAGTATGGATAAGTGTGAAACTATGGGAAGAAAACTCCAGTGGTTTCTAACAAGAAGAGTAGAGAGTCATGACCACAGGTTTGGTTACCTAGAAGTCACTGGTGGCAGAGAAGGGGTAGTAATCGAAGTCTTATTGGAGGGGGAAGAAGAGAAGGAAAGGAAAGAAGAAAGGAGAAAAAGAGAGAGATGTCATGAATTAGATACATTTAAGGCATTATGTTGTGGGTGGGGGAGAAAAATAGGCTCATGCCTGAAAGGGAAAGTGGAGTTAAGATATTTTTAAGATAGATACTTCTAGAATGTGTTTATATGCTGATGAAAATGGTCCTATGTAGAGGAGAAATAAATGATGCAGGAGGGATCAGGAAAGAAGATAAAGCAAAGCCCCTGAGGAGAGAGGGACAGGCTCCCAAGCACAGGTTACTGTTGGCCCCACACAGGAGCAGTGCCACATACCATTTGTCTGGGCTGAGAGGATGGGTAGGGGGAAGATGAGCGTGGTCTTGGCACACGGCTTTTATTTTCAAGTATTTACACCCTGAGCAGCCAAACTGTACATAAGCTGCAGGAGGAAGTACCTGTAATTTGCACACCTCTCCCTTACCCTGATCTTCAGCCAGACAGAACCCAGAACAACCTCCGTAAGGAACAAGGCAGCTATTGAGAGCTACGGACTCCAGTGTGGGTCCTTATGCCCCTTGCCCCAAGGGAATTGTTTGAGAGTCCTATGTTCTCTAAGTCCCCAAATTCCCATTTGCTGTTTTCTCTTCTTCCCCACCTTGGATAGGCCTTCCACTGAGCACAGCTTCAGTTTAGGAAAAGTGTTCCTAAGGATTAGGTCCAAGGCTCAACATCTGTGTAACCATTTTAAATCCTTACCTCCATTTAATAAAATAAGTTTCACTCTCCTGCCCTGGAAATAAGTTTCACTCTCCTGCCCTAGATAGGTGCTTGCAGAGGAAGCAAAAGTTAGCAGATAGCCCCACATCCCCCTCACCACCTGTTAAGCAGCCTAATTGAAATATCTCCTCATTTGTGCTAACAGCCCACCGCAAGGCTTTATGCAGATAGCCCACGCAAGCTTACCCAAGCAGCCCAAAGCATAAGCAGCCCTATAAAATACCCCAGAGTTAGATTTTCCCTGCCTTCTCTCACCCTTTTGGAGTGATGGCCTTTGTCAGACCCTAACTGACAAATAAAACTCTCTGCAGGTGGATCTCCTTACGGGGCTTCTGAGTTGTTTGCCTGCATTTCACTTTCCTTTCACTAAGGCCCCCAGTCCAGGACTGGGAATACTAAACCACATGCTTCCAAAGGCTCCGCCCTGAGCTCCTCTGAACTGGCACAGCCTGGTGGCTAGCTTTGTCCCCCCAGTGAACGTAGTGCAGGAATGGAGCTCTGTACGGGACGTTATCAAGCCCCAAGACCCAGAGCAAGCACCCAGCAAATGCTTCTTGAATGTCAAAGAAATTAACCACACCAAGAAAAAGCAGAATCATATTTAATTACCTACGTGTAGATAATGTGACCTTAATTAGGTGTTTCTACTTAGGAAAGGGAATTAGAGGAAGGACATTGAATAAGATGCTAAAAGTGGTTAACTCCAATAGGGTAGGGATACAGAGTACAACACTATTTCCCTTTTCTTTTTCCAAGTTTTCTGTATTTTGTAAATTTTCTACAGTAAACAGATACCACTTTTAAAAACAATATATATATATATATACATATATATACACACACACATAAAATTTAAACAGCATATATATATGTGTGTGTGTATATATACCTAATATTTTAAATGTGAATTTCCCACTTTGCCCCCTTATACATCCTCTTTAGAACATTCAGCACTTTCCAATCCCAGCATACCTCCCTCTTTTGCCTATCATTCCATGCTTCCAACCACACTTCACCCCCAGGGTCCTAGCAGAGAGCTCCAGGTATTTATTCTCATCCTCTATGGTCTCACTCTCTTTACTGGCCTGTCAACATGTCTCCTTGTGTGCCCAGGTTCCAGAGCCTGCCTTGGAATTAGACCCCAAAGAGTGCCCCATTCCAGAAAGACCTCTCCTCTCCCAGGCCCCTCAGCCCAATTGCCAAGAGGCTGTATCCCAGAGTTTGGCAGAGCACTGGAGAATACATTTGTACATATAGAATGAGCTTTGCTTTTCCAAACATCTCAGTATTTACCTAAAGATGAACAACTGGGATTCTCTTATACCTACTCTATTAAATTGCAAAATTCTATCTGGTAAGTGCTCTGCAGAGAGCACATTCAATTTAGTTACAAAGCAGAGGTTATAATATGTGGCGAATCAACTGAACCACAAAAGCCCAATGCCAGGGAAGAAGATAGGAAATTTCATATATCTTCTATCCTGAGAGATTTTCTCACAGTGTGGAGTTGCGTTCCAGTCAACAGGATGGTAGAAAAGATAAATTATATTTTTAAAAAGGCAAAAAACTTGTTATCTCTTTCTTATGCATCTAAGATGAGCTCAAATTGCTATTTCAAGTTTACAGAGAGTTGTTTTAATAGAGTCTATGGTTATTAATAAGCATTTTTACTAAACTGCCAGCCACTGTGTAGATTGTTTTAAATTTCTATTTTAAAGTTACAGTTTTGCCTTTGGTAAATATTTATACTTTAAAACACAAACCACAGACAAAACTGAAAGATTTGACAGCATTGAAAAAAAAACCCACTCTCTTCGACATATACACACCTGAAAACATTGTGTTTGTTTTTAATCTCAGTGACATATTTTGGCAGAAAGACCCACGTGGCTGAATGGCTATATTGCTGACTATTTCTGATCTGAGAACATATGTGAGGGAGATTTAAAGTTTCTCCACAATAATTTCCAAACTAAAGGGCATGCATCCTGATAATGTGCACTCCTCAGATCATCTCCTATCTGAAATAATCCTTTCAGAAGCAGATTTTTTTTTTTAAATGCAGTAAAAGTCCTCCAGAAAAGAGTAATGAGCTAGTTAGAAGAACACTTGAAAGCAGAGTAATAAACCCTTGCACTCTGACTGCAAATCGGATGCCCAAGCCACCAGCAGCTGGAGCATCCTTATTTAGAATAATGTTTATAAATGATTTTATCTAATTTTGTCATGCATTCTCAGCAATCTGTTAGCTTTTAACCAGGTTAGATATCCTCACAGCTGGAGAGGACCTTCAAATCACCAAAGAACCCCCAAAAAGGAACAAGTCAGAAAAAAACTGGATGCTTCCTTTCCCCCTGCTGGGTTCCAACATATTGTGGTGAAGAGCAGCCACGTGGCATGGGCCTCCTCCTGCCGCGAGGGCCCCAGAGCAGCTGCCCTGGTGTCTCTGAGCATCTTGTGGGGAGCCTTGCTGTTGCAGGGCTCTTTCACCAGCTCTGCTTTTGCTCAGTCTCTGCATCATTCTGTTATCCATTCCCTGCAGATCATTCCTGAGAGCATCTCCTCCGATGGCATGTGACCACCAGAGAAAGAGCTTTTAGTATCAGATGAGGCAGCTGGGCAATCAAAAGATCACATCTGCTTCAAACGCAAAGCAGTAGCAGCAACAAACTTTATTTTTCCCACCACCAGCTAATGCCTGGCTACCCCAGCGTACCATTTTCAAAATTCCATCCTATCTTTGTCATTCAACATTTTCCTTCAGCCCCATTTTTCTTGAAACCTATCTTAGAAATGTGCAACACAGGTATTGTGCAAATATTCTTGAGAGTTTGAATGTGCTGACTTTCTCTCGCTCTTGCTTTGCGAAACCTCTAATTACACAGATATAATGGGGCCGATCTTGGCATGCTATGCTCCTCAAGAAAGACACAAGCTGAACATACAGGAGGCATTCCGAAGCAATTGAAGCTTTGGCTGAGGTCCTGAAGAGTGGAAAACATGGTTTGCATTTTCATGACACACAAGGAAGTATTTCCTAAACACCTCCCCAACTCATCCATTTCCCCCATGTCTTCCCAGCAATTGCTTGACAATCACTGCCCCTAGGAATCCACTTTCCCAGATTTGGGTTGTTTGTACTTCTGATGTAGATGAATCTAATCTCTCTCAGTTATTCCCAGTTCTGTACCTTCATATGGCAGCAAAGCCATATATCCAAAGCCTTCCATACCTGTATTTATTATTAGATGATGGAAATTAAGTTCAGCCTCATGACCCTCAGGTACCATTAATTCTTTGGGACAAAACAAAGACCCACTTGTAGTTCTTATACTGTTCTTCCCTTTTTTAAAAAAGACCTCAATATTTATTGAAATAAATAATTTTCTGCTTAAATTGCCATGAACTTAAAAATACCGTTAACCAAAATTTTTGTTCCATGAGTATCCTGACTCGCAAAGGGTTTATGAGGTGATGATGCTGTGGTCGTTTTATGGAATAATTCTCCCAACTCCACAGCCATTGCCAAGTTTTACAAAGAAGCCACACTTGCCTGACCACAAGGAAGCCAACTGCCCCATCCTGACTCACTGGGAATGGATGCCTCACTCAGCATGTGGTGTTGGCTACCAAGCATCCAACAGCATGCTGTGTTAAGATCTCAGGTAGAGGAGACTGGAGGGAACCAGGGTCCCTGCCCCCTCACCTCCCTCCCCACCCTGCAGAAGTTCTCCTAGGCTCTCCTGCAGAGTCAGACAGCACACATCCTTACCACAGCCCTTTAATTTCTACCACCTCCAGAGCCCACACCAGTCCACTTCAGAATCTGTCTGCCACCAGAGTAAGTGGCCATTTTGAAATCAAAGCATGAACTATTTTTGGAGGAAGAGAATAATGGAGCAGTGTCTGAAAAGGATGAGGGGTATATATGAATTATGAAAAGCTGATCCTCGAGAGCAACTGTTACCTTATGGCTATGTTCAGGTTTTCCTGGAGTGGGACATTTTGGTCAGCAGTTCTGAGGAACATGGTACTGTAAAGTTCCCTGGAGCTATGAAATTCCACTGTGGAATCTCAGGTCATGTTGGCAGCAGACAGCAGGACATCCAATCCTGCAAATTCAACAGCTTGAGACATGGTAGACTATGGATTATGTGGTTAGTTCCAGTGAAGTGCTGCCTTCTGTTTCAGTCAGCAACTTGTGGAATTGGGTCACACTCTTTCCCTCAGTGCATGGAGAGCTCTGCTCTCCCTCTCTATATGCCTCAATTTACTCACCTGCAAAATGGGATGATAATGATAGTACCGAACCACAGAGCTGCTGTGAGGATGAGATGCTGCCCCTGGTAAGAGTTAGAAAATCTTTAGTTATTTCTGTTATTATATGCTTTCCCTTACTGTGACAAAATACATGAGAAAGTCAACTTAAAGGAGGAAAGATTATTTATTACTAGCACCACAGCTATGCACAACTCTGAACAGAGCTTTTATTCCTAAGGTTGGGGAGGCTTAAAAGCAATTCTGGATAAATTCTGAGTGCCTTTCTCTCCTCTCCTCACACCCTTTTCTCTTCTCTCTATCCATCTCTCTTGTTTTTCTCCTTTCTTTAAAAAATAGATTTAGGTAAAATTACTTCTCACTTCTTCAATGCCTTGCCACCTTAAAGACATATATTGCCCATCTACCATTCAATATCATCATCCTGGCAAGGCCTAATGCCTTGTAGGTGCTGGGACTCCCACCTTCTCATATTATGTTGAAATCCAAATCAACAGGTAGGTCAAAGGAAGAATGAAACCTGAGAAACGTAGGTCATGTTATCCAAGATGCCTGCCACCAAATCTAAATCATGGACACATTCCCTGTTCCTCAGCTTTCTCTGCCAAGAAAAGATGGGCCCAGCATAGTCCACCTTACCTGAAATCAACAATGGATAGGGTCTAGTGTTGCAGGGTCCAATCAGGCCAGGTAAAGCTTAACTCCTCAAACTACCAGTCAGGCTGATAAGGCCCCTTTCCACCCTCCCAGGACAATGCTGCCACCAGTAGCTCACCAGCATATGTCACCATCAAGACTCATCCAGTCCTCCTCAACAGTCCCCACAGCTGGTTCTAGGCCACCAACATCTGGATATGTAATGCCATTTTAAATTCTAAGAAACTATGAATGATCTTTATCTCTCTCATCAAGGGAGCACAAATCTGGTTCTCTGTGCAAAGGAGAACCAATGCTCATTAGCAAATCTGAAAACATAAAATGCCTGTAAGGTGAGGCTCCTAGGGGAGGCAGTAAGGCAATACCTAAAGGAGACACTGGAGGACAGCCTCATGAAGGTATTGGAATAAAACTGAGAGAAAGAACCTCAGAGAATCCATTCAATGACTTGGAGGCCTCTGCTTCTAGAAGGACATATGCTGGTCAAGAGGATCAGCATTGAAGTCAGATAATCCCGCCTCTGGGTCACTGGGATCTCTCTTAACTGACAATGTTGCCTCTGGTAAGTCTGTTATATAAGATGGGACAAAAATGGCAACTATTTCATCCAGATTGTTGAGGATGTAGAATAATACATACATTCTGTATGAAAGCATCTGTATAGTGTGCTGGCAGAATTAGTGCTCCACATATGGTTACTATTAATGCCATTATAAAGTGGTACTATGATGTATGACTTGATTTTCCATTACTGTGACAAAATAGCTGAGAGAGTCAACTTAAAGAAGGAAAGATTTATTTTGACTCACAGTTTCTGAGGTTTGGGTATATGGTTGGTACAGTGCTCTGAGGCCTGTGGTGAGGCCATCATCCATCATGGTGGTGGGAGTATGTGGTGGAGGAGCTGCTCACCTCAGGATGAACAGAGAGGAAAGAGAGAGGGGAAGGGTTTGGTACTGCAATACACCCTGCAAGGGCACACTCAAAATGACCTAACTTCCTTCCATTAAGCTGCATCACCTTCCAATAGCACCACAGGCTGGCAACAAAACCTGTAGCATATGGGCTTTTGAGGGAAGTTTAAGATCCAAACCATAATATTCTTTTCCTGGTTCCCAAAGGCTCAAGTCTATCTTACAGTGTAAAATGCATTTAGTCCAGCTCTGAGATCCCAAGGTCTTAATAGTTTCAGCATTGCTCAAAAGTCAAAGTTCAAAGTCTCCTCTGAAACTCAAGGTAAACTCAGCTGTGAGCCCCTCTAAAGATCAAAATGAAAGTTGCAGGGCTGGGGATATAGCTCAGTCAGTAGAGTGCTTGTAAAAATAAAGAAAAAAAATAAAGTTGCAAGTTTTCAACATACAAGGTAAGACAGGCACAGGGTAAACATTTCCATTCTATAAGGGCATAGTAGGGACATAAAAAGGAAGGATAAGGCCAAAGCAAGACCAGAACCCTACATGGCAAATGTTAAATCCTAAGTCTCTGTGTCTGCCATCTGGAACATATAGTGGTATGATGTAGTTTTAGAGGGCTCAGGGAGCTCTGCCTCTTGGCCTTGCTGGATGTGGACCATGTGGCCACTATCTTGGGCTGGGTTTGCTTGATGCCTGTAGCTTTTCTTTGCAGGTTGCCCATATTCTTGACATCTCAATCTTCTGGGGACTTCCTTGCAGCTTCAGCATTACTCTGACAGCTTCCAACCCATAACCCTCCCTGTCCAAGACTGCTTGATGAGATGTTGGCCCTGTCACATGCTACCTGGTCTCTGGGATTTCTTCTGAAATCTCAGTGGAAGCTCCATGATCTTGTAACTCTTACATTCTGCATGTCTGCAAAGCCAGTATCACATGAATAATGCCAAAGTCTGCCACTGGCTCTAGCCATACCTGAGTCCCTTTGAACCATGGCTACCTCAGCCTCTGAATGCCTGGCTAAAAGAACATAAGGAAATGAATCCAAGGGAAGAAATTCTCTAAATGGTACTGCATAAGCACCATCTTCTGAAAGGAAAAGAATTTTTAAGAGTTTATCTTTTTTCACATCTGAGCCCTGCATTGGGTGGAGTCTTGCAAATTCCAGAAATGCTCTCAAGGCATCTTTCCTATTGTCCTGGAATAAAGTGCTTAGCTTCTTTTTAGTCATGTTAATCTCTTCAGCAGCCACACCTTCCTTGGCCAGAACTTTTATGTGTTTTGTTGTTGTTGTTGTTTTTCCCCTGAGCAAACTGAGAGTTTTTCAAATATTTCTACTCTGATTTTGCTTTTTGTTTGTTTGTTTCATTTTGCTTTAGTTTGCTTTTGTTTTTGTTTTGTTTGTTTGCTTGTTTTGCTATCAGTCTTCACTTTAAATCTGGATAAAAGAACCCAGAAATACCCATGTCATTGCCTGAATATTGGGTACCTTGAAATTACCTCTAACAAAAAAAACTAGTCCATCAACTTTAAACCCAGCTTCACATAAAGTCTCAGGTCATTGACAAAATATAGCCAAGTTCTTTTCCAGAATGTAACATAAATGACTTCTAGTTCAGTTTCTGATAGAACACTCATTTGCATCTTAAACCTCATCGACACATCCTTCAAGGTCCACACTTCCATCAGATATCTTGTTTTCTGAGTCCCCATTAGAATCATTCATCCATTTAGCTAGTATTAAGAGTATTCTAGACCTTTTCTAGTCTTCTTCTCCAAACTTTTCCAAATTCTTCCTGCAAGCCACTTCCAAGGACTTACGAATCACATTCTCAGGCATGGTCATAGCCATGAGCCCACTCTTGCTACTGATTTTCTGTGTTAGTCAGCTTTCCATTGCTATGACAAAATGCCTGAGGTAATGATGTTAAAGGAAAAAATATTTCCTTAGGTTCAGAGTTTCCAAGATTTTAGTCCATGGTTGTTCTAGTTGCTTTGAGGCCTGAGATTAGATAGTACAACATGGTGGCCAGAGTGGTAGTGAAAAAGGCTATTCACCACATAGCAGACAAGACGCAAAAGAGAAGAAGAGTCTGAAGTTCCAATACCTCATTCAAGGGTGCTTCTCCAGTGACCTACTTCACTGCATTGGGCCCTACCTCCTGCAGGCTTCACTACCTCCCACGAGTGCCACAGGGTGGCAACCAAGCCTTTAGCCTGTGGCCTTTGGGAACACTTGAAACTCAAACCATAACATATGATTACTTTAAGGAAATGACTGTGTTAGGCACATGGAACACACACAAAGGAATAAGATAGAGTTTCAGCCTAAAGAATTTGATAACCTAGGTAGATACTCTTTTTCTTTCCTCTTTGATTTTTCTCTCCTCATTCCTCCTCCAGAAGATGTTTCCATCCATACATGGGCACTGTCTTACTCCTAGATTTTTTCATATCAGCCAGAAGCAGCCAAATGACAGGAGGGGAAAAAACTTTTATCAAATATGGTTTCTCACCCTCTGTTCTTATTCCTTAAGAAAATATTGAAACACTGCCCATAAAAACAAAGACATAAAGCAAGACAAATCTTTGTACATTTACTCAAAAGGAAGACTTGACTTAAACTATCAACGCTTATAATTAATAAAAGATTTGAATTGAGGGAGAGGAGACATAGAAAACTAGTCTACAAAGACAACAGGAAAGGAAAAGGAAACAGCATATAAATGACAGTGAAGAAAGCAGCCTTGGGAAAAGGTGCCCCTAGGAAAGAAAAATATCTGGAGGGCAATGCTTCACATTCTCAAGGATATTAAAGCAGATGTACTCTGTAATCCAGATAAAAGAAAAATAACAATAAAACAGTTTCTAGTAGATGAAATCAAACAGAAATGCAGCAGTAAAAATCTGAATGAGAACTGCAGAAAGAAATTTTGGTACCAGCTTTAAAAAAAAAAAAAAAAGCCACAATAAAAATAAAATGGAAAAATTCAAAGCACTCAGAAAATCTACATGGGGAATCCACAGTAGGGACCCAATATACAGACATTTGGCCCATCAGGGGGAGAAAAACAGACTAATCAGTGCACACAAAATATTTAAAGACATAATGGAATGCAATATTTCTGCTATGTTTGAATGTGTCCTCCTTAAAATTCAGATACTGAAGTGTAATGGCCAATGCTATAAAATTAAGAGACAGGACACAAGCCAGGTGAGGTGGTACATGCCTGTAATTCCAGAGGCTGGGGAGGCTGAGGCAGGAGCATTACAAGTTCAAAGCCAGCCACAGCAACTTAGCAAGACTCAAAGCAACTCAAAATAAAAAAATAAAAAGGGCTGGGGACGTGGCTTTGTGGTTAAGTGCCTCTTGGTTTAATCTCTGCTACTAAAAATTAAAAAATAAAACTAAGAGTCAGAACTTTTCAGAGGTGGTTAGACCAGGAGGGCTCCTTCCTCATGAATAGGATTCATTAAAAGTACATCCACACAGCACTCAGCTCTTCTGCCCTCCTGCCTTCCAGACCTTGAGGACATACCATTCCTTCCCCTCTGGAGGATGCAGCAACACGGTACCATCTTGGAAGTGAAGAGCAGCCCTTGCCAGACAACTAAGCCACACTGGCACTTGGACTTTCCATCCCCAGGCTCCAGAAGAGTGAGAAATAAATTTCTGCCACTTATGAATTGTCCAGCCATGCATGTTCTGTTATAGCAGCACAAATGGACTAAGACCACCCATGAACTGTCTTGGAGATGCAGATTTAAGCACACACTGCTTAACACTTAGCAAACATCCAGGAGTGTACCTTAATTCTTAAAGAAGATATTAGATTTCTAAAGTAGCCCCACATTTCATCAAACAAATGTAGATGCCAAAAGCAAAGGTGCAAGTCTACTAAATTCTGAAAAAAAAAATTGTAATCCAAGAATTTTTTCTAACTCACTTTTTACTCTTTATTACAAAAAATGGAAAGAAATTCTCAAATGCACAAGGATTCAGGATGCATATTTCATATACAAACTTCTTAAACTGTCATAAAGACATAATCCTGCTAATCAAATAAAAAATAAAAATAAATAAATGCAAATAGGAAAATTTCTCTATGAAAGGAATGGCAAGGCTCAATTATTTTGCCAAAAAAAAATTTAGTCTAATTATTTTGACCAGGCTTAAAAAACTGAATTTAAATATTTTAATTCTTGGATAAAGGAACATTTATTGTAGTTTTATATTGCATTATTATGTTATAGTTTATTATAGTATTTTTGTTTTATTATAGTATTTATTATAGTATTAAAGTTTTATTATAGTTCATTATAAGTATTTATTATTTTAATTATAATGAACTATCACAAAAACTCATGAGTCTACTTATATAAAACAGAAAGGAATAGTGGATATTCTGTGAGTCATTGAAAGTGACTGATTTCCTCATCTTCATGGGGAGAAGTCAATAATCAGCAATCATTTAAACACTGATAAATATGGCTTAAGTACTTTAACTAAATATTCAAATCAATTATGAGAAGAATAAAAATAATTTATGTGTTTAAATTACTGTAAGGAAAAAGAAATACTTCAAAATAAAGTCCAGCTAAATGTGAAGAGCATGCATCGCTCCTGGAAGCAAGAGCCTGCTGTGGTCTGAGGATTTTCCTGGTTAAAGACAATTGTCTGGTTTGAGACAGGAGGATCAGAAGTTTGAGGCCAACCTCCACAACTTGTTGAGGCCCTTAGCAACTCCGCGAGACCCTGTCTCTAAATAAAAAGTAAAAAGGGCTGGGGACATTGCTTGATGGTTAAGCACCCCTGGATATTCAATCCCTGGTACAAAGAAAGAGGGGAGATGGAAGGGAGGAATGGAGGGAGGGAGGGAAGAAGGGAGGAAGGAAGGAGGAAGGAAGGAAGGAAGGAAGGAAGGAAGGAAGGAAGGAAGGAAGGACGGACAAGACAATTGTGGTAGAGGTGAATTGAGAAGACATCATCATTAATAATGATGCTATTCAGCAAAATACAAGTAAATATTTTTATGAGAAAGAATGACAGATGTGTGAGAATGGAGAAAGGAGCAGGGAGAGGCCAGGCGGAGGCCAGGGAGAGGAGAGCGGCTGCTGCTATTTTGTTCTGTTTTGTTTTATTTTAAATATGCTTTTTAGCACTCTGTTTTGGAGAACATAGTACTTGGATTTTTTTTTTCCTTCACCTTAAGGGGAAAAGCCAAACATGAAGGTAAATTCAAACAGTAAAAGAAGAAGCGAAGAAGATACTGTAGTAATCACACCTGACACAACTGAATTTAATGTAAAAAGCATAACTGAGACAAACAACACTGCAATTTTCAAAAGGAGGAAGAAGGAGTAAAAAGACTGCACATTTTCCTCAGCTGAACAAGAAAGCAAGGGGGACGGGGCCTGCCAGGCACTAGAACGTGATCAACAGCCTCTCTGAGGAAGTCAGGTGGTGCTGATGCATGAACACACACGTGGCCCAGCAGAGGGAGACGGTCTGGAGATGCACCCCAACCCCAAGGGCAGCTGGCTCTGAGAGGAAATCACTGGAAGAGTGATGGCCTTTAAAAGAAATGGTCTGGGACAACTTACTAAAGGGTCATACCTCCCACCATGCACAAGGTGAGCATCAACTCCAGCTGGACCCGGGTCTAACTGGAAAGGAAGAGAAAGAGGATGCTTCAGTCAGCTTTTCTGCAGCTGTCATTAAAAGACCCAACTAGAATGGTAGAGGAGGGGAAGTTTATTTAAGGGCACAAGGTTTCAGAGGTCTCAGTGCATATACAGCCTGCTCCATCTTGGCGGGAGAGTGGCAGAAGGAAGCAGTTCACACGATGATCAGGCAGCAGAGAGGGAGAGATAGACTCCGCTCTCCAGATACAAAACATATATACAGGCTGGGCATGGTGGCGCACGCCTGTAATCCCAGCGACTCAGGAGGCTGAGGTAGGAGGATCACAAGTTCAAAGCCAGCCTCAGTAACTTAGCGAGGCCCTAAGCAACTCAGTGAGACCCTGTCTCTAAATAAAATACAAAATAGGGCTGGGGATGTGGCTCAATGGCCGAGTGCTCCTGAGTTTAGTCCCCAGTTCAAAAAAATAATAAAATAAAATAAAACATATATACAGCATGGGTGAAGTCCCCTTGGACAGCAACGTAGAGAAAGTGTTCTGTGACCCAGTGTCCAAAGGGAAAAAAAGGAAGACCGACAAATAAAATCAGATAAAATCAAAGGACAATTGACCC
This sequence comes from Glaucomys volans, assembly GCA_020662805.1. NCBI lineage: Eukaryota > Metazoa > Chordata > Mammalia > Rodentia > Sciuridae > Glaucomys > Glaucomys volans. The sequence continues at coordinate 971,036 of JAJEJO010005651.1, read as the reverse complement.
ACTAAAGAAAATTGAAAAGTCACCACCAACAAAAGACTAATACCACAAACTTTAAAACACTCTTAAAACTCAAAACAAAAGCAAAGAACCAAAATCCTAATAGATAAGAGGAGAAAAGACATCAACAGACGATTCACAAGAAAAGATATAAGATGGTCCCTAAATATATAAGAAAGTTAAAATTCACTTATAACTAGAGAAATGCAAACTCCAATAAACACAGGTAGCATTTTTCACCTATTGAACTGATAAAACTTAAAATCTTAAAATGTCTGAAAGCAAGTTCTGTCAATAAGGTTGTTAGGACACAGGTACACTCATCCACTGCTGAGAGAATGCAGACTGGGGTACACTACTGGGCAAGCTGGTATTACTTAACAAAACTACATATGATTCATGTCTCAACCCAGCTATTCCTCTTCTAGGAGCTTACCCTGAAAACGGGCCTCCAATAATGTAAGACCACATATTCACATATTCATTTCAGCATTATGTCTAACTTATAAAACTTTGGAAACAATCTCAATAAGTGTGCATCACTTTCACACGATGGAATAGTATACTGCTATGAAATAGAATGATCAGCTCTATGATCTGATCTGAAATGATATTTAGAATATCTTATTAAATGGGAAAAATGAGTACAAAGTTGTAGCTATAGTATATACTGTCCTAGTTACACTCCATTTATATATGTATTCTACTATCTACATTTATAAATGTATTCTACTATCATTTACAATTTAGAACAAATAAAAAAATTTAAAAGTAATGATAAAGACATTCAGTCCAAAAGACTTAAAATTTTCATAACACAGTGATTCAGCCACATCAATGTTTATAGCAGCTCAATTCACAATAGCTAAGCTATGGAACCAATGTAGGTACTCTTCAATAGATGAATGGATCAAGAAAATGTGGTATATATATATATCACAATGGAATATTACTCAGTCTTAAAGTAGAATAAAATTATTGCATTTGCAGGTAAATGGATGGAGTTGGAGAATATCATGCTCAGCAAAATAAGCCAATCTCCCCTCCAAAAAACAAAGGCCAAATGTTTTCTCTGATGTTTCCACTCGAGTTTTGAGAAGAAAAATGTAAGACAGACCAGAAACCAGTGGGTTTAGTAACTACAGAGAGTGGGTGGAAAAAAGGTGGGAAAATGGGGAGATGGAAATGAGTAGAGGGGATGAAGAGGTAGTGAAGCCTCTCTGAGTTTACCTGTCGTATTGCTCTGACCAGGGCCGTTTTTCACATACCCAGTAAAAGAACCCCTAAGGTCAGCTCCTCCTTTCATTTGGTTGGGGAACCACCAAATGAAATAGCAACAAATAAAACCTGTTGAGCACATTGAAAGGACATGAGAGCCAACTGAAAGGAAACCATCAACACGCAGATCTGAAAACATCGGAGCATCAAAATCAATAATAATAGTAATGATAATAATTACATGTATTGTGGGTGTTTGTGTGTGTGTGTGCTTTTTTAACCACCACAAAAAAGGAGTTCCAAAATCACACAAGAGGAGAAGTTGGAATGAAGCCTGTGGTGTAGTTTGAAATCAGAGGTGTTCACATGAACTCGGGGTCTCATACCCCCACATGAATAGACAGAGGAAGAAACTCAGATGTGCATTTGTGGATGGTTACTGCTGTCTGCTGCGAGTGTTAGAAACAGTGGCCCTGAGAGCAATGAGCCCAGCGGAATTCAGATCTGAGTTTCTGAATTCCATTTTCAAATAAACTGAACCAGAGCTCCTTGGGAAATCCGTTGACACCACGGCTGGAGCCAAGAAATTAAAAGAAAACATGGAAAATCTTGTGGAACCAGGAAGTAAGAAAATGCTCAAATAATATTAGGGAGAACATGTTGGAAGGACACAAGAGACAAATGGAAGGAGGCCCTCAACACCCGAATAGGGAAATATTTGAGCAACCAAATAAATAATGACAGTCATGGATTATAACCTAGAGAATAAAAATGGATAACATGAGTCCATTCTTATGTCAAACAGATACCCAGGTTTAAAAATGGGGGGTGTCAAATGACTTCTCCTTACAGTAGAATTCCAAGTAATAAACCCAGAAGGAAGGATGGAAACAGAAAGTCTTCATTAGGCCAACAGGGCAGTAATGATGTGCAGATCAGAACCAAAAATAGCATGCTAACATTGGTGGGTGAAAGTATAGGCGTTGGTGTGGATGCGGGGAAAAAGGCACACTTGTGCATTGGTGGTGGAGTTGCAAATTGGTGCAGCCACTCCAGAAAGCAGTATGGAAATTCCTCAGAAAACTTGGAATGGATCCACCATTTGATCCAGTTATCCGGTTTATACCCTAAGGATTTAAAATTAGCATACTATAGTAATGTAGCCACATCAATGTTTATGGCAGCTCGATTCACAATAGCTACATTGTGGAACCAACCTAGATGCCCTTCAACAGATGAATGGATAAAGAAACTGTGTTATATATTCACGTACGGAATATTATTCAGTCATAAAGAAGAATAAAATTATGGCATTTGCAGGTAAATGGATGGATTTGGAGAATATCATGCTAAGTGAAATAAGCCAATCCAAAAAAAACAAGGCCAAATGTTTTCCCTGATAAGTGGATGATGATACATAATGGGGGTGGGAGGATGGGGGATAAGAAAAGAATGGAGGAACTTTAGATTACATAGAGGGAAATGAGAGGGGGGCGGGGCAGGGGTATGAAAAATGGTGGAATGAGACAGACATCATTACCCTATATGCATGTATGATCACACAAATGGTGGGAATCTTCATTGTGCACAACCATAGAAACAAACAGTTGTACCCCATTTGTGCACAGTGAATCAAAATGCAGTCTGTAAAAAGAAAAAAAGAAAAAAGAAAAAGAGAAAGTATCATGAGAAATACAATCTCTACATGCTCCCCAGGTATCTTCCCCTAAGATATTCATGAATGATCAAGGGGTAAATAGCCGCGTGTCATCATGGAGAAACTGGCAAGACCTTGACCACCAAGTAGTCACAGTTAGCATGATCAGTAAGAGGACACATCAATGTCACGTATTCTGATATAACATAGAAGGAACACCTCACTTCTCTGGTATTTTTGCCCCAAATAAGTAACCTTAATTATCAAGAGAAAACACTGGAGAAATACAAACTGAAGTAAATACCAGGAAATAACTGTCCTTCCCTTTTTAAAAGTCTCAAGGTCATGGAAAAGATGAATGACAGAGCAACAATCACAGATTGTAGAAAAGACATGACAACTGGATGCTATGTGAAATCCCAGAGCAGATCTCAAAACAGAAGAAAGATACTTCCTTATAAAGAAACCAGTGAAATACAAATAAAGTCTATGACTTAACAGTGTTATAACAACGGCAGTTCACTGTCGCTAATGTTGTGCAGCGATGTCATAACTTCTCAACATCAGAGACAGTGGGCAAAGGACACATGAGAATTTTCTGTGCTTTTTTGTGACTTTTCTATAAGCCTAAATTTATTCCCCACCCCAAATATCTTTCAAACGAAAATTTAAAAATTCTGTCATGGAATAAAGCAAAAAATGGAATTATTTCATGTTTTAATTGAATAACAAAGAACTATCTTTTGCTATTACTTGCAATGAAAATTAAATGTGAAGACGGGCTTCAGGGCAATGAAGATAGAATCACACACACACACACACACACACACACAAACACAAATACACACAAACACACACTTCTGCCAAGAAATGAAAGAAATGCAAAGGAGTCACAGTGTGTTTACAAAACAGACCTAAGGACAGGTATGGTATTATTAATATGTTCAGGATAAGGGAAAGAAGAAACAGAATTATTTAAATGTGGAGTGGTTGGTTTTATTTATCTTGGTTAAAAATATATGATGTTATGCTGTCAAGAAACACAACTGTGATTCCACATTGACCTCCGTGAACAACTGCCCTATCACGTTTCCCCCACATTTGTCCCTGGAGGAAATCACACCAGCCCCTCCTCACAAACTAATTCCCACCACCACCACCACCACGCACTGCCATGATTAAGTCTATGTGAGGAAAACTTGTCCTTCTCTCAATCCGATTCCTCCATGAATTATTATCAGACAAAACTGGATAAGTGGGTCTCAAAAATACCAGTGACAAATACAATCTGCATGAATTATCATCAGTTAATTTTCCTTTCCCGGAAATAGCTACAGTGATAAAATACTTCCATTGAATTCGTCATTGCCATTGGGACTGACCTGGCTAAGCAAATTCCAAATTGTTTCTTTTCTGACATTTTATCATGAACAATTTCACATATAGAAACATGAAAGAATTTTATAGTGTACACTACTTAGATTTGACCATGAATATTTCATTAAACTCGTTCTACATTTATCTATCCAGTTACTCCTATCCATTCATCAAACCATTTTTTTGATGCATTTCAAAGTAAATGGTGGACATCCATATGCTTCCTCCTAATCATTTCAGCATGCATTTCATTAACTTGTGAATTCCACTGAAACCACCACATCCTCTGGGTCTACTAAATGCATCATTCTTGGCAGCTATTAGATTCCATCTTCACCTCTGCTTCTGGCTTTGAGTATAAAGGAGGGTTGATCTGCAAAGATGGCCCCTGACTCTGAGACCTTTCGACTCATTGTGCTGCATGAATTCACTCACCTACCTATTCTCAGGTAGATGGCAGAGGAGTGAATATTTTTCATGGACATGTACCATGCTCAGTACTGCATATGAATTAAATATCGCCAATCAATACATACCATTAGGTAAAATAATTTTACTATATGAATGTTTAAATGTGCACAATTTTTTTCTGAGGTGAGTTTCATAGCTTACATATTTTCAGAGAAATCAGGGTCTCTAAAACTACTGAGGCCCCTGGTCTTATGTTTCCTCCTTCCAGACCCTACATTCGTTATCTCAGACTGCATTATCTCTTTGCCTGCCACATCCCACCATTGACTTATATTTAGCTGACTTCAACCAAAACCCTAATTTATTTTCCCCACATTACGCTTTTACAATAGATCATTTTTGTTTATTTGTCTATCTTGGTGATTAGTGAGAAACTTTGTCCATTAAGCCAGGTTGGATGCATCATTAACCAGAAAAAAAGGAAAAAACAGGTAGTGAAAAGTCGATAGTTGGTGATATTTATGACTTCCCCCGAGTGAGAGCAGAAGAAAGAGGGCTCTGGCTTTTGGCTCCAGTCTTAACCCTATGACTCATCATTTGGAAGACTTTGGTGAGTTACATCTTCCAGCTACCTTTCTCTGCAGAAAATTCCCCAAGGAAGAACAGGTATGGAAAGGCATCTTGGATTCATCAGGCCCCTACTGCTATGGAAGTTGTGATGCTGGATTCAAGACCATGTCCATACGGCCTGATAACCCACAGCATCCAGCACAATACTAAATCCAGAGCAGGGGCTCCAGGAACACTTATTTTACTAGAAAACTCAATCGGGGCCAATTTGGAATTTGCCTCTCTTACAATAATATTAACCTTCTTGAAGATCAACTTTTTGGAATCAGCGAGACTTTAAAACTTCTAATTTGCATATACTTTACTTTGGTCTTAAAGCTAATAAAATCATATTTGCTAAGTTTGCTGTTTCAAAATAGCCTCTCCTGCTTTAGGGGGGAAGATCCTATTTAAGCAGTGGATTCTTTGAGACCTTAATTCCTTCTCTCCTCAGTTCTACTATTAACCAATTGGTTCATCTTTAGCAGCCAGGAATCCTCATGTGTGAAAGGAGGATTGGGGGTCATTGTCTGCAGTTGGAGAATCAGGTGGGGGGGCATGCACATACGCACACACACACACACAATGAACCCACTTCTAAGCTCAAAGGAAAATTACTAAAGAAATCTTAACCCCAAACTCTCTGAAAAAGTGCAGTCACATATAATAGCAATTATTATTTATGCAATGGCACTTATTATTGAGTGACTACTGAATGCTCTTATCTCTGAGATTGGTACTCACAACTTAGTAAGTTGTGCACTGTAATTGCCCCCATTTTGCTAATGAGCAGGCTGAGGCGTAGAGAGGCTTTACTGCTACAACTCCCCAAATAGTAACCCACCTGAGTCCAACCCTGAGAGTGGCATCTTGATTAAAATATCTTCCCTAGCCTGAGAAGGGGTCTCTTTCAGGCCCTGGGTGGACAGTGGAAGGTACACTTGATAAACCTAATGGTAAGGAGCCACGAGTCTGTTCATAGCTCTCTTCTGCCCTCTAGTGGCCACTTGATGCATGGTTTTCCTTGAATGGAGAATGGCCCCTGTATCTGGCCAGGGACAGTTGGATGCACAATAGCTATTATTTAAATATACACTCAGCAAAATAATAGACAAGAAATCACTTCTTCTGTCTTCCTTATCAATGTTAAGTATTTTGGTCATTTGTTGTTTTAAGGAAAGCAATTGTTTGAGGAGCCGAGTTTGCCTCTTTCTTTTCCATTGACCATTATAGAACCCATTCTGTTGACTAAAAACGTTTTTTGCTCTGCCATTTCGACTTTCCACTTCCTATGAGTTCGGACTTCAGATGTCATTTTATCTCCTTCCATTTCTGTATCTTTGCCCATTCACATGTGGAACTGCATCCCTGTGATTCCTTGAGTTGCTTTTTCAGTAGTGGTATTAGACTGTGTCCTATACTGCCACATCCTCTTCCTGTTCTGATTTAAACACAAAAAAACACAGCAGCAATTGATAATAATGATTATCTTTAATCTCTTCCAAAGTGTCCAAAAGTTCTTCAACTTTATAAAGGAAATAAAAGGAACCAAAGAGAATAGCACAGCGACCTATACAGACTGACAAGAGGTATTACGTTGATGGATGGGTATGGAAAAGATGGGTCACTTTCGACCCTAGTCCAAGATAGATAATAAGAAAATGTATTATCTATAATTCACTTCTTGCACCTAGATGTTTAAGAGTTTTTACAGCTAAGGAGTAACCATTTCCCTGATGATAAATATTAATCCATTGTTATAATCATTAAATAAATACATTTCTGCATTGATGAAGACCTTCGAATAATCATTATAAATTTGATGAAAGTTCTGAAATTCCTCGGCATGCTTTGTTTTACTCTAAAACTTTGACTTCTCATGGAGCTTACCAACACCTCACTTGGTAGCACTTGAGTTAACTTTTCCTTTTCACGGTCTCCCTGGAAACAACCATACTTCCTCCATATAGGACAAGAGAAAGACAACAAAGGAAATGAAGTTCTCACCTTTTCTGTGGAGAAAGGAGGTGAAACAGAATGCAGAGGGGGAATTCAAATTACCAAATGTTCCAGGTATAAATGAGGGGATCATTCCAGCTGCTCTTTAACAGCCCAAGCAGTTAAAGAAAAACTCACTGTACAAACTTGTTGTGACCATCCATATACAAGTAGACATACCCATTTAGGAAACTTAACATATAGGTGATAGGTGTGATTTTACTATTTCTAGAATGTTCCCACGTCCAAACAAAATCTATCTCCTGTGACATGCTCATTGCTGAAAGTCTATGAGAACTTGGTTAAGCCTTTTCTAACTCATGACCCATTACAATAAACATCTCTCAAGGCTTCCTTTAATAATATTTAAAAATTTTAGCCAGGCGTGGTGGCGCATGCCTGTAATCCCAGCACCTGGGAGGCTGAGGCAGGAGGATCGCAAGTTCAAAGCCAGCCTCAGCAACTTAGCGAGTTGCAACTCAGTGAGCCTCTGTCTCTAAATAAAATACAAAATAGGACTGGGGATGTGGCTCAGTGGTGGAGTGCCCCTGGTTTCAATCCCCAGTACCAAAAAAAATAAATAAAAAAAATTTTAATGAAATTCAACAACTTGTCCAAAGACCCAGATGGAGCTCTACAATAAATAAATCAAAATCAATACCCTTAGATGTTCACTAAGATCAGTCCTCCTAGAGCATAGTCTCTGAAACACAGATTCTTGTGCCGAGAATTCACTGAAGGGGATCTCAGGATCAGCCTGGGGGTGTGTTGTCAGAAAAGGAGCAGAAAAGCAAGACTGGGCAGAAAGAAGTATAGGAAGGATGCAGATGCTGTGAAGCTCAGTGGATTCCACCTGCTGCCTGGAGCTGAGACAGTCCTGCAGCCACATCTTGAGCTGAGGCATGATGACTGGGCCTTCACAGCCTGGGCCCAGAAAGTCACTTGATAGAGGTTATATCTCTATGACTTGGGCATGACCGTCCCATCCTGAGAAGGACATACCGTGAGCTCTTAGTAGTTAACACTCAGTAACTGAGGTGCAAGTGGCCCCCACTTAGAAGGAGGACCTGGGTGAGGTCCCAGAGCTGTGTTCACCTATCAGATTAGTATCCCGCCCCTTGTGGCAGGAGGCAAGAGGGACCCAGGGTGCAGCCCTCCACCGGAGACCTGTCCTGGTTGTCATGATCATTATCACCATGCTCTATCCTCTGAAGTATCTAGACACAGATAAGTTCCCCTACCAAAATCACACACACAGCTTTCCAAAACAGGTGGCAGAATCCTCTGCTAGACCTCTAAACACCACATGAAAGTTCAGCTCTTCTCAGGGCATCTCCCTGGCCTGTCCACAAGCCCAGCAAATGCCCATTAGTCCAACTCCCCAGTGAAGGGATTTTCAAGAAACTTACAGTCTGCAATTCCAGAAGTCTGTTTAGCTTCAGTGGCTACTCCCTCCCTCACCCTAGTTCTGGAATTCAGAATGATGTCATTCAAATGCAGATTCTGAAGTGTTAACTGATCTAGAAGATTCAATGTAAAAACAGGTGCCTCCAAGGATGAGACTGAATTCCTACGGCAAAGCACCCACAGACTATGGAGGCAGCCAATGGAGTGGTTTTAGCTGCCATGGATTAATCTCCTCTCCTGTGTTAGCGGGCCTGTCATCTGCTGCTGAAGCATCAGGAGTCCAGGTCTTACTCTGAGTGGGCTTATGCAGCCGTGTTCTCCCGTCTCTCCTGCTGCTTCACACAAGGCAACACACAGAAACCTAAGTTGGCTTTCATTTTCCACCTCATCTCTGAACCCCTCTGAATTCTATTGTGTTTATCACTTCATCAGAAACCCACGGTCTGATTGGCGGACAGAAATCATATTTATGATCTCCTCTAACAAGCTTCTCTCCACGTATGAATGATAAACCAACAGGCAAACTTGGCAGTTTCTTGTGAAAATGAAGAATCTGTGAGCCAGTTAATAGGATTTTAATAGACCAGGCCTCTGCTCTGTGCCTGGTACCTTTGGTGAGGTTTCCCACCATCTTGTGACTCTCTGCTACATTTTTTCTATTCAGAAAAGCAAAGAAGCAGCTTCCCCTACCCTCAGCCAGGAGCAGAGAAGGAACAATGATACACACCCCTGTCCTGAGATGAATCTTTAATTTAAAGCCTGGGGCCGGGCGTGGTGCCCACGCCTGTAATCCAAGCGACTTGGGAGGCTGAGTCAGGAGGATCGCAAGTTCAAAGCCAGCCTCAGCAACTTAGCGAGGCCCTAAGCAACTCAGTGAGACCCTGTCTCTAAATCAAATACAAAATAGGGCTGGGGATGTGGCTCAGTGGCCGAGTGTCCCCGAGTTCAATCCCTGGTTCCAAAAAAAGATAAAAATAAAAATAAAGCCTGGGAATAGAAATTATTTAAAACTCACTGGTGGCAAAAGAAAACAATGTTTTCTCCCTTTCCCCGCCCCATGCTGAGGGATGACCCAGCTGTGTTTTTGGTCAGAAGACAGGTGGAAAGAGTCAGAAGAATTTGCTTCTTGGTTCAAGTTCGGGCTTTGCGGAGAGAGACAGAAAATCATTACTGGCTGAAAAAGTTCGGTTATTTATAGAAAATGATTAGAAGCCCTTCTCCCCTGGTCCTGTGGTCAGCTGTCCACGGTCCCCAAATCATCCTCACAATTTACGCTTTGGTTGGCAGAGAGTATTAAACCATCAGAACAAACCTTTCACCCTGTCAGAGCCAGAGCCGAGCAGAATGCAGCAGCCTCGGCTCCAGTGACTGTGGGAAAGACCTTGAGGACTGAGAGCGCAGGCGGGCGGGGTCGGACCCCGCGGATGCTGATCTGCTCCACGAAGGAGGTTCCACGGGAGCTGCCACCACCGCCATTTGGACGCTTTCAAGCCAGCGCTGCACTCTGGGAAATGAATGTTCTCGGCCCTGTTTGGCACACATTCTTCCAGTGCCATTTCTGAGATACGCTGGTCGTGGTGTGCCCACCCTTACGCCTTCTGGTTCCCTCCTTCCACCCGCAGCAATTTGAATTCCGTCCATGCCCACCTCCAACCTCACCTCTCGCAGGAGGCCTTTCCTCACTGCCAAGCTGGCTGTCATCTTTCCCTTCTCTGATGCCCTCCTCGAGTGTCTCAGGATTGGGCACAGAAGTTGACACTCTGGGGCAGCCCGATGTGGATGTTCACCTCTCTCCCTGGCGTCCATCTGGAGCTCCCAGGTCGCGGTCACGTCCTGATAACCATCTCTCTCTGCCTCCGCTGCTCTTGCCTGCTCGCCTGGCTCTCTGATCTCTCTTCCCACATCATACCTGCCACCTCAAGGACTCCATTCTGTGCTTTCTCTCCCTATCCCGGTTTTCACCGTGTCCTTTGATGACTCCCTACTATCTTTCACATTCACACTTGCCACATAAACGATGTGTGGGGGTCCACCGGTCATTTCCGCACGGAGAGCCCACACTGGACACCGCTGTCACATCAGAGTCCTGGCAGGTCAGGCCACACTGGCCCCTGCAGACTTGCCCTCCTTCTGATCGCCAGGATGCCATGCAGCGCACCAAATGGAGACCTGTGTGTGGGGAGTGCCTCAGATGAAGCCAGGGAGAGACAGATTCCCAGAACCTCTGCACAACAGTGTCCTCACAGCCACACCTGCAACTCCTGACCCTCCTGCATCTCCTCATTGCTCCCAACCGGCACTATGGAAATAGCTACCGAGACACACTTTCATTTTACCCTACTTAAAACTTTGTGGCAGCAAACTTGGGACCTACTTCCAAGTCACCAGTAAAGCTAAATGTCTACCAATACTTTTTGGCTTAATTATTTAATTTTGGCTTAATTATTTGGGTGTTGGCTTAATTATTAATTTATATTCATTTGTATTTTATTGGCATTACAGTGGGATTCATTGTGTCATATACATACATGCACATAACATAGTCTGATCAACCTCATTCCCCAGCACCTTCCCTTCCCCACCCTTCCCTCCCCAGATCCACCTGCTTTACTCTGCTTAAGTCCCTTCTGTTATTGTCATCACTATTTTAATTATTGTGTTATAATTTTATATACATGTGAATTTCATTGTGGTAAATTCATAAGTGGGCATAACTAGTTTGCAGATTCCATTCCCCTATAACTTACCCTTGCACATCCCTCCTCCATCCCTCTCAATTCCTTTCCTCTACTTTATTCTCTTTCTGTCTCTGTCTCTATCTTCGCCCGCCCTCCCCCCCGCCACCCGCACCCCTGCCAACTAACCACTTCTCTCCACTATCCCCTTCCTCTGGATATCTTCTGATAGAGTTTTGGAGTTTTGGGTCTTCTAAGTTTAGGATCATGTTATCATCAAACAGAGATAGTCTGTCTTCTTTCCCTATTTATATCCCTTAATTTCCTTCTTTTGTCTGGTTACACTCACTAGCATTTCAAGAACTATGCTGATTAAGAGTGATGAGAGTTAACATCCTTGTTCCCAATTTTAGAGGAAATGCTTTCAATTTTTCTTGTTCAGTATGATGCTGGCTTTGGGCCTGTCATACATAGCCTTTATGATATTCAGGTAAGTTCCTCCTATACCTAGTTTCTTCAATGTTTAGCATGAATGGACACTCAACAGATGTTTTGTCTGCATCTACTGAGGTGAGGATGTGCTTTTTTTGTCCTTGATTCTATTTATGCAATGAATCACATTTATTGATTTATATAAATTGTACCAAATGCACATCCCTGGGATGAAGCCAACATAATCATGGTATCCAATTTTCTTAATGTGATTTTGGATGTGCTTTGCTAATATTTTATTAAGGATTTTTGCATCTATGTTCATCAGGGATATTGGTGTATAGTTTTCTTTCCTTGATGTGTTTTTTGTGTTTGGTATCAGGGTGATTCTGGCTTCATAGAATGAATTTGGTAGCATTCACTCCCTTTCCATTTCATTAAGATTGCCACTAGTCCTTCTTAAAAGGACTGGTAGAACTCAGCTGAGTATCTGTCTTTTCTTTGTTGAAAGGCTTTTTATTGTTGCTTCAATCTTCTTGTTTGCTATTGGTCTGCTTAAGTTCTCTATATCTTCTTGATTCAATTTGGGTAGGTCATAAGGGTAGAGAAATTTGTCAATACCATCTAGATTTTCCAAATAATTGGAATATAAGTTTTCAAAATAATGATCCCTAATGATCCTCTGGATTAGAAATGTCTGTGGTGATATCTCCTTTTTCATCTCTAACTTTGCTTTAGGGGTCCTCTCTTTTGGTTTGTTTGGCTAAGGATTTATCTATCTTGTTTGTCTTTTCAAAGAACCAACTCTTTGCTGCACTGATCCTTTGTGTTGCTTTTTATTCTCAATTTCATGAATTTTTTAGCTCTGAACTTATTATTTCTTTTTTCTGCTGGTTTCAGAATTAGATTGTTCCTACTTTTCTGGGCCTTGAGATATAGCATTAGATTGTCAATTGGAATTTTCCTATTGTTTAAATGCCAACACCGAATGCTATGAACTTCCCTCTTACAATCACCTTCATAGTGCTCAAGAGACTGTTATGTTGCATCACTATCCTTGTTTGATTCTAGGAAATTTTCAAATTTCATATTTCATTTCTCTATGATCCATTCCTCTTTTAAAAGAATATTATTCAGTCTCATGTGTTTATGTATTTTGTATAATTTTTGTTGTTGACTTATAATTTCATTCCTTTATGACCTGTTAAGGTGCATGGGATTAAATCACTTCTCGTTGTATTGCTGTTTTGTCTTTGCCAATGCTTGCTTTGTGATCTAGCATATTATCTATTTTGGAAAAGGTTTCATGATCTGCTCAGAAAAAGTGAATTAAACTGTTGGGTGAAATATTCTATAATTGTATTAGGTCCATTTGATGTATAGTATTATTTAAGTTGGAAGTGTCTTTTTTGATTATATATTTGAATGGCCTTTCTATTGGTGAGAAGGGTGTGTTGAAATCATTCAGTATTATTGTATTGCATCTATCTGAAATTTAATGTTATAAAGTGTTTGCTTTATGAGTCATAAATATTTAGTATCATATCTTCTTCTTGGATTTTTCCCTGTATCAGTATTTAATGACTTTCTTTGTCTCTTCTGATTTGTACTTGAAATATGCATTGTCAGATATGAGACTAGCTATGCCTGCTTCTTTTTGTACTCCATTTATTTGAAATATCTTTTTCCATCCTTTTATTTTTAGCTGGTGAATGCCTTTACCTATGAGATGAGTCTCACAATAGCACATAGTTGGGTCAAAGTTTTTAATCCATTCTACCAATTTATGTCTTTTAATTGAAGTGTTGAAACCATTTACATTCAGAGTTATTATGAAGATATGTTTTCTATTTCTGCAATTATAATTTGTTTTCTACATTTAACTTGTTCTTAATTTTTATTTACTTAGTTGCTCTTATAGAGAGCTTCATCCATTTGAGAGCTCTAGAATTTGTTTTTGAGTTCTTCTGTGTGTAGTATTTCTCCAAGAATTTCTAATTGTGCTGGCTTAGTGGTCATGCATACTTTTAGTTTATCCTTACGATGAAAATGCCTTTCTGAAAGGCAGCTTTTCTGGCAATTGTTTTCTTTAATATCTTGCATTATCTTATTCCAAGCCTTCCTGAATTTCAGAGTCTGTGTTGAGAAATGAGAAGTCAGTCTTATTGGTTTATCTCTAAATGTGATCTGACATTTTTCTCTTGAGGCTTTCAATATTCTATTCTTATTCTCTGTTAGGCAGTTTGATTATGATATGTCTTAGAGAGATTCTTTTTTGGTCTTGTCTATTTATGGTTCTATATGCATCTTTATGTGAATGTCCATCTCATTCCTAAGGTTTGGAAATTTTTTGCTGTAGTTTTACTGAGAAGGCTATTAGCCTGTGTCTCTATGCCCACTTCTATCCCAATGACTCTTAGGTTTGGCCCTCATTGCCACAGAGGTTTTGTATATCCTGATCATGTTTTTTAATTTTTTTCGTTATTGCATAGTGAATATTCAAGTTCATAGATCCTCTTGTTGAGGCCTAAAGTTCTGTTTTTGAAGCATGAAATTCTATTCTGTAAGTAATCTAATCTGTAGGTGATATTTTCAAGTGAATTCTTTACTGAATTAATTATGCCTTTAATTCCCAAGAGTTACAATTGTATCTTTTCTTAATGTCTATCTTTACAGAGATTATTTTGACTCCTGTATTTTGACTCCTGTATTTGCTCTCTTAATTCATTCTTTTAATATTCTTTTAGTACATTAAACATTTTAATAATCCATTTAATAATATTTCTCTGGAATTGTATCCACTTCCATATCTATAGATTCCTTTTGGGGTGGTATTGTAAATTGGGGGAGGATTTGTTTCCTGTTTACTCATGTTTACAGAGGTTTTGAATTTGCATATCTATTGAAATAGATTCTTCTCCTCTGTTATGAGTGTCTCCTTTGGTGTGTAGTTATTTCTTTTATAGCAAATCCTATATTGCAAGTGTAATACAAATGTTAATTTCACATAAAATTGCTGATTTAATTCACTCTAAGAGAGCTACTACAACACTATGGGTTCCTCTGAGCCAATGTCTTGGTGTCTGTATCTCTCTCTCTCTCTCTCTCTCTCTCTCTCTCTCTCTCTCTGCTGTATGAGTAGATATCCTCCAGGAATGGGACCTGAGGTCACCCTCTAGTTATTCCTACTTGGGGCTTGGTCATTGCTTTAGAGTTTTTGTCTCCTCTATTCTATGTGTTAAAGTGTTATTGGAGCTTAAATGGAGTTAGTTTGTATGTAGAGCAATGTCTGATCTCACTCAGCAGCAGCATCTCTACTCCATGACCTTGGAGTGTCCCAGTTACTTCCCAGCCTCTCTTAGAAAGATGGGAAGTGATCAATAGAAATAATGGTAGCAAACAACATACAGCATTAAAATAAATGCTAAGTGCCTACTATGACATCTCTAACACTAATTGCCAAATAAGGAGGAATAGTGGAATTAGCAACAGTAAACAATTGCAAACAAAAACTACTATTAATGAAAACAAATTTCAACTATGCCATCCACAAAACAATATGATTGGGGGGGGCAGACATTATATAAATTACATAGTTTTGAAGTAGTAACATAAAAGTTCCTTAAGAGAAAGTGAAGTGGGGTATGAAGGCAAAAGAAATTCAAAATATTCAAAAAGTGAACAGAGAGAAAGCAAAAAAGAGGTAGTAGGGCATAGCTATAAAGAAGGAGGAGTAAATATTAACTAAGAGTAATAAAATAAATAGAGGAAGAGGAAATAAGAAAGTTTGGTTATTAGAGGAGGAAGAAAGGAGAGAAAGAGTAATAAGAGGAATAAAAACAAACCAAAAAATAGAATCAAACCAAATTTTTTAAAAAATCCTAATCTGACAAAGTCAAAACAAGGTAAAATGACAAATGGGTGAAAAAAATTATAAAAATTTAAGAAAAATATAAATATATCCATTTTCCATCAATCAGTACAGCAAGAACACACACACATATACACACACAATTGATGAAGACAAAAAGGAAAAAGATTAATGAAAAATGAAGGGCTGTCTCCATTGCAGTGGTCAAAACTATTGACAAGGATGTTCACTGCCTATGCCATTGTGCCCTCTTTCATTTCCTCTTGAATTGTGTACACCTTAGAGAAATCAAGACTGGAACTTGGTAAACCTGACCTCTTTTTTCTCACCAAGATGCAAGACAGAGTGACCTGAAACAGATGCTGATTGAATGGAAGCTCTCAGCTTCCATTCTCACCAGTTTAAGGCAGATGGGAAGAATTGACAAGTGGAGTTTTGTCCAAACAGACTAATTTAATGCACTCCAAGAGTGTGGCTGATGCAGAGTTCTAAAGGGGAAGTTCCAGCAGCTGGAATGTAGCTCCAACCATCATTGGGAACTTTATCAGGTGGTATTTTTCTAGAGAGATTAGATTCACACCCTTATTCCTAGGTAGATGCCATTGCTAATGGACATCTGGATCTCAGAGGCCTCTTGAGAACTCCATTCATAGGATGGAGAAACTAACCTCCCCTAATATCACATACTTCAGCATTTATGAATGTGATTTTCCCAGGATCATACCCTGAATGCAAATGTGCCCACCCATCCAACTTCTAGATTGTCCCTGGTTGGTCCCTTGAGTCACCAGAAAAAAAATGGAAAGTAAGACCCTTTCCCTTCCATATCTCAAGTCTTCTATCCTGTAGCTTCAATACCTAGGCTCAGTGTAATACAAATCCTCTCTGAGCCTTTGCCTATTTCAATCATGCTCAACCACACTCTGGACCCCACAGCAGGTATTTGCTGGGACATTCTGGCAATGCATTTTATAGACTTCCAGTCTCCCACTGTAGACAGCTGCTACACTACTTCAAAATGGCTCCCCCTTCAGCTTCTCCATTCACCAGCTGAAAGATCACCAGTTTGAGGTACTGCCTCTGAATCAGTTAAGATCACACTGCCTTTCTGTTCCAGGGGTCCTCCCATCCCAAATTTATTTGCAGTGCTTTTCTCTTGCTCTCTGTCTGTGTTACTGCTTCTCTCCATGAAGAATGGGCACTTCTAGTGTCATTGGCACAGTTCTAATGCCTGACTTCTAATTCTATGTTCAAATCTCCTGAATTTCCATGTGTCAATGATTATTTTACTGTCCATTGTTGAATTTCAGTGAATCGTCTCAATCACCAACTGAGAAGCAGTACACCTCTATTGGAATCTCAAGCCACTAAATCAATGAGAAGCCCTCTATTATTCCATTCATTCTTCATCTGATAGAGTTATTTAAGTTTCTGTTATCCATATTGCCTTGGATGCAGTTTGCAATATTCTTTTTAGAACTAAACATAATTTTCCTGAAATTAAATCCCCATATTCAATGAAACTATGTGTGTGTGATTTTTTTATTCAAATTAAATACTTTATGAACCAAGTTTATACTTCAGGCCAGTATCAACATCTATGGCCTTTTTTCCAGTCACCTCTGACTAAGTCACATTATATTTGCCAGGTTTACCATTGTATTCCCAATTCTAACACTTTCATATTCCTTATAGCAACCAGCCTGGAAATTGATACTCAATATCTGTTAAGAAAAACATCCCAAAAGAATGACTCACCAGCAATCATCACCTTTGGTTCTTTGATACAGGAACTTTTGTAATCCTAGGCTACTCCATTCTGTTTGAACTGACTTTTGATCACATTAAATTCCATCCTATTATGATTACTTCATGATGTCAGTTTAATTTCAATTATTTGCAAGTCCCCTAAATTTTCTCTCTTTCTTTTATATAGTATTAGGCACATATGTGGTAATCATGCTGAGTATCCCTATAAACACCCTCACATTTCAGAAATAATGTCTTGCTGGCTCCTGGGCATAACTTAGCCCAGTCAAATTAACACAAAACATTGGCTATCACCAAAATATGACTGCATGCTCTTTCTCAAGTCTCTTCCTTCAAAGCAAAGATTTCATTGTGGAGATGTAAAGACTGTCTTAAATAGTCTCTCCAACCCTAAAAGAAATCATGTTCACACAGAATCTCCTATTTTACAGGGCATGTTTACATGTACCACATTTACTCTTTATTGAATACCTGCCAAATATAAAGGATTTTTCCAGCAAAGAATGTGCAATGTCTTGTGAAATAATTTTCATTACAATGTCATTCATCAAGTTTTCTTATCTCCATTTGAGCGCTCAGGAAATTGAGGTTCAGGTTTGCTAAGTAATTTTTTCCCAAAATTCTTTTGTTAAATAATATCTGTTGTTATATAATTTATGTTATCATGGGGCTGGCCACAAAATTTGTGGAACCTAGTGAAAAATTAAAACTCAGGAACTTTAGCTCAAAAAAGTGAGAAATGTATATTTGTAAGTGCACAAAAATATAAAAATGTCCTTTCTTCTACTATCTGGACCTGTCACACTTTTTCATATGCTATTTAATGTCATTCTCAGTAAAGGAAATTTAAATTATTAGCATAAATTTTACCATTTATTTTTATATTATGCTGCCAGTTTTAAATGCAAATACAAGCAGTTTGATCAGTATGTGAAATCACATAAATTACAAAATCTGTATTTGAGAATTTGTTCAATTATATATTCATCAAAGCAGAATAACTTAACTATTTTTATTTGACTTCAGGATACAACATTCCCTGCATTTGGCTTACTGATGAATAAGGAAGGACTGAAATGAAAAGGAACTCCAAGCTGCCACTTCCCTTTCCCTGGTCATTTTAACCATAAGTGGTTGACTACTATAAGGAGGAAACATGAATGAGAAAGTGTATGTTATAATTCTTTGGTCCACAGTATTTTCTAAAATTTCATCACTTTATCCTGCATTGAAAGTAAGCTCTGATTCAGATAAAGTGCATGGCTACTCTGGGGCATAATTACCTCTTCTTACTGAGTAGTTCATAAGGCACAACTAACTCACACTTTGCAATGTACTGAATGAGTTATACTTTAGATACGAGGTGTCCCCCAAAAGCTCATGTGTGAGACAATGCAATAATTGTCTATGGTGAAATGATTAGATTATGAGAGTTATAACCTAATGGGGGGATATATCCACTGCTGTAGATTAAATGGGTGGCAAGTGTAGATACAGTGTAGCTGGAGGAGGTAGTCCACTGGTGACATGCCTTTGGGGTTTATATTTTGTCCCTGGTGAGTGGAACTCTCTCTGCTTCTTGTTGCCATGTCCCCAGGGCCTTCCTCTGCCATGCCCTTCCACCATGATGTTCTACCTCACCTCAGGCCCAGTGGTAAGGAGTCCATTGACTACAAATGGAACCTCTGAAACCATAAGCCAAAGTACACTTTTTCTCCTACAATTATTCTTGTCAGGTCTTTTGGTCACAGCAATACAAAAGGTGAATAAAACAGAAATTGGTACTGAGAAGTGGGATCATTGCTGTGACTAACTTAACCATGTGGGTTGGAAGCTGTTGGGGTTTTCTGGATTTTTGGAAAATTTAGAGATGCAAGTTTGAAAAGTTTTAAATTGTGGTAAGCAGAGTTCGGTGAGTGATTCTGGTGGGAGCTCAGAAAACCAGAATGCTGATGGGACTATGGACAGTAAAGACAGACGGGGTTTACAAAGTTTCAGAGGAGCAGAAGGACTTTGTTGGAAATTAGACTAGAGGTTCTGGCCAAGAAGTTGTCAACATTTTGCCCATGGCCTGGGGTTTTTTGTGAGGTTGAATTTAAAGGTAATGGCTAATTAATCTGGCAGAGAAAATTTCAAGATGGCATGTAGGCAGTGGCATGGGAAGCTCTTTTTTTAGCCAAATTTACTATGATAATAAGGAGCAGAAAGCAAAGCAGAAGGATTTGGAAACTTGCAGTTTGGCCAGAAAACTCTGAGCAAAACTGGAGCTAAGGAAGTTTTGCTTGTTAAAAAGATCATAATCACTAAAGAAATGCTAGGTACTTTAACTAGAAACAATAGAAAAGGCTTCAGGGAATCTCAGGCATTGGGAAGACCACATTCATCTCAGGCACAAAGGTACAAAAGTAAAAATTCTTTTGATAAAAGACCATGGGAGCACCCTACTTGCATGAGATGGGGGGACTAGGAAGTTGTTTTACCATACTTTCACCATACTCAGCCACCCAGGCACTCAGAGGCTGATGCAGCCAGGGTCCCATGAGTCTTGGCTACTACTTGAGATGGCGGCAGACCTTGGCCTCAAACACATGGTGCTGATTCTGATTCTACGGGTATACAGGATGCTGGAGTTAGGGAATCATGAAGGCTTCCACTGAGATTTCAAAGGAAGGCCTGGAAGATCAGGCAAAGTGCAGGCTGTCCCTAAGAGGGTAAGGTGTGGAAAGGTAACAAGGAAGCCAAAGCTTCAGTGGAGACCCCTGAGATTAAGAGATGCCAGTAATGTGGGGTGTCTGCCGAGGAAAAGCTGCAATCCAACAGAGACATGGGTTACAACCCGCAAGACCATAGAGATGGAGCAAAATAAGCCCTTTGTAGAGAACATCGCAATGCCATGTGTGCCCAGATGCTGAAAGTGGAGCTAATGGACTTCTTTGCCCAGCCAGATTTTGATTTTGGTTTGGTCCCATTTATTCTTTCTGAGCCCCTATTTCCCCACTCTAGAATGAAAATATTTACTCTGCATCACTATGTATTTTGATTTTTATGGGGGCTCACATTAACAGTTTGCCTTGAGTCTCAGAGGAAACTTTGGACTGGATGTTTTGGAATGTTGGAACTGTTAAGACTATGGGACACTTTAATGATGGACTAAATGTATCTTGCATTATGAAATGGGCATGAGCTTCTATGGACCAGGAGTAGAATACTGTGACTTAAATATGAGGTGTTCCCCAAAAACTCATGTGGGAGACAATGAAAGAATTTTCAGAGGTGAAATTTTAGATTATGAGAATTTTAAGCTAATCAGTGGATTAATCCAGTGCTATGGATTAACTGGGCAGTAACTGTAGGCAGGTTGTATGACTGGAGGAGGTAAGTCACTAGGGGAGTGATTTTGAAGTTTATATTTTGTCCCTGGCGAGCTCTCTGGGCTTCCTTGCTGCCATGCACTGGTTGCATGGGCTACTTTCCTCTGCCATGCCCTTCCACCATGATGCTCTGCCTTACCCTGGGCCCAGAGCTATGTAATTGACTGACCACAGACTGAACCTGTGAAACCATGAGCCAAAATTATCTTCTCCTCTAATTGTTCTTGTCAGATCTTTTGATCACCTTAATGAAAAAGCTAACTAAAACACCATGTAGATTTCCATCAGAAATCTACATTCATGGGGCATCAGAAGTGCTGCATGCAAATGGGGTAGTGAGAAATGGCAGACGTACTGTACATCATGCATACCCTCTCCCATGTTTTTGTTCCATTATACCATCAGAATTCACTTACAAACACCAGATCAGAGATAAAAATCATCAAGACCTCCACAGTTGAACATTAAACCAAAGACAAGGTCCATCTGCTTTCCAGGCCCAGGGCACATGAAATTGACCCTGGCTGTTCACCACTGCTCCTGGGACATACCTGCCTTCAAGTTATCATCTCCTGCTCCTCATTCCCTTGCTCCCTGTCCTCCAGATTCACCAGCCATTTTCCTTCTTTAAACATTTAGAAGCAATTCCAGGCCTCAGTTTCTTCACATTTACTGATCCCTCTGCCCGAAAACCTTTCCCCACAAAGTTTGCATGATCTACTCCTATCATTCAGGCATTGGCTCCAATGCTAACTCTTCAAACTTTCTGCAAGTGCCCTATCCAATGCTTCTCCATCACTTTATTATAGAGCTCTACTTTATCTTCTCCATGCCACATCTAATTATCCTAAGGCATCTTATTTATGCATTGACTTGTTCACTGCCTGACTTTGCCCCTAGGATATAGTGACTTTTTCACTATTCCTGAAACCCAGTTTGGTATAGGATAGGTGCTCAATACCTATTAATGAAATGCACACAAAATGAATCAATTGCTGCACATATCCTAGACTACACCTCCTGGTTCCTTCTCAATAAATATTAATTAAACTACAAATGGGCATAGCAGAACTCAAGGTCCTTAACGGGAAAGAATCATGCAGAAGAATGAACTCTAACAGTGATAAGATAAATTGCTTAAAAACAGGTAGGTGCAAATGGCCACATATTCTCCTCCACACCCACTCATTTCCCTTTTCCTTTTCTTGCAGCAAAGTCATAATATTGAGCTGGTAACAGCCCAGCTGTTCCTATGGCAACTGACTTTGTGGACACAAACTTTCAGTGGAGATGAAACCACAGGATAGAGAATGAATTGTTTGGCCAAGGCCTATCAGAAATAATTACAAAAATAACAGAGGAAAGAATTAGCCAAGTAAATTGGTTTTGAACAACTGAATCTTCTTAGGCAGATAAGAAAATAGATGATAAAATTGAATCATACCTAAGAATATATATCTATGCTTGAAAGTCACACAAGTCAAAACCCTTTTTTCCAATTTGGTAAGGAAATTAAATTAAGTATAAGCTGATCTGGAAGAAATAGCACCTTCTTAGAAAATTTGGTCACTTCAAATTCAAGTTGAAACTGAACTGGCCTGACTTAGCCTGAGTTTCAATGTTTTTATGCAATTGAAGTATTCTCAAAAACTTCTGGGTAAATCGAATACCTAAAAATCAAATCTGAATTCAAGTGCACAGGCAGCTTGGTTTTTAAAAACCTTCAGAAAAATCCATCTGTAAAGCAAATGATACATTTGCTAGACAATCCTTCATGCATAGATCTTATAAGTTTCTATATGACAAATAATTTCAAAGCAAATTCCCCCATGGACCAAATCAGCATCATTTAACAAGTTATTTTCAAATGTTATCTTTTTGCGGGTCTCAGTTTACCAACATGAAATTGGGAAGAACAAGAACTTGCCAGGCAGTAATCTCACCTTTGAACTTCTCTGCTTGTTGGAGTTCTCTGAAGTTTTTCTAAAAAACACCACACAAACCACATTCCCTGATGATTCCCAAAGCAGTTGTTTGCTTTCTTTCACACATTCTCTGTATTAGTCAGATTTCCATTGCTGGGAAACACCTTCTACTTACAAAGAGGAAAGATTTATTTTGGCTCGTGGTTTCAGAAGTTGCAATCTATGGTCACTTGGCCCCACAACTTTGGGCCTGTGTTGAGACAAAACATTGTGAGAGGTTCTAATGCATGATTTCCTGATAGCAACTATCTTAAAAACACACCTGTCAGAACCACAAACTTGCAAAGGACATTGAGATTTTACAATAATGTACTTTTATGAACTCATCTGCTTTGCAACTGTTCATCCTCAGACTGACATCACCCTTGCTACTAATTATTGTGTTCAAAGATTATTATTTCAAAATATCTTAAGTCATCTTCTTTATTTTTTTCTCTAAAATTTTCCACTTCACTCAGCCCCTTTGAGTGTACATGTGGTTTATTATGACGTGTATAATCCCATTGCAACTTTCTGCCATCCCCATTACAATGCGACTCCAAAATAAGCTTGATTTCATTTTGATTTTTAACCTCTTTGTGATTCCCTAGGTCAATAACCTCAAAATCAACTCAGTTCGGTTCAATAGTTATTTGTTTGTTGTTTGCAGTGTGTTTGGCACCAAGGATGAAAGAGAAAGAGTTACAGAGCAACTGCCTTCAAAGAACATATGTCTAATTGGACAGAGAATCACGTTCAGGAAATAATTTCACAGTATCAATTGGAGATATCATGCTAAATGAAATAAGCCAATCCCAAAAAAACAAAGGCTGAATGTTTTTCTTGATAAATGGATGATGATACATAATGGGGGTAGGGGGTGAGAGAAGAATGGAGGAACTTTGGATTACATAGAGGGAAATCAGGTGGGGAGGGGGAAGGAAAGATGGTGGAATGAGACAGACATCATTACCCTATATACATGCATGATTACACAAATGGTGTGAATTGACATTGTGCACAACCATAGAAACAAAATGTACACCCCATTTGTGTGCAATGAATCAAAATGCAGTCTGTAAAGTAAAATATAATAAATAAAGGCATGGAGGTAAAGGGACAGGCTATGATTCAGAAATCTGAAATTCAAAAGTGATGCAGTGGAGAGTGATGGAGAGCTTCTGAAAGGATGGGAGAACCTGGCTGAGATGCTCCCAGATGTGGAGAGCAGAGAGGAATGGGAGAGGCATCCTCACTAGGAGTCCTAGGAGGAAAGACCCTTCCCACTGATCACAGCCCCTGCAATTCCCAATCGGAAGTCCTCATGCCTCCCATCTGCCCAAGGTTAGAAATTCTCCCATTTCCCTCTGTCTCTCAGCTCTCCTTCCCCACGGCATCTTCCACTCCACCTTATAATGATCATAAAACAAAGTTATGTCCCTGTCATTTCTACACCCCAAACTCTCCAGAGCCTCCAGCATCCAAAAAAAGTTGAAAAACTCCAGAAGGTGAACTGACAGGTTTGCTGTCCTTTCTCTTCTCCCCCTGCCCTCCTGCTCTCTCTCTTTCATGGCTCCATCACTTTTGAATTTCAGATTTCTGAATCATAGCCTGTCCCTTTACCTCCATGCCTTTATTTATTATATTTTATTTTATAGACTGCATTTTGATTCATTGTACACAAATGGGGTACAACTTTTCGTTTCTGTGGTTGTGCACAATGTCAGTTCACACCATTTGTGTAATCATACATGTATATAAGGTAATGATGTCTGTCTCATTCCACATCTTTCCTTCCCCTTCCCCACCTGATTTCCCTCTAGGTAATCCAAAGTTCCTCCATTCTTCTCTCACCCCCTACCCCCATTATGTATCATCATCCATTTATCAAGGAAAACATTCAGCCTTTGGTTTTTTGGGATTGGCTTATTTCATTAGCATGATATTCTCCAATTGATACTGTGAAATTATTTCCTCCCTCTCTTGCCTAATTCCCTCATGCTTTCCCCTAAATCCACTCCATTCTGCTTTTGTCCCTCTAGTCTCATCTCCCTGTAGTTAGACTTCTCCTCCCGGGGGTTGGTCTCTGCCCTTTCCCGGGTAATCTCAGATTATCTCTGAGATCTTTGAGACCTTTTCAAACTGCTCTTCCTACCCCTTATTCCCTTGCACTCCAGAGCAGACAGGAGGAGCCAGGATTTCCTCTGGGTAGTAAGGAAGGAAAGAAGCTTTTTGAATCCTTCCTGTTGAATACATTATCTCTTTAAATACCCCCAAGGGCCTTTGTGTGTGAACTCAGCTCTCTCAGACAAGTCCAGGGTCCCAGGTCCAGGCTAAGAAGGGAAGCAGACTTGAACACCAGTCTGCTGGACTTTAAAACTCAGGCTCCTATCCACAGCAATGCATCCACACCTCCTTTCTGCAGCTTGCATCAAATAGATGTTCAAAATACCTTATGGAAAATACTAAGCAGCAGCTTGCTAGCTGGTGGACTACAGAGCATCTCAGGCATACAATGGTGAAGTGGGGTTTTCAGCATGACAGTGTCTGTCAGACAAGAGGGGAGAAGCCCAGCAGCCCCGGTTTTGCAGCTTTCTCAGACAATTTGAACATCTTTAGAAACTTTTCACTTAAGGAAATTAGAGGCTTAATACTAGCAACACTGAATGTTTCCCGGGAGCCTGTCTCCCTCGAATGTGTAGCAGCTGTGTGCAAATTAATCAGTGATTTGCAGGCTACACAGAGCTGAGGCTGGGGGAACAGCTGGGCGTATTTATGAAAGTTTGTCAGGAATGTACCAGCGTCTTCCAAGGTACCTTCTTCCCTAAGTGTCATTTTTCTGGCAATGAATAGGAAAAAGCAAGACAGATCCTGCGGGGATCCAGAGATTTAATGAAAGCGTGGCAGAAAGTTAAAGCTAAATATCTCTTCCCATTCTAATTTAGACTGGGATTTTCTTGAGTGGATCTGGGGAACCAAACTACCCCAGGCACAGTGCTGGCCAGGGCTGCTCTGACAGGCATGGTGACATCAAGTGTGACAGCCTCTGTCTGAGCCCTGCACAGGGCCCTGACCCCACAGGGGCTGATGTGAACCCTGGCCCCAGCCAGCCCATCTCCACCCGCCCCTCCATGGAGACCTTCTGCTTATGTCCTCACAGGAGTGTAGAGAAAGGATCAAGGGAACAGGCCTGAGAGTCCACAGCAGCACTAAGTCAGTCTAACTGGCCCTAACTCACTGTTTCCTCTTCAAATACATATGGAGACACAATAAAAAGAAATCAGCAGCACACGTACTGAGAGAAGGGTCCCACTCCTCTCAGAATACTAATCCACAAGCAGTAGTAACCTACTTCCGGAGACCAAAGGTCCTGTTTTGAGTTCATTTGTTCCCTTAATTTGACCTACCTGCATGCCTCCATCGTAACGATGCCTTGCTTCCCTAGGAACCTTGCCCTTGCCGGAGCAGATGCCCTGTGAAACTTGAACCTGCTCACATTTATTGAACCTTTAGGGGAAAACATTTCCTAAGATTTGCTTAGAAACCAAATGAAGGTCCCTATAAATTGATTTACATTTTGTTTTGCTAGTGAACTCAGGATTTTGCACATAACAACTGTAGAGCCACGTAATTTTAGGATCCAATGGGATGTTAGAAAGTAAGTAGCCTCAATCCAAGTGAAGAAATCAGAGGAAAAGTGGAGGACCTTCTAATGTCTCCCCACTGGATGGAAGAATGACCACAGAGAGAATCTGAGCCCCTCCAGAGCAGGACCCAGGCTGAGGAGAACTAACGGAAGACCAGAGGCTTAGGAAGAGATGAATCAGCTAATACCTGAACTAGATGTTACAAACAATACACTGCTCTAGAAAATACAAAGAATATATGGGAGAAACTTATACTCAAAATTCATTTGTTGTTTGTCTGCAATCTAATTAAACTAAATATCCTACATCTTTATGTTTTGTATCTAATAACCCTGTCTGTAGAAGGAAAATGGGAAGCATTTAACAACCCACTTAAGACCAACTACTGCAGGTCGTCCCACAGGTTCCTACCCACAGCCTGTCTCCACTACACATTCCCCAACCAAAATTTATTCTAGCACTCTACCTAGGTCTCTGGCACTATGTCTTTCTGTTTCCCAACTTCCTATCAGAGACTTTCTCCAAAATTAGATTTCACATCAATATTCTACACTATTATCATAGTCCTTTGGGGGTTGCATATAGAAAAGTAGGTTTAAATTATGTAGCATAAGTTAAATATTTATTTCTTATCACTCTCAAGTGTATATTCAGATTTTTTAAATGTACTTCTATTCCAATTAGAAAACATTAAACTACAACTAACAAACAACCAGCCTTTAACGTATAGGGACTTATTTTCTCACATGTCAACAAGTTTGGAGACAGAATGCAGATGCATTGATTCAGTGGTTCAATGGACTTAAGGTCAATTCTCCTGCTATTCTCTGGATCTTTCCTTGATGACAGCAAGATGGCTGCTGAGGCTCCAACCTTCATATTTGGATTCCAGCAGGAGGAAGGGGAAGAAGTGGTGCCAATTGTGTTGTCGTCTGACTCTGAAAGCCAAAACTTCTTTAAAATTCACCTAGTTGGCCCATGTCATACGGATACTTCTAGCTACAGGAAAAGCAAGAAAGGAGACACTGGAATTTCATGGTCATGATCTGCCACCTGCGACTGGGAGAGTCACTGTCTGACCTTAATCGGGGTACCCTTACAGCAAAGAGGTGAAATACAGATTGAGTGGGTAAACCAGAGATGCTGCCCAACCTCTTTTTATTATTTTAATTTTTATTTTTACAGACTGCATTTTGATTCATTCTACACAAATGGGGTATACTTTTCATTTCTCTGTTGTGCATAGTGTAGAATCATACTGTTTGTGTAATCATGCTTGTACATAGGGTAATGATGTTTGTCTCATTCCATTATTTTTCCTTCCCTCCACCCCCTCCCCACCCCTCATTTCCCTCTACACAATCCAACATTCCTCCATTCTTCCCTTACCCCTCTGTCCCCTTCTGTATCATCATCCACTTATCATAGAAAACATTCAACCTTTGGTTTTGGAGGATTGGCTTATTTCACTTAGCATTATGTTCTCCAACTCCATCCATTTAACTGCAAATGCCATAAATTTATTTTTTTTTTTTTGTTTTTGCACTCCTTGGCCTATACCTAAAGGACTTAAAATCACCATAGTACAGTGATGTAGCCACATCAATGTTTATAGCAGCTCAATTCACAATAGCTAGATTGTGGAACTAATCTAGATGCCCTTCAATAGATGAGTGGATAAAGAAACTGTGGTATACATACATAATGGAATATTACTCAGCCATAAAGAAGAATAAAATTATGGCTACCCAACTTCTTATCTTTCAATATAGTTTCATCCTCGTCTTCTTGGGGATGGCCGTTACCCTATAATCCAGGACGTCACCAGAACTTACCATTGTAAAGGATGCCAACTATAAAGAGAACATCTTGTGGTGTCTTGAGTGAGAACCCCACCTAGTATAGTGTCTAACTTACATAAAATACTATAAGTACTTGTTAGAAGATAAATGAATGAAATCAGACCCGAATAAACTGCAGTGTCAGACTGTTATTGTTACAATCTCCTTTGTTGGCTATAGTTCCTTAACAGTTACACACTTTTAACTTATAAAGGCTTTGTTTGGTTTTATGTAATAACATAGCAAAACATAAAGCTTCTTGTCATAAAATGTAAGAGTGTGATATGGAGAAGTTTACCCTCACTCATCTTGCTGGCTTCTCCCCACCAGTAGCCAGCGTCTAGTGTCCTGGATGTCACCACAGAGCTGGCCCTTCCCATTCTTTTTCTATGCACAGGACACAAAAACACACATTTGTCTTATGGTTTTGTTTTTCATTGAATGAACATTCACATAAAAGCAAATCACACCATGCATACTGTTCTTGGTTTTGTTTTACTTAACAATAAATCCTGCAGTTCTTTCCAAGTCAGTACAAAGAGATCCTCCTTGTTTTGTTTTAGATATGCCTAGTAGGAATACCTCACATAAATCTAGCACTTTACAGTTTGTAAAGTCCTTTCACTTATATTACTTCATATGATTTTCACTACATAAATCATCACCCACATTTTTTTCATAGGTAAAAAATCTGAGGGCCAGAGAAGTTGAAAAAGTCAGAAATAAAATCAGGTCTCACCACGCCCACTCCAGTGTCCTATTCAACCCTGGGTCTCTAACTGCAGATTCTAACTGAATGTGCCTCATGACCAGTTGACACATGTTGGTGGCTAAGACATTATCAATTGGGCAAGTTCCTGCAGTCTCTCATACCCATGCCCTGGTGTATAACCTTCTCCTCTAAATTAATAGACAGGAGAGGAGGAAAGAGAAGTCATGGATGCATGAGATGCTACACCCAGGGAATTCTTCACATGCTAGCATGAAAAGAAGCTGTGAGCAAAGTAGAAAGGTTTGAATGGACTTGGGTGCAGTCCTTGGAATCAACATGGGAAAACTCAAGACTGGGGTCTGACCTGTGGTCTGATGTGCACCACCCACACACACTCTCACACATACACTCTCACACATGCACACAAGCATGCACACTTATAAGGAGATGTGCACCCCACACACACACACTCACACATGCACACAAGCATGCACACTGTAAGGAGAGAAAATCTGCCCCATCTCCCTCTGCCTCCCCTCCCCAACACACAGCCCCAGGTTAATTCAGAGCCAGATCCCAAGTGAAAGCTGGTTGTGTGCTCACCTAGCAGGTTAGATTTCCTCAAGTACTTTGAAAGGCACTGTCACATGTGCTTCCAAACATCATAAAAACAACTCAGAGTGTCTTTTCCAAGGGGCAGAAAAGGAAATCAATACATTCTGATTTTCTCCTCCGTTAAACTCTCAATGACTGAAACAGTAGTGTGGCTGGGGAGAGTTTAGTAGCTCAACGAGCACATACTAAATTCTTCTCGAAGATTATAGGGCCTTATTTAGGTGCCTATTGGTAAAGCTTTAGGGCTTTAATGGGTTCAAAAATGCACCAGTAATCGGCAAAAATAAATAGAGCACTCATGTAAGCATGAAGATAATTATTTGTGGAACCATCTGGCATAATAGTTTCCTCGTAGCATGGGAACTAAATGCTACAACGCTATTAAAGTTAATAAACAAGAGAGATTATTAAGTGAAATAGTGCCATGAAATCTGTGAGCTAGGATTTTACCAGCACCGGATGATTCTCTGCCAGGGGACAGACCACATCATAGGTAGGAGGATGGATAGAAAATCTTCAGGACCTCAGGACTGGGTCATCCTTGAGCTTTCCTCCTCTACTTTCCACCACCAGTCCTCTAGCAACTCCACTGGGTCAACAGACAAATTCATGTGGGATTCATCATCATTCAAGATGCAGGTCCCTGTGATTTGCAGAACAGTCTCCCTGTTTCCTCTAACTCTCTTTATTTTCCATTGGCTAACATTTTATTGAACATCTTTGCATACACCTGAAATTATTTTACAAAGCAGTAAACCAAAAGGTGAAACTGTTGGATTGAAAAACATATACACATGCATACATATACATTAATATATATATATATGTGTGTGTATATAATATATATGTATATATATATAAGAAATTTTATTTGGCATATTTAAGATACAAATATACTACAGGGTGCAATAAGATGCATATATAGCAAAATGGTTGGTCACTAGAGTGGCAAAAATTGTTATAGCTATCATCTTACATAGTTACCCATTTTTCTCCCCCTGTGGCAAAAGCAGCTCTGATCTACTCATTTAGCAAAAACCTGAGTGCAAAACATTGTTATCTACTGGTGCTCATGTTGTACAGGAGATCTTTGAACTTGTTCATTCCATATATTTTTTACTTTGTATTTTTTGGTTTAGAGTGTTAATTTTTAAAGGTTTTAAAATTACTATCAATGTCTATTTCTAAAGGCTTTTAAAATTATTGTTAAAAGATGCTGACTTCCTTTTCTTACCCATATTATTCAGAAGCTTTCCTTTTTGCACAGCATTCCCTGGTCCATAACATTGTTGGAACCCTGAAGTCTCCCTCACTTGGCAGGGGAGAGTTTCCTAATTAGACATTGGTTTGACTTTCCAGAAGGAAATTTCTGGAATTCTTGCTCAATTCGAGTTCCATGAGAGAATAAAGCCATGCAGTGAATGATCCTAGTGACAATTTTCCCTTTCACTGTAGTCTTACAAGTCAGAAGTCATCTTACATTAAGCTCATTCTTTCTGCCCACAGGCTTAATTCTCCAATGACTTCCCATCTCTTTCTGTTTCTGAGGCCTCCTACAACAAACTTCCACAAACAGGATGGCTTTCAATGCTAAGAATGTCTTGTCTCACAGTTCTCCAGTTCTGAAACCCAGATGTGGGCAGGGCCACAGTCCCTCTAAAACCTTGCCTCTCCCAGCTTTGGTAATATTCCTTGGCTTGTAGACACAAAACTGATTCTTCAGGTTCAGTTAGCTCCATTCTATGTTTGCATGCATCTTCTGTCCCTGGCTATCTGTCTCTGTGCCCAAATTTCCCCATTTATTAAGAACACCAAGCCGGGCGCGGTGGTACATGCCTGTAATCCCAGCACTTGGGAGGCTGAGGCAGGAGGATCGTGAGTTCAAAGCCAGTCTCAGCAAATGAGCGAGGCCCTAAGCAACTCAGTGAGATGCTGTCTCCAAATAAAATACAAA
>JAJEJO010005651.1:817020-939410 GCA_020662805.1 Glaucomys volans | reverse complement strand
AAAAAAAAAAAAAAAAAAAAAAAGAACACCAGCCACATTGAATTTGAATTCAAAGTCCAACCTAATGACATCGCTTTACCTGGATTATGTTAATAAAGAGTCTGCTTACAAACAAAATCACACTCACAGATACTATTTAGGACTACAATGTGTCCCTTTTGGGGGGCACATTTCAACAACATCAATGGAGGCAGCCTCCAGGAACCTGTTTAGCAGTGATAAGTCCCCACCTCTGCCTACCCCTCTGACACCGCCTTGCCTGGCCCTCACCACAGTGACCTGTTCTACTTCCCTTGAGCTTGTCAGGCCTTTGGCTGCCTCTGCAGATGTGGCTGCCTGTCCCTGGAAGGCACTCTATTGGTGACTGTCCCCCCCGCCCTTACCATTAAGCTGTCCCTCATTGCCACCCCCTGAGCAGAGACAGGGCAGGTCTGGTGGGGCCTGAGACCTGTACAACTCTAGGAAAGAGCACACAACCACACGGGGCAGCCGGTCTCAGGCTCCCTACTCTTAGTGGTGAAGCAGCCTCCAATCCCCAGAGAGAGCTTCCCTGAGCACCTTAATCCAGAAGTGCCCCCACCACGTGCTCCTTAAAGTCGGCTATTTTTCCCCTCATTTTCACATTTACCACTTGCTACTAACCATTATTAAATCTGCAATCATCTCTAAAATGTATTTAGTTTTCATACATTATCCCCTCATACCAGATTGAAATCTCAAAGAAAGAAAGGCCTGTGGATTTTTACCAGTGAGGCCTAAAATCCTAACATAAAGCCTTGCCTATAGTTGGCAAGTAGTGAGTCTTTACTGAATTCAGAAATGGATGACAGAATGGATGGTACTAATATCAACAATACCAATGACTCTGAGGACTGCCTGCTTACTTTGTTCCAGGGATATCTGATTATTATCCCACAGCTTAACTCTGGCACCCAGGGGTTAATAAAATGCACCCTAAACTGGCTGCCGGTCAATGGCAAAGTCTGGATTGGAAGCCTATGTTCTGGATCGGACTCCATGCTCCAAACCCAAACCTGGTATTCTCCTGCGTGAGGCCAAGAAAGGTTGCTCAGCCTGTTCCTGGATTCATCATTAGGCCTCAAGAAAGCAAGCAGGAGATTCCTATTTCAAAGGAACAAGGAGTTGGCAGAAAAAATGAGTTAACTTACAACTCACATGATGCACATAGAAAAGAGAAGAGATATGCAAAGGCCTTTGTCCCAGAGTCCTGACAGAGCTACAGAGACCTTCTAAGGGACCCAATTGTACAAGAGCTTCTCCACCTTCTCCCCAGACTTTTTCTGCTTAACATTCCAAAATATAGTGATCAACCTTAAGTCAAATTTGAAGACAATGGGAGCTTTTTGTGACCCCTCCAAGGTTTAGAATTATTATGGGACCTTTTGATGTCACGGCTTACATACTTCTCTTTCTGAGCAGAGATGTATGTAGACACATATGAAAATGATAACCACTGATAGTGTGTTCTTCAAATGCAGTCACCTCTGCAGACCCGCCGGATTCCATTCACATTACTTCTTTCCCATTGAGTTTTATAAGATGAAAAACAGTCCATTCTTAAAAAAAGATAATAAAGACTTTTACTTTCTTTCTGGCATAAAATAAACTCCCCTTGTCTTCTCACTGATACACTGGCAGGCCCTGCATGTTTTGGCTCCTGTGATCACGAATAAGGCAGAAAGAGAAGTCTGCAGCGGTCTCTAGCTTTTCCAAAGCCTAGCAGCAGCAGACAATCAACATTATTGGAAATGAGTGGATGAGATAAGTGGGAAAAGTCGGTGGGAGGATAAAGGAAAGCATGCATTTTAAAGCAAAACTCTTCTGTAGAATGAAACGTCCCCACGGAGCACTTCTTTGAAAAAACCCAGCAGTCGCCCATTCCATCCAGTACCACCTGCCCTGCCTATTCTGCCGTCTTCTGTTTTGTGATCTTTCTCTAATCCATGGTAACAACCCAGGATCTCAGATAGCTGGAGTAAGAACCAGCTTTCACCACCCTCGGAGCCCAAGGAGGGATTTTATTCTCAGAATAACCACATTCCCAGAAGTGACACCAGAAAGATGAAGTGAAAAGACAAGGCCCAGTCCACCTCGTTCTTACATTTCCTGACTCTGCTGATGAGAAGAAAACACCACCAGACTATTAGAGATATCTGGCCTTCATTTAACTACAAGGAGCCGGAGGGGAGAAGACAACATAAATCCGTCTCTCTGGCTTCAGTTAGAATTCCCTCCCTTAGCTGAGAGTCCTGTTATCCCACAACCACCCTGTAGAAATGTTTACTGCCCATCCAGACATTTCCTCTGAATTTAGAATGTATCATCAGAAGGTACAGAAAAGGAGCAAAATACTTTTTCCTTTTCAAAGAGTTGTAATAAGTTCTTAGGGAAGAATTTGCTTAAAGAATTTAAAGAAGGATTTGCCTCAAGTAGCAGATTGTTTCTCACTATTGGAATAGAATGGTGTGCAAGGACAGAGGATTTAATCATGTATTTTAGGCTGGGGCTTCTGTTCACTCACTGGAATCACAGCTGAGTTCTGTGGACGGCCCATGCTCAACAACTTGTAAGAGACCTCAGTCTGGGTTTGGAATAGACACACCATGGACACCATTGGTGTTGCAATGGAGTCAATAAAAATTTCTCTAATATGAGACCAGGACCAATTACTACAACTTATTCCCTCATAGGCTCATCACACTGCTCCTGAGACGGTGCCACCTCAACAGGCTTTGATGGAGAACAGCCAACACGTTACCTGTCATTTAGATAGAGCAGTACTCTCTGTCTTCTACCAAAAGAACTTTATAGTGCAATGGATTCCTATAAATGTAGCACTGTGAGGTCCCTCTGCCCACCAGACAGGCACTAAAACTGGTCAACACAGCTCTGGAGCCCTCAAATGCTGCTATCAGATGCTCTGGCTGGACATCTTGGACTAAACCATGTTGCACCCAATTAAACACAAAAGTAATACAGCAAATTCTTTGACCAGCAGCATTGGTCTCATAAGCTCTCTAGATTCACAAGTGGATTGAATCATTCTCATTCTTTCTTTCAAAGAACAGGCTTCTTGAGAGCAGGGCTCTTTACATGTCCTTGCATTTCCAAACTCCAACAATCAACAATTCAATAAACCCTTATAGTGCACCCATTCATTCAAAAGACATTCATTGAACTTCTACTATCTCTCAGGACACAGTAGTGCTCAAAACAGAAAAAGTCCTCATTCTCCCGAAATTTAAGGACCAAAATTGATGTCAACTGAAGATCTATATAAACCAGTCATTACAATTTGTCATTAGAATTATGAAATAAGATACATACAGCAATGAGTGACTGAATGAATGGATAAAGATTCAAACTCTTACTTTCTAAAAGCCAGCCAGCCAGTCTGTGGTGTGAATTGAGATCTCAAACAGAAGGAAAGGGTTTGTTTTTATAACTTCATTACTTCATTCCCAGGCACCAGAATACAGATGGACAATCCTCTTACCAAATTAAATGCACATGCACTGATCCTGTTCCAAAGTTCCCCCGAAAGTAAACAGAGCTCTGACCCTTTGTTGGTGTGATTTCTTGCACCTATGAGGGGGGAACAGGTATTAAATTTCCTATTGAATCTTTTTCTTTCTATTAAATCTATATCTTAAAATGCTTCCACCGATATAAATTTTTTGCCAAATGACTAGAAGTGAAGTATACTTTGGGGCATTTAATACGAAACGGACAGTTTCAAATAGCTTTACACATGTTGAAAGTTTAAAAAGTTGTTTGTTAACTACTTTAGTTATAATTCATTTAAAAATCCCATTATGTTTGGTTACACAAGAGTGACTTTAATACACTTAAAGATGCAGTACTCCTTAGCTGTGACATATTTATAGTCTGAACATTAAAAGGTTTATAAAATAAGGCTATATTTTCTCGGTGTCAAACATCCCTCAATGAAGACAATTATTCAGTCTGCCTGTTTGTAATTAGGTATGAAATAATTTACGATTATGAAGATAAGTGAGCAAAAATTTCTAGAATAACTGCATATTGTATTTTATTATTAAAAGATTTCTATAATCTTTCCAGGGTTTGAGGAGTCATAAATTGCCCGGATCTGATTTCTACTGGATTTCTCTTGGAATTAATAAACATATGGATCTAATCTAAGAATGTGTGTCAAAAATAATGAAGGGAATAGCTTCACACAAAGCTGAAAATGAAACAGGATTGACATCGACTGACTTTGGTTTGGAGAACAAGAGCAATGAGCTGCCTGTGGACAACCCACAAAGGCGGAATCTGGCTGTGCGGAGGGGGAAAGAACACCCCATGGGGTCAGAAATGCAGTCTGCTTTCAAATAACCCAGGGCTGGAGAGCTTTCCCTTTGCCGCACTTCCTTCTTCTTGACAGGACCCAAGAACACTTCCAACAAGTCATACCCACACCCTCTGTGGCTTCCTGGGCTGTGTCAGTTAAAAAGAACAGACTGAGCAAAGACAGACTTTCTCCTCACTCCCTACTCCAACAAAAGGCCAAACATGGATGACATCAACCTGTTCCTCATTTCTCTTCTCTTCTTTCCTAAAGGAACAGTGAGGCTATTGCTGCTATTGGTTGCCCTCAAGATCTGTTCCATCCACCATATTTCTCCTTATAACTTTCTAATGAATATCCATTCCCTTTTCCAAAACCTGAGCAGCAATTGTCTGATTTTCAAGTTCCTCCAATGTTTCATGTAAACATCCTTTGTCTTTCCAAAGTTGAAGTAAATTTAAGAAAATTTTGTCAAATACATTTTTTGATGTTCTTCGAAATTCTGGCACTTTCTGATATCAGCCAAGGAAGAGAGACTGGAACACAATTTCATTCCTTAATCTCCATGCATCTCAGAGAGCGCCTCTATAGAGCCTAAGTAGAAAAATCGCTAAGCCAATTATTTGTGAGTGAATCTGAACTTGCTAGGTGGAAAATAACCTCTGAACAAATCATTTCTGCCAACTCACTTTCAGTGAGTATTCACAGCACTTGGCCCGAGGCCACAGATGGAGATTTTACCAAATGTGAAGATGTAGTTACTAAATAGCAAATCTGTTCCGTCGTCAGAGCAGAGCTGCTGGTTCTACCTTCTTTCATGAGTGACCCCTGACACTTTTAATTAAGGGAGCTCACCAGCCCATACAACCTT
Organism: Glaucomys volans; assembly: GCA_020662805.1. Taxonomy (NCBI): domain Eukaryota; kingdom Metazoa; phylum Chordata; class Mammalia; order Rodentia; family Sciuridae; genus Glaucomys; species Glaucomys volans. Next base: position 934,206 of record JAJEJO010005651.1, on the reverse strand, counting down.
CCCAATGAAAACAAATCTTAATCATGAACCTCCAAAAGTTTAAAATCAGGTTGACAGAACTAAAAGGATGCATACCAAAAAGCTTTGTTACTGCATTTTTTAAAAAGATAGTGTATGATTACATGATATGAATCTACATCATGCACAACCATAGAAATGAAAAGTTGTACTCTATTTGTATACAATGAATCAAAATGCAGTCTGTAAAAATTTTTTTTAAAAGCAATAAAAAAGATAGAGATAGTGCAGACTTTGCTATCAACAGGTGTACCAAGCTGAAGTTAAATGGCAGTCACAAAACAGACTGGTTGATCAGCTACATTTAGCAGTTGATCTGCTCTGTATGGTAGGAAACAAAAGCCTCCTTAGGCAGAACAACTCCAGGATAGCAGTTGATATCAGTGAAGTCATTCTTTTATTAATCTCTCTTCCATCAGACATTGCACATAAAAATATTCCAGTATCATGTTGTAGAACCAACCCATAAAAACAAGCATCCAGGGGCCCCATATATTTCTCCCAGAGATGACTTGCACATGTCAAGGGCATGATAATGACCGTCAGATGAATGCAATGCTCTTGTCAATATCTCCCAGTTTCCTTGCTGAAAAATTCCTCCTTTTAAAGGGTCAGGTATTCAAAAAAGCAAAGGCATGGGGTGTGTCAGGCTAATCTTGAGATAGAAGGAACTGCAGGCATCCTCTGATCCGCTTCACTCTGCTGTACAAACACCTGTGTACAGCCATATTTTATGGGGGGTTATTAAAATTTTTCAATGAAAGGACAATTTGAGGAGCAGGCCACTGCTTTGTTGGATCGCTCTAATTATTTAAAGTTTTTCCTTATACGAGTCTGAGCAAGCCTGAACACCAGTGATGTCTGACCATGGTTCATTATGACCCCTTCAAAGAGATTATGTCAGCTGTCTTCCACAGGCTTCAACTATTTGAAGACAGCTATTAAATCTTCTTCAAATTTCCTTTTTGTCTAAGAAAAATCATCCCATTTCCTTCAACCATTCATTCAGCCATTCAGATTGGGTCCCTCATTCTTCATTCTCCTGGTCACGGTCCAAACAGTTAATGGCAGTCTCAAAATGCAGCACCCAAAACTGAAATCCATACTACACGTATTCCTATGGCACCATGGCAGTTGGCAGGGGTGTGTCCATGCAGGGTTAATGTTATGAAACACCTTTTAAATTAGCCAAAGCAGGGGTCCACGTTTTATGCTTGCTCTATGTCTACTCCTTAATTTACAGTGTGGGCCACCAGCCATTAGTGAGGTGTGGGGAATGTGATTGTTGCCAATAATTGACCATTCCCTGGTTCAAGAGATACATAAAACTCTAACAGGGCCATTATTCTTAAACCCACAGGATATATAACAAGAACTATAAAGTGATGCATTGGTAATATCTGTTTTTCTTTTTCTAACAAAAGATGCACAGTGAAAATATCCATCTTAATTTTATCTCACATGATGATGAACAAAGTAACTACCTCAAAATGAAGTTCTTAAATTCAATATTCAGAAGAGAACATTCATATCCTCATATGCACACGTTTCCAAAGAATGTTAACTGCCGAAACATCTAATTAATGCATCAATGTCAAAGCTCTAGATGACAGTGGGCGTTGTAATACCAGCTTCCATAGCAACCCACTGTCTTGTACACTTATTGGTTGAATTGCATGTATGTCAGCACATGGAGCTGTGCCGAAGATAGAAAAAATATGTTCAATCACCAAGCATCTTCAGTGATCAGATCACATGAGGCTCTGGAAATTAAAGTGGTTTAGTCTCATGTTTACAGTAAGCTCCTCTACAAGACTTTTTAAATATCTTTGTTTATAAAAATATTTAATTGACAAAAATTACATATGTTCAAGGTACAACATGATAATTTGATATAAGTACATAGTGAACACAGAGGATCGGATCGCTCTTCCAGATACTGATTTCATTTCTGTGGGACTGTATCTCCAGAAGTGGGATTGGCACTTTTTAGTTTAATATCTTGAGGAACCTCTATACTGTTTTCCTGCAAGACTCTGATTTACAGAAACAAGAGCATATGAATGTACCTGCTAACATGGACCCAAAGTTACCACTGAAGGACTGAGTTCACTGTGGCTCAGGAATGGGATCAGGATTTGCAGGTAAGAATGGAAGAGGTCAAGACTGAAGATGATCAAAGCTGAGGCAAGTCCAGAAATAATGATGACACATTCTTCATGTGCCCCCAAATCCTGGTGCTGGAAACTGAATCCCCAGTACAACAGTGCTGGGAGGGGGCTTTCTAGGAGATGTGCAAGTTCAGGGCTTTGCAGTCACGAGTAGGTTAGTGGTGTTGTACGAGGGCTGTGGAATGGGCTCTCCTGCCATGTGAAGACAGCTTTCCACCCTGCGAGGACACAGGAAGAAGATGCAGCAAAAAGACTCTCTTCAGACACCAAAGGCTGGAACCTTCACCTTCGACTCCTCAAACTCTAGAACTGTGGGAAATAAACTTCTGTACCTTACAAACTCCAGGTTGGCAGTGTTCTGTTTTTGAAGCACAGAATGATAATAGAATTCCATTATTAACTAGTAATGCATAATAAACCGTCATAGTTACAGATATTAACTAGTTATTAATAATAGCAACATCACTGATGATTTCCATGCTTCTGTGCCTCTGTCATGCACATTAGGAAACATTAGTTTGTTTGTTTGTTTATAGCCTGGTGAGAAAGAATTTGGAAAAAAATTTAAAAGTCCATCTTTGAAACCTTTCTAAAAAGTATTTAATGCTTTGGGTAACCTATAGTGACCATTCTGATTACCAGTGAGTTATGTGAGTCTTAGAATATGGTTGTAGTGACACCTGGCACCAGGTGTCCCTGGACTACCTGATCTCACAGTTCTGTACCGAGTTTTGAAGTGATTCTGTCTCGTATTGGTCCTGTCTTCCCCAGAGGATCACCGCAGAGTCCTCCTAGAGTCTCAAACTCTGCTAGTCCATTTCTTTTATACGCCTCTCCTAAAGACTGGACAGCCCAATTCCAAAACTAACAGAACTACAAAGCAAATGGCAAAGTCTCTGAGAAAGTTCCTCCATCAAGTAAGCCCAAACACTGCTGCCTAAACTTTTTAGTGTCCATTCACAGACTGGTACTTTTTCTATTTAATTACACATTCTTAATGGATAGAGACAGGAGCCAGGACACCTGAGGATTCCTGAGTGTTACTTGTTTTCTTCAGTAGATCACTGCTTATTCTTGATAATCATCTTCTTGCTGAAGATTTGGCAATCTTATTAAATAATTTTTTAAGTGAAAACACTAGAAACTGTCTTTGAGAGAAAGAATTAGACTCCAGTCCATTCTTACCTTCATTTAAATAATGTGTCTGTATTACCAAGGTTAGTACTACTCAGAAGATTCTGATATGGATATGTTTTTAATTATACACACACACACACACATATTATTATTTATTTATTTATTTATTTATTTATTATTTTGGTACCAGGGACTGAATCCAGGTGCACTTTACCCCAAGTCACATCCCCAGCCCTTTTTTTTTTTTTTTTTTGATTTTTTTAGACAGAGACTAGCTAAATTGTTTAGGCTCTCACTAAATTTTTGAGGCTGCTCTCAGACTTGCAGTTCTCCTGCTTAAACCTCCCAAGCAGCTGGGATTATAGGTATGCACCACCACACCCAGGTGAATGACACTTTTTTCAATAGAATGATGAACTAATGCTTAACTACTATAATACACATTTCATTCGAGCAGCAAAAAAAAATAGTTTTTTAAAAAATTCCTGGGAGTATGAAATAACAAACAGAAATACATCATTTCATGAAACACTACAAATATGTTGAAATTCCAAGATGAACCATTAGCTTGAATAGATGGAATCCATCCGTTTAAGCGGCAGTTGCTAAATTGTGCTTATGCAGCGATGAGTATCTAAAGCATCTTGCCTGAATCCATCAGGTAATGTCTCAGGCTGCTGTTTTCTGGGTCTGGCACACGATTGTCTGATGGAGGATTGCTGTATAAAAAGAGCAACCATCAACTGTGTGAGGCAAAGCTTGCCACTTGCTTACCTGTAGGAAACACTTCCTGGGGTGGAGCTCAGAGAGTCAATCCCTACATGATCCCCTTCCCTTGAATGTGGATGGAACCTATGATTTGCATCCAAAAAATACAATATAACAAGAGTGAAGGGATTTTGCAGAAATCATTAGGTCCATGATCAGCTGATTAATCAATAAATAGGAAGATTACCCTGAGTCGACCTGACCTAATCAGGTGATCCCTTTTAAAGTGGGTCCAGATCTTCCCTGAAGCTAGAGACTTAAAGTAGTGGAGACTGTTCCTCTGTTACTACTTCAAGTAGAAGCTTCCATGAACACTATAGCCAGAAGAAAATTAATTTTGCTGACTACCTGAGAGAACGTGGAAACAAGTTCTTGCCTAGTTGACACTGTAGATGAGAATGAAACTCAGATCATGCTTTGAATTTAGCCTTTCAGTTCTCTTCCTGTATAGAAAGCTAAGCTAAGCTATGCCCAGAATTCTTACCCATAGAAACTCTAAGATAATAAATGGGTATTGGCTTAGGCAAATAAAATTGTTTTGGCACATAAGACAGCAATAGGAAATGAATACATTACCTACTACTGTTTCCCTTTTTGTAAAAAAAAAAAAAAAACAACTATGATTTCTGAGACCATTGTTGCCCAGCTAAAAACTACTTTTCCCAAATGTATTAAAGTGAGGGGTGACCATAAGACTGAGTTCTGGTCAGTGAGACTTAAGTATAACTGATTCTGGGACATTCTAAAAGCATTTCTAAGTAAGAGTTTGTACCCTTCTACATCCCTTTATTCTGCTGCTTAAAATGTGGCTGTGATAACTGGATATCCAGCAGCCACCTTGAACCATGAGGGAGGAAACTTCATGCAACAGGGAGGAGTTTGTTGACAGAAGTCAGGATCTTGGGCAAGTTCACAAAGCTGCTATACTTACTCTGCAATCCTAACTCTAGGCTTTTCTCGTGTAAGGGAAAAACAAATTTGTATGTAAGTCATTATTCTTTGAATCTGTATTACTCATGGCAGATTTTTAATTTAATTTAATTTAATTAATTCTGATTTTTTTTTAAAATGCATACATATATTTGAAGTGAATGTCTACAAATAGTAAACAAAACACCATGCTTTTGGGTTCGACTCTAGCAGCATCTTACAAAGAAATAGGAAATGCGGCATGCTGGTTCAAATATTGACACGAATACTGCTAGTAGAAAAGGGGCACTTCATTAAGAAGTAATCAAAAGCCAAATAACTGAAAGAGGCTGTACATGAAAATGCACAGGATGGTCCATGCCTTCATGATATTAAAAACACCCATTTACGTCTGCAAGTGGAAATGGTTATTGGGAAATGGTAGTGCATTAGGACCATTTAAACATGCTGTTCTTTGATATAAAACCACTATTCTGTACTTTTGTGTCGGAATGGCTGATTCCTGAAAGCTTACCCATCAGCTCACTCTCCTATTTTAATGTTTCTGCCTCTGGTTAATTGCAGATATCCATGGTACCCCTGTGATCTGCACGCTACAGGTAGGTGAGAAGAGCTGAGTGGGAGAGAGGAAAAAGGCAAAGTGAGGCCCCAGCAAGATGCTGAAGCTCTCAGGCTCAGGAGATGAAATCAAAGGGGATAGAAGAGTCTAGAGGGCCTCACTTCTCAATGTTCACTAAAGCCATCAATTCTTTCAATGAATGGTTGATTGGCAAGCCCCAGGCATTGAAGATACAATGGCTTGCAAGAAAACCTCACCTTCATGATAATTTTAGCTACACCAAAGGTGAAACACCAATGTACAATGTCTAACTGACGCCATTTACATTTGTTGACTTTGAGAGTAAGATGCAAGCCAGTGCCTCTTCCAATTTCAAGAGGAAATCCTCAGATTGTTTATTGGCCAGCAGTTTATTCTGTCAAAAACATCCAGACTGCTTTGTACATCTGAGTAACTAGAATATCTAAAGCATAAACATATAAAATATATAAATACCAGTAGAGGGATTGCTAAGGTTGTTCACATGTGTCAGCAATTCATCTATTTCTGGTTTTTGACCAATTCTAATAAAGTTTATCCTGACAGTACTAGGGAAAAGTTATTATACCTGGTTATATTGAAAAAGATCATTCAACCATAAATATTACATTAGTATAAGATGCTATCATGTTCTACAATGCCATCTATTGCAGGATCCTACCCAGATGGTAGTATATTTCATGATTACACACACCCCTGACAGAGACGAGCATTTATATGCTAATAACTGCAATATGGGCAGCTCCAGCCTTTCACAATAAGCCATGAGCCTTTTCATCAGGGGCACAATTTATCACCAAAAAGTGCATTCGGCTGACTTAGATGTTCAGAAAAACACCTTTCCTTGTACATGTCTTACATAGTCACAGAAGTAGGCAAGGTACCTTCACATCAAAATAAATAAATAAATAGCAGTGTTTGGGTAGGAAAATATAAAGAAAAAACAAAAAGGAATGAATAATTTTTCTCTCCTATGTCCACATCTTCTCCAGTAAACAGAGCCCCACTTGCTAGTGAGACGAATGTCCATCATAAATAGTCACTGACTATGTATAAATAGTCACTATCTACAGAAAGAGACTGAGGGGCTTAAAAGAAAAATTAATGTCATAGATCTAAGAGGAATATTGGTCTAGGACTGATAACTCAATAGAAGAGGAAATAATTATTTTTAATGGCATCCATAATTATTTATAATGACTTCTAATTCAATCATGGTACTGATAATGATTCTGGTGGCTAGTCATCTTGCTAGGTGCTTTACATCTGTTTCCTCATTTAAGTTTCACATAGTACAGCTTCAGAGCTACTAATCACCCATTTTTATAGCTGGGTAAACTGAGGCTTAAAAAGATGGTAAATTGCTCCAAATGACTAAGTGTCTGTGTTCAGGGAACCAATTCTATCTGAATCCAACATCATGTGTTTTTTTTCACTGAATAGTAGAGAGAAGGCAATTCCCTCCCAGCTGACTACAGACTACTGTGCAGTGGAGTCACTCTCCAAGTCCATGCTGGTGACCAGAGGTGCTCATGCATGCATCCAGCATGCTGTCTGCTGGGAGGTGAGGTGAGCTAGCATTCATGGAAGCTGCGGATGCCTCAAATACATATTATTATTTTTGTGTGTGTGTGCTGGGGATTGAACCCAGGGCCTTGTGCTTGTGAGGCAAGGACTCTACCAACTGAGCTGTATCCCCAGCCTTGGATGTCTCAAGTGCATGTGGCCAGTGAACCTCAAAAGTGTACCAGAGCTGAAGAGAACAAGAGTGTGTCCTGAACATGCATTTCAATGTGGATCAGGCTCACTGTGCACTGGTTACCAACTTGTCTAAGTCTGATAAGACAGAATACACTCAAACAACAACGTAAAGGAAGTGGATTTATTATTATTATCATTCCATATAGGCAGCAAGGGAAACCAGAGCCTGGGATTTATCACAAGCTGGAGCCCCCAGGCTCAAGAAAGCAGTCTGGAGAAAATGGGGTCTTATCTGAATGTGCTTCACTGGCCTTTAGCTGAGGGACCCAGAAAAGTAGCCTACTTTGAGTTTTATACCCTAGGGGCAACATGACATGCTGGACTAAACCAGAGAAGGACATGATGTTTCCAGGGAAGACTGGAACCAAGCCCAGACCATTCTAATCATCCCCTCCCTATCTCAGGATGTCCCATTCTTATCACATTCTACAATTATTCTTGAGAAATACAGGACAGAAAAAAGGGGGAAAGTTGGTCCAAGTTACCTGGAGAATGATCCTGAAAGAATCTCTCCAGAAATTCTGCAATTGGTGGGCAGGTAGGTGGGAAAAACTGGGGAGGGGTCCCTCAGGTACTGCAGCTGTACATATGGGGGCTGATAGGATGGTGATGTTGAGAGCACATGGCCTCATGGTTACTGAGATGTGGACGTTCACTTTATACTTGCACTGCAATCCAATAAAGTTGTGTGGAGCTTTGACTGTGTGCCTATGTTCTCCATGCTGAAGAGAGTAACTAAAACCATCTTTTGTTACTTCTCCTCAATAGGTTCCAATTGATCAACAGACAGGTAGGGATTGAGACATCATCTGATGCAAAATTGACCATAACAACTGACATCAGAGACAGATCTGCATTAAAAAGCTCCTTTATGTCTTAACCAATGCATTCTATAGGATGCCAAAATGTGGGGATGACTCTGTACATTATTTTGGTAATGGGGGGAAACGTGCTATGAAAAGAGTACTGTTTCATTTTATTTTTGCTTTCAAACTCTTACATTTGACATTCTCCTTCAAGTGGTATACATCCTGCTTTCAGGCTTTTAATGCCCAGACAGGAAGGTAGTAAGCTTCCTGGCCCTGCACTGTAATTTGCTCTATGAGTTGGGATCTGTCAACTGACCCAAAATTTTCAGAGGCTAAACAAAATAAAGGTTTCTTTAATGTAGATGAAAGCAAACCACTGGTGTCCCTGACTGGGTGGTTTTCCTGGGCAGCTCTACTTCCAGCAGTGGTTCAGTACCCACCATCCCTCTGCTGTGACACCCAATATCTCTAGATTAGTGCTCTTCAAAGTCTCATCTGAAGGCCAGCGCCAGTCCATCAATCGATGCCAGTGCAGGACCTGTTTGTTAACAGTCTACCATGAGGTAAGTGCAGAAATTGAAGGGGAACATTTAGAAACTTCAGAAACTTAATATCGCTGCTATACCCAGGTCCACAGTAACTGGATTTTTCCTCACTCAACAAAGCATAGGCCATTTCAGGTGTGGTTGAACTCACCTGGCAAAATGGCCCAGTAGCAAATAGCTCATTTAAGAAAATACAAATAAATAATAGGTTCACAGCTAGATAAAGCTCCACTCTGTATCCTTGGAGCTCTCTGCACTTTGTCATCAGTTTGGTTAAAGAAAATGGCAAGTTGCCCAGGGGAAGGGGCCATCCATCTCTTCTTCCCATTTCACTGCCACACTTGGTCACCTGATTGAATCTATCTGCAAGGGAGGCTAGAAAATAGTCTAATTCAAAGTCCAGTAGGAAAATGGAAACAGTTTAGCAAAGTCATCCATTTTCACCTCACCTGTTGCTACATTCCCTGTTCATTCCTGTTGAACAAGTACACAGAATGAAAAGAAGGGACAGTTCTCTTACTTTCCAGCAATGATACTGTCACTTTGAGTGTTCTCACTGGAGCTTCCCCTCCTGGAGCCTTCAAATCAACCTTGATCCCTGCCTCATTTCCAAGTCACCTTCTTATTGATTCTTTGAGCCACTGAAAACCTCCCAATAAATATTCTTCACCTTCACTTAGCCAGAACTAAGTTCTCCATTAATAATTTTTTAAAGTCCTAAAGAGATACTGAAGTTAATAGAAGAGAATGGGAGGGAAGGAAGAGAGATAGAAGATGACATCTGCCTAGGAAGATTCCTTAAATGAACACATTATGACTCACTCAATTAGATTCAGAACTGACATTTAAACAAAGTCAGACCTATAGGTCACAGACTCTCCTTCATCTGGAGGTAGGACCAATTCTGCAACTAACTGAATCGTTCAAAGAGCTCTCTAAACAACTCAATTGCATTGATTGTGCTAAAAGATGTAAGTTGCTTTTGATGTGCAAAAATAAGAAAGAATGTCTGAAAGGCAAATTATTTCACCCAAATCAAGGTTTTTGCATAATTTATGTTCAGTGACACTCTTTACCAGAGGGATCCCTAACTTAAAGTAATTATTTTATAAGATAAGCTGAGTGTAAGAAATTTTCAAAGATATTTGGGGAAAATCAACTTCAGGGACTCATGAAAACTAACATTAGAGATGAGTTCCTCGGGTGCCAACCCTGCTGTCTGCACCTACAGAAGGAGCTGGTCTTCTGCATTTTGAATTTGGTTCAAGAATCAGAATATATTGTCTTACAAAAAAATTTCCTTAAATCAGAAATGTAGAATAGCTCAGTATAAAGTTCTTCAGTGATGTTAGCCTGAAGTGTTAAAGGGCACTGGTCCTAAGAACAGAGTTTTCCAGAACAAGGAGACTGTATCCAGTGACACTACGTCCTGTGGCAGCTCTGAAGAGCCCACAGTGGGGTTTTGCCTTGCTTTATGCTGACTTGTCCATGGCCCCGCCCTGTGTAGAAGGGCACTTCCACACTTCTGAATGGGCATTTCCCAGACCTCTCCAAAAATAATGGTTTTCAGGCAGTAGCCAAGGGGTCTAGGTGTTGCTTGCTTTCCCTTCTCCACAATCTAATGTTGACCACGTCCCTCTTTGGATCACTGGTTCTATGGATGGGTAATCAAGTCATGATACTCTGGATTCTAGAAGCACACTGGTTTGTCTTACAGGACTTGATGGTACTAGGGGCAGTTTGGATAATTTCCTATCTGAGGAAAGAGCCTTGGCAAAAGCTGTAGTCATGCTGTCATCTTCTATTTCATTCCACTGTCATTTTTGGAGCTTTCAATGTAAGAGATTTTTAACATATTTGCCTTTTATTGGGACTCCTAGTCTTTGGACTCTCATTTGCTCAGTATCAGAGGTTGTGAACTGGAGGCCAGAAGGAAGAAAATAGCCCACAGAGGTGTCCTATATACTTTGCACAATGTTTTCTTTAAAACCGTAGAAGACTCCAACTTTTTTTTTAAATTGAAAAGATTTCACATAGATATCTGACTTCTGGAATCATTACTGGATTTGATGATAATGGTTCTTACAGGATTTAATAAGCTAGATTCTAAAAGAAGCTGTCCCCTTGAGGCAGAGCATGCCATCCCAGTTTACCCCAAAGTACTTAGAACCCTTGCTGACTTTCTCATGACCCAGGAGATTCTGTCAGTTATGTTATCTGCTGAACTCTGTATACATTTGAGTTTGCAAATCCCAGAGACAGCACAAATAGAATGGAGAACCCCAAATGTATGTGACACAAACTGACCTACCTTAGGGTATCCACAGAAAGACCATAGGTAGGCTGCCCAGGAGCCAGAATAAGAACTTGAGGAAGAAAGTTTGGGAGCCAATGTAGCTACAGAAAATGAGGTAGGAAAAAGGAAGCCTAGAATAATTCCAGGAGGAATTTCATGAGGAACTGTCAAGGCAGCCTTTGATATGATTCCCATGATACTGGGCACAAATTCCCAGGACTTCTTACCCATGCTAACTGTCTACTAATTAGTATCATGATCATGAACTATTCATTTTTCCATATACAGTTCTTATTCTCCAATGAGTTTACAACAGCGTAGTATACATACCTATGTATGCGTGCACATAGTTAAAAAAGTATGTAGACTACAAACATTCTTTTCCCCCAAAGAAACAGTGTAACTTTTAATAAAAACTCAAGAAGCCAACTTCCAAGCACATTTAGTGGTGAGACCTAAGTGTGCGCGCGCACACACACACACACACACACACACACTTGCAGCTTCTCAGGATCATTTCACTATCAGGAATTTGGAGAGCAAATTTAACTCTGCTTCATATGGAAGAATTTCTTAATGAAGAAAGAAAAAAAACATTTCTTATTAATGATAAGGATATTCCAGGCCACCACAAGTATATCCTGGAACTTTTATATCTGCTTTGTGATCATCTAGGTTAGTTTTCCAGAGTTTCTCATTTGGGTGGTCGGTGGAGTGAATAAGGAGTGAAGCTGAACACATTTATAAGTAAGCAGAGAAAAGTCACACGAAACCTGAAGTTGCTTTCCTACAAACAGAGCCCCAAGTAACAAAGAAAGACAGACATTGATTTGTACCAACTTGGAAAATGGCAGATCACACCAGAAGAGCAGAGGCATGCCCTCTGCCTCTCCTTGAGGGTGAGGTCCTGGCCCGAGATGCTTAACTGCTTTGACCAATGAATGTGCCTCTGAAAGTGCCCTGGAGATCACATCCCTTACTCTGCCCTTCCAGCACCTCTGCAGCCCAAAGGATTTAATCCAGGAGTAGAAGCCTGGAGTGGACAGCAGGAAATTTTGTTCCAGGCCCAACTGCCATATCATAGACCAAAAATAAGCCATAGGAGGTTGGCAGATAAAATAATGCTAATAATTAAGGTTCAGATAGCTCTGCATGCATTAACTAATGATGTCTTGCAATGCCCCAGAGGTGAGTAAAGTAGTTACAGATCCCACTTTATTATTCATTCATTTATCCCAGAGAAACTTACTGAGCACTTATTATGTAGACAGCACTGTGCAGGGACACTAAGACGAATAAGGAATAAGGCGCATCTCAGCTTGAAGTAGTTCACAGCCCAGTGGTTGGTTTCTGATAAGCATGTTTGGTTTCTGATGAGCTCTATCTCCCAGGTTGCAGACAGCCAACTTCTACCTGTATCCTTGCATGACAGCAAGAGAGCTAGCTATCTCTCTGGCCTCTACTCCTAAGGGCACTAATCCCATCATGGAGACCCCACCACCACCTTCATGGTCTCATCTGAACCTAATTACCTACCAACGTCCCTCCTCCCCAACACATTGGGATTAGGGTTGAACCTTGTTGGATTCTAGGGAGAAACAAACTTTCTTCAGAGGATTGCTAGGTGGAAGAGACTTTAAAGCCTTTTGGAATTTGGGAAGAGGCAAATAACACCTGTCTAAGCAACATCTTCAGTAGGCAAGTCTGACTTCCTAGAGGAGAAAGAGGTCATTGTCTCTTTAAAAACTACCCTGTGTTCAAAGGTCTAGAATTCTCTAATAGCATATAATGCTTTTCTTCAAAATTGCCAGAGGACATATAGGCTTAAGAGTGTGTGGATGAGGACACAATGCCAATGATTATATTCAGATCCTCTCTTGGAATCAATTTGAATAGGAAATGGATCAGAAAACAGGCCTGTAGGTACACATGAGGACAGCAGGTACAAGACTGATGAATGAGGTCACAACTTACTGAGGTCTGAAGAGGCCCCTGCTAGAGACCCTCATAGAGATTCCACCTAACCCTGAGCTCTGAATCTATGACCTGGGCAATGGCCTTGCTTGATGGACGGTGACTTCTAAACTTGACCCCTTCTGCTCCTCTGCAAACCTTCCCGGGGCACTTAGGTTAAGAGGCACTGCTCTGAAGGTTTCACAGGCTTCAGGCCACCACTGACCCAAAGAGGGAAGACAGGAAGAAAAGCTTGACTCAGGATAGGGAAGAGATGCTCCTGCATTCTGTCATGTGTGTTGGTCTGCACTTCCCCTCTGTCTGGGCCATTCTTCCTGTTCCCCTCCTCCCATCCTCCCCCATTATCCTGTGATCTGACATTCTGCTTAGACCGAGTGAACTTTCTCTATGCTCTCATTGTACCCCAAGCATATCTCTCTACTATCAGTCCTATATAAGAACATTACAATGATATAGCCATCTCTTTCTTCCTTCCTAGATTTCCTAAAGTCTGCAGGTTATTCAAGCAAAGCACTTGGTTTGCGGTAAACATCCAAGCAATCCTACTGAGTTAATGAGTTCACATTTGCACACATTACATTTGAAAGTTTGGCAGGGCTTAAAGGGAATATGTGGAACCAGCATGAGGTATGTAAAACTTTAAGTTCAAGGTTGGAAATCGAGTTTGGGGAATCATCAGTATTGAGGTGATGACTGCGATCAAGGAAGATGGTGCAATTATAATTGGAAAAAAGATCCACAAGGTGAAAGCAAGTTGTCTTAGTCCATTTTGTGCTACCATAAATTCCACATACTGGGTAATTTATAAAGTATGGAGAGTTTTATGGCTCATGATTCTGAACACTGGAAAGTTCAAGATGGTGCCAGCATCAGACAAGGGCTTTCATGCTCGTCCTCCCATGATGGAATCAGAACGTAAAATGAGCACATGAGACAGAGAGTGGAAAGGAGACCAAACTTCCCCCTTTTATTAACTAACCCAGTCCTGAGACAACCAACTCACTCCTGCAATCATGGCTTTAATCCTTTTGTAAGGATGGTGCCCTCATGACCTAAGCACCTCTTATCAACCCTGCCTCTCAATACTGTTAAAAATGTAACTAAATTTCAGCATGAGTTTCAGTCAGAACATGCAAATCCAAGCAGAAACCAACTGCAAAACTGACAACCAGTAGGGAATGAATCAAAACTGCCGTGTTTCAGAAAGACAAAGAAGAAAAGATTCCAAGATGCAATGTGTGACCCACGCAGCAACATTTTGCAGATAGATTGGTAAGAGGGATTTTTTTTCTTCATATAACCCAAATGGTAGGAAACCAAGAAACAAAATGGAGAAATGTTGGCTGTAAACTATTCTTTAAAAAATACATATGGTAAAAGATATAGATGTGGTGAAACAATGGGAAAGTACAGGCAATTTTGGAGAAGGTAATTGGCGTGAGCCCATTATAAGTTGAAGAAGATGAGCTAAAGGTGATAAAGAAATCAACAAGACAGAAGAAAAACATGATGGCCCAAGGTCCCAGAGGGGATGGGGAAAGCGATGAAATCCTGAGATCAGGGTTGATGCCCAAAACTGTTGGGGATCCCTTACTTTTGAACAGAGGCAAGACCTTTCTTGAGACAGAGAGAATTCCACTTGAAGGAGAGGCAATATGTCTAGAGTTAGAGCAGAATTTTGGCTTCGACTCCCATTTCTGTCACTGTTTGTGAGGTCCTGAGTGACTGCCTTTGTGTGTGACTTCCAAGGTATATAAACTGTGGCAAAAGAAAGTACCTACCTCGCTGGGTTGTCATGACAACTGATATACAACTACTCTTTCCTCTGCCAAAATGGGTTGGATTTCCATGATAAGCTAGTCAAAGAAGAAAACATAAAGGTCAAAAATACAGAGATATGAGGGTCTGCAGGAGACCAGAGGTCAGGCAACCCTAGATGAGAGTTGGGAATTAGACAGAGCAGTGATTTTTAAGGGCATTCAGTACCCCAGGAAGGTGTGTGGTAGACAGAAGAATCCCCCTTCCCAGTCCCCAAATGATGCCTTCAAGAACAGCAGGCAGCCTCGAGGAGCTGAACAGGGCAAATAAATAGACTCCCCCGAAGTCTCCAGAAGGAGGGAAGTCCTGCAAACACTTTGATTTTAGCTTCATAAGACTTATTAGATTTCTAATCTGGGTAAGAGAATTCATTTGTGATGTTTAAAGACTCAAAGTTTGTAGTAATTTGTTACAGCAGCAATAGGAAACACATACAGCAGGAAATCCAGGGATTTGTTCAACAGGAGTCAACAGCACAGACTTAAGCCAGGGAAGCAGAAGGCCAGGGAACTGACTTTTGTGATTATCAAGACTGCATTCTCATACCATCCTGCTATTTTTCATATCATATTCCTCTTAGAGCCAGGTGGCAAGACTGAAGCTAAAGGGAACAACTCAAAGGAAAATGAACTTTGAAACTCAAGGCGGACCTGTCACGAACATTTTCCACTCAGTTTCCTGGAGAGGCAGAGCCCTGCGACTTGTCTGTGAAGCAGGATATTTTAATTAAATGCTAAATTAAACGGTGGCATTGCTTTGTTCTTGAAAGCTTGATAAACCCACATTTATTTCAATGCTCAATAGACCAGTGAGCTACAGAGGATAACAATTTGGTCCCATCTCTTACCCAGAAGAGAGGCAGGCAGCACAGACAGATGCTATGATGTGGATTTTATCGAACTTATGCAAAAGTATGAAAAAGTTTAGAGTCTGAAATGTCGAAAATTCTGAAAAGTATGCCAAGTAACCTTACAGGTTCCTAAGCAATAGACCTCTTGCCCTGGAGGCTGGCCTCTAGCCAAATGCCACCGTCACCACATATAAGCAGAGCCCATATTTCACATGGCATCAGTGAGCCTCAGGGAGATTGTGAGGAATGGCCCTCACCTGGAGGATGAGGAATCTAGACCCAGAGGGTAAAGTGACGAACCCAAGATCACAAGGCCAGTAAGAGGCAAAGTCTGATTTCCTGACTCATTCTGGCATGTTTTCGTCCCCATCACAGGAAGAGATGTCAGGACCAGTCCTGCAGAACACTCTCAGTCTCACAGAGAGACACACTGAACGCTTAGGCAATATATTCCTAAATAACTCCTTCCTGTTTTCCTTTTACCTAGTTCTGCAGGGTTCCTACCCCAGTTGTGTATGGTTTTAATAGATCAAGGAAGAAAAGAAAGATCTACAGCCTTCCCTTGAGGGTCCCTGGTCCTTTGAGCATCATTATATACACTGGAAGGGTTGTCTTGCCACAGGTAAAATTCTTCAGAGGATTTTACTGTAGGCCCGAGTCTATGTACATGTGATGTTTTGTGAGCCATGGGGGACTCTGCGAAGTCCTTGCCAAAGAACCTTTGAGTTAGAAGTTTATATTGGCTTCTAAGAGCCAATGATCACAGATAGAAAAATAAACAAGGAGTAAATTCCCTGCTCCCCTTTCACAGGGCAAGCATTGGGCACTGCAGCTAAAGCACCACAGTGACTTCCAAGTTGGCACTTTGGTGTTCTGGAAGTGGCAGCTCAATGAAGGGAGGCAGAAGCAGTTCAACAAAGGGACTATTTCTGATTCCCCATAAATGTGGTAGTAAAAAGTGATTTCAGAAGACATCTTTGAAAATAGTAAGGAATCTAAATACATTTAATAATTATATTAATTATAATATTATTCGACCATCTACTCTTAGGATCATGTTTGTGGTCTAATTTTATTCACCTACAGTGTAATCTAGCACAGTGATTGAGAGCACAGGCTTCATAGCCAATTATACTTAGTCCTAAATCCTGACTCTCACTAGCGCTTTAACTAAGGATAAGTCATTTAATTTCTCTATGTCTCCATTTCCTCTTATCTAAAGTAGATAAATGATTTAATATTTAATACCATATTCAATATTAAATGTTAGATATTATTACTATTATTATTATTATTACCATTATTATTGACCCCACGTTTCATGGACACATCTGTATATCTGAAACTCTGTACCTTCCCTAATAATATGCAAATATATGTTTAACAAAGATAAAATAGAGTTAAAGAAATACTTGCATGCTTATTTGAGGCTCATGAAATCATACAATTTCTCTAGAGGGAAAGAGTCACAGTGTTCCTCCTTAGGTAATGTATTATTAATGATGATTTCCTTGAGATACATTGAGAGTGGATTCAGGAGAAAGAGAGAGAATGAGAATTCACCCAGTGCCAGCACTTCAATTAATCAACTTCTGTTTCTGTAAATAGCCCTAAGTGAAAGAATCAAACTATTATGTTTTGTAGATGAATGATCAGCAAATGCTCAGAAACTCATCTGTCATGGTCTAGTTTTGCAGCCTGACAAGAATAATGAAGGCAACATATTCTGAATTCATAAAAAGTCTGGGTTGTGGTTTCCATGAAATCCACATTTAATTAGAGTGGGGGCCAGCAGAGAGATCAAATACCCCCCCTGACTTGGCAGTGGAGCAGAAGGTTTATCATGTGTCCTTCTCATATGCAAGAGGTAAAAACCACATGCAGAGAGGTATCCAAGGGGAAGCATTGTGTGGCTCTCTTTTGGGAAGAAGACATTGTTCACCAGGAGTATAGTAAGCCTCAAAGAAGGGTGTTCTAATTCTTCATTCCAAAGACATCTCCAAAAAAGACGGGTTCAAGGGTTATCAAGTATCTTTGGGTTTCTTTGGGAGTGGCAAACAAACAGGAAATTCAACCTTTAACTACTTTATGTAGCACTGTGCATAGGACACAGGTGTGAAGAAGATTTATTCCAATTTCATGAGGAAATTTGGGGAAAAACAAAAGAGAAATACTGTGCTTTTCATTATAGTTTTATTGAAAGCGATGGCAATGTGATTTTCTGAGTGCAGATGGAGTATTGTTTATTTAAATAAAGGATATCTTGTATTAGAATCCAGAAAGATTTCTTATCTACCTTCAAATAAAAGTTATAAAATCACATAGCTAAAAAGAAAGATGTTGGTATTTGTGAACACTGATACAGATCAGGCCACAAAAGCAACGAATGTGTTCATAAATGAAGCCCCAGACTACATTCAGCAGTTCTGTAAAAACCAAAGGCAGCCTTGTATTTCAAGGAATACAGTGAACTAAATGGCAGCCTCTGTTTTAAAGTAGGTTGAACTAATTCCCAGATAGTAAATGCAGATAAAGTAAATAGATCAGGAAAAATAACAATGAAAAGAAAATAACAAAACCTAGTAATTTGAGTGAATCCTACATAGGCAAAATACTTAGCAGACGCCAGCTGCAGATGTACCATTGATGGTGGCCACACTCTTCCACTCCAGTAGGTCCCACTGGTCAATTGATTTTCCATTAACATGTCCTGATTTCTTGTCAACATGTGTGCTTTTAAATTTTGGTAATATTTAAATGTGCCTTAGAGTAAGGCCAATAATCTAATTATTTAGGAAATAAATCTGGTATGAGTTTTGATTCCTGGAAACTTAGTGGAAATAAAGTGAACAGATACAAATATCCTTCTTCCATTAGGAATGTGATCATTTGTCTGGCTCAGTATTCTGTATTATTAGTAACATTATTTTGTGCAATTTTGTTGCCCTGTGGATCACACTGTCACAGCAGGCAACAGTGACCTCTTAGCTCTGCAATGCTTTTCTCCACTACTCGGCCTTCCCTCCAGCTTCACTGCCTTCCCATGTACCAGGGAGGGAAAAATGCTTTAAATGCAGGAAAATGTGAAAACATGATCATGGTCTCCAAAAACTGCACACACCTCAGATTTACAGGAATCTGACTCTGGCACTGAGTTGACTAAGGGGAGCTAAGGGAATTTTTCTGGAGTTCATTTTCTATCAGACTCTACAGCACCCTTATCAGCAACAGAACACAAAGGCATTAAAGAAAAATAAACACTTTTTGTTGTCTGTCTCTTTATCACACATGCAGAACATGAAATATATTATGCATCACACCCTATGTCCCATAATGCATTTATTATCTTCTCTCTCTCTCTCTCTCTCTCTTTCTCTCTCCCCCTCTCTCTCTCTCTCTCCCCCATCTCATTCCTGACTTTGCCATGAAGGAGCCAAACCACTCCCCTTAAGCTCTGAGAGTGATTAGCAGCAGGTTCCACGTGGCATAGACTCAGGTGACATCTATGTGATTGGTACCTCTGGAGCAGTGAAGCATGAACCTACTATTGGCTTTTGGAAAACCCAAATGACAATATCATAGTAGCAGTGGCAGTCAGACTTATTCTGTGCAGCTTAAAATTTTATGGATATATACGGAAGTCCTTTTTTTCTGTAAATTATCTCTGAACTTCAATTTGTATTAGTATATTTTAATACCATGGCATTTTCATATATGCAAATAACATCACAATCATATTCACTCCCCATTACCTTCCTGGGCCCTCCCATCCCACTGACCTTCAGTGTAATAGACTCTACTTTCGTAAACTATAACGAAACATAAAGCAGTAGCTGTTTCATACCTGTTTCTCAAAATTCAGAAACCAAGACTTTTACTATTTTCCTTTGCCAGTAACTAACTAACATGGCAGTAAAGTTATTTGAATAAAATTTAATATAAATCTATCCTCTTTTTTTCACCAGGATAAAATTGCACAAGATACATTGTGTCACCAGGCCTTAACTAGAGTGACATATTTGACAATGACTATTTAAATCAGATATCACCAGTCCTTATTAAGGAAGAAGGAGCAGCTTCCCGTGTGGAGCCAATGCTCGACAATGCTCCCAGGAAAACTGGCTCAGAACCTGCTTAGAGGGCCCCAGTCTCAGAGGTGGTGAGGAAGGTCATTCCTAGGCAAATTTAGAGACCTCAAAAGAACTGATTCAGATTCTTGAAATTGCAGATTTAATAAGGTGAAGTATGTTAGCTGGATTTTCTAGCCTTTAGATACCAGACCCAATAATCTGTGCCTTTAAAAATTCAATTTAAGATTCATTATGAAAATTTCCAGTCCAAGCTAATTTTTAAGTATTAGTAAATCATAATGCAATATATACCTCTGGATTTTCAAAAACTACCCACAGAGGTTTACATGCTTAATTAACACTCTTGCTGTACCTTTGTAAATAATTAGGCCAAACAAAAGGAGATCAACTTCTTCATACGACTGAGAATAATCATTGAAGATTATTTACAATCACCAAGGTTGAGAGAAAGACTTATAACCAATATACCCCAAGCTTTAAAATAAACAAAAGAGATTATTGGGCTTTGTTCTATGCACTCCTGAGCTTGATTTTTCTATTTTACACCTCTGTAGGACCAGAGATTAATTTATAGATTTTTTAGAGCTAGAGATGCAAATAATTTCTGGCCAGTTAAACAGAAAACCCCAATGGTACTGTTTATCACCCTATGAGATATTAATTAGCGTTGTCTTTAACCCAACAATCTTATTTGGGCTTTCTTTTAAGATGCATATGTATTCCTAGTTTCACAAATGTTCTTTGGTACCTTCCTTAATTAAATGAATTGAATAAAATCTTTGACACATGTTTAATTTATGTTTTTCTGAGAACCACACTTTTGTCTTTCTGAAAATTATGGTTTAACAACTAAATACATTTTTAAAACTGAATTTCAATAAATATAGGTCTATAAATAATAGAAAGAACCTAGGTCATATATACAAAGACTGAGATGTGAATTCTGATAATCTGTAAAATGTTTTATTTTAATCTTTTTATCAGAAGAGTTTTAGATGTAAGGAAAGTTGTTATGCTGGTCCATATATTCCACACACAATTTCCTCCAGTAGTTAGTCCCTGGATCACCAAGGGACATTTGTTATCACCAAGGATCCAACACTGGTTCATTACCATTTACGAAACTCCACACTTCATTCAGCTGTCACTAAATATTTTTTCCTGATGGTCTTTCTTTGTTATGGATTTTCATTTTAGGATACCATATTACATTAAATGTTCATATCCTTAGGTTCCACTGGTCTGTGAAACTTTCTCAGACTTTCTTTGGATTATTTTGGTTTTGTTTCTTTTCTTTTGTTTTAGACTTTATTTTTCAAAGCAGTTTAAGTTCACAGCGAAATTGAGAGGAAGATACAGAGATTACCTATCTACTCACTCCCTGGCCCACCACAAGCATAGCCTACCCTATTCTCAACATCCCCCAGCAGAGTGGTACATTTGTTACAGCCGATGAACCTACACTGATACATCATTATCACCCGAAGCCCCCAATTTATGTTAAACTTCATTTTGTTATTGTTCTTTCTATAATGACAAGTACCTCCTATCATAATATGGTACAGGTAGCTTCACTGCTCCAGTGATCTCCAGTGATCCCCTATCAACCCCTCCCCTACTTTGGTTTTTAGTGACTTTAACAGTACTGGTCAGGTATTGTGCAAACTACCTCTTAATTTAAGCTTATATGATGTTTTTCTTATGGTTATACTCACAGGTTTTGAGGCAAAAAAAAAAGGCAAAATGTCATTCTAATCACATAATATCATTCCCATCCCAATGGTGCATGCCATGAATGGGACTTTTCCGTGATGATGTTAGAATCATGATCACCTGGCCAAAATAATGTGTTTGCCAGAATAGAATAAAGGAAAGTCCTTTTCTTATTTTCCATATTCTATTCTTTGGGAACTAGTCATTAAACACAATCCATGACACATGGAGAAGGAAGGAAAAGCCCTATGGTTTGAAATGGGAAGTGTCTCCTAAATGTCTCTATGTAAAGACTTGGATTCCATGGTGGTGCTGTTGGGAGGTGCTGTGGACTTCTAGGAGATGGAGCCTTGTAGAGAATCTGCACTGGAGTGTGCACTCAAAAGGCCATATGGGACCCCACCCACCCACCCCCTTCTCTTTCTACTCCTTCTTCCTGTCTTGAGATGTGATTACTCCTTCCAACATGCACTGCATTCATTACAATCCAGCATGCTCCCCACAAATGCCCAAACCAATAGGGCCACCCAAATCTTGATGCTGCAAAACTGAGAGCTGAATAAACCATTTCTTTGTATTAAGTTAGCTGCCTCAGACATTTCATTGTAGTAACACAAAGCTGACTAATCCAAAAAGATTTAGCTGCACTTCCTATGTGGGAAAAGCATCTCATAAATTATATGGGATTCTTCTGTACAGATTTGTCTCTTCTCTCCCATGCATCTACTTATTCAATCATTTATTTAAATGAGTACTGACTCATGGGCATTTATTTTACACTTTGGGTGAAATTCAATACTACTTTACTGATTTTGTTGTTCACATTGTCCCAGTTTTGGGGAGAGGTGCGGGCCAGGAAGTGGGAGGAGGCACTTATCTCAGGAAAGAGAGGGAAGCCTTTCTCCCCACCCTGGTGCCTAGCAGCCCCATGGTGTATAGAGTCAGGATGAGAAGTTGTGGGCAGAGCATGGTGCTGGCCTCCAGGCTTTCTCCCTTTTCAACCTGGGGCTATCCTAAGACCTCAATTCCCAAGGAAGATTTTGGAGCAGCAGTGGGCAACACAACCCTAGTGATTCTGCAGCTTGGAGTTGAAAGAAAACCCAGAAACATTCAGATGAGGACTTTGATTCCCAGCCTTGTTTATTTGGGTTCTGAAACTCATCAAGTCATTTCTCAGACTGCCAAGGTTCAGGCCACAGCCAAAGTTGAAGAAATCCTTGAGCAAGTTGACTACCTGTACAAAAGTGGAGAAACAGTAAAACATTGTCAGTTGCCAACCCCACACAAGAAAAGTGAAGATATGGTGTGCCTGTGGCATTTGGCCTGGGCATCACAGTGATATAGCTCGTCTTAAAAAGACTTCAGAAAAGAAAAACAGCTTTATGTGTATGAAGCCTTAGAGCATGCAAAAGGAACACAGGAGAAAAAAATGAATCAAGTTTTGCTACTCATAAGTCTTATGCAATCTGCATGTATTGCAGGAGATTATAAAGCTACCAATGTTAAAATTTGCAAATGCCTACATTATCAAGGAGCATGTGAGAAACAAATTAAACTGAACCCAAAAGATTCTACTTCCATTCACCTTGAGAGTATGGGGTGCTACACATTTGCTCAAATGCCTTGGTACCAAAAAAGAATTGCTTAAATGCTGTTTGCAACTCCTTCAAGCTCCATCTGTGGAGAGAACTCGAACTACTTTCACAGAGCAAAATAAATGGATCCAAACTCCTAGGGCAAAAACATGGCTTGTTTCAGGAAAGACATAGGTGAAGTTAAACAACAAAAACTTGCTGCTTTCTGATCGATGAAAGTCAAGGCCTGCCCAGCACACACAGGGGAAGTAAGCATTTGCAAACAGAAGCTGATCAGTTGCTTTCAGGTATGTGACAAGAACTTAGTCATTCTCAAAGAAGAAATTACACACAAAAACATTGTGTTTTCATTGAATTATAAGGATAATACATTAACCATAAAAGAATACTGTTCGAGCTTTGGTAACTGGAAATTCTTTCAGATTGGCTCATAGGTCCCTTTGACATGTTTGCACCTTGTTTTGACTATAGCCAGGTTTGAACCCTATATCAGGTTCTTCTCATCAGCAGAAGAGAGAGATAGAACTGATTTTCTAATATGGTCATGAAAATAACAAAAACAATAATAAATCTATTCTCTGAGTGCTCATGACATGGCAGGCAATATCCTAAGCACTTACCAGTATTATCTCATTTACAAGAATTAGTGTCTATAAAGTGTCTGGCCCTTCACAGGACTTGAACATTTGTTATTTCCTATCAGGGATGGCCCCAAATTCTAACTGGGTAGTTTCTGACCTAGTTCATAGAAATATACCCACTGGTGGCTCATGCCAAGTGGAAAACTGCAAGTGACACAGAGAAATCAGGAATCCATGTCCCACACTCTTCCTGATTATGCAGCCTATACTCGGAGGTTCTGCCCTCTCATTGACAGTTTCATTAGGTGAGATGTCATTATTGGTGTAGTCAGCATCCTCCAAGCACCAAAGCAACTAACCTTGGCCACCTTGAAGCCCTGGTCCTAAATAGGGATTTTATGTTTGACTGCAGGCTCAGCCTGGAGTCCACAAGCATTTGGAATTGGAACCGAATGTCTAAGAAGTAGGCTACCCTGAGCCAGGTGGCTTCCTCCACCTTTTCCAAGATTATTATTTTTAAAGGAGATTTTTTCTTTGAGGCTTTTCCTGGAGGAACTTTTTATAATAGATACCTATCAGGCAGAAATACTGTAAAACAGAAATCTTCCTGATAGGAAAACTTTGTTGAACAGTGAAGGTGACTCCACTGATCTACAACAAAGTCCCTCATTGATACCATCCATCATCTTTACAAGGAATAAAATCAGAAGAGCGGGACCTAATAGACGCAGTCATGGCCTCATTATTTAAGTTGCAAATATTAACAAGTGTGTTTATTCCACCTAGTGCCTAAGGTCAATAAAAAGAAAAATGAACCGATCTGCTAAGCCCTACAAAACTCACCTAAAGCAACAAAACAACGTACACAAAGAGATAAAATTAAATTATGTGCTGTATTCCAACACACAAGTAACTGCCAGGAGGCTGCCAAATAAGAAATGCCAGAGGCTCTGGAGTCTGCAAAATTGCACGTGGGATTTCAAAAGAAAACTCAAAGGTAACATGCAGACCAAAAATGATTTATTCTTTTCAATAAGCCCTTTGGAGAAGAGGAAATAGAATTCAGGCCTAGTTTGTCACAAGAGTCTAAGAAAACTCACACCTCCATTCTGCAAAATAAGGAAGAGAATCATGTGAGAATGAGAAATGGAGAAGGTGGTGAAGTCTGGGAGAGACAGGAAGATGCAGGGAAACTCCCTAGGATCGTTTCCTTCCCTCTTTCCACCCCGACCTTTGCTACTAGTTGTTACCTGCACTGCCCACAGCAATACAGGCACCTGTATAAATAAGCCTGTTAGAGTGTAAAGTAATAACCAGTATTGGCATCTCTTTTTGCTACAACATTCCAGAAAAAATAGAGTCCCATGGTGGGTTTCTAAAACCCATCAGAGGGGGATTGTGCTGAGAGATTCTGGACCACTTGGAGGCAATGGAGAAAGGAGCTTTCAGACCAAAAGGAGGATTGGAGCATCTGAAAGAAGGGATGGGAAGAGGATTTCCATGACATTCCGCAGCTGTAGTATGGTGGCACAGAGTGGCCCAGACGAAGGAAAGTAGCCATCCCCTCACGCAACTGTGTAGACCTCAGAGTTGGCCCTCAGAAGAGTGAGTAGAACTCCCTCTTAACAACAGTAGCCGGAAAGGTAAGGAGCAATAGTGAAGGTGAAGGACAACCCAGACAAGGGATCTGGGCTTCCCCATGTTGTTAACACCTCATAAACTTGAGATTACTTTTGATCCCACAGAGAAACCAAAAGAATCCCAATAATGACTGAGATTGATTTTATCACCAACCAGGTGAGAAGCAGAATAAAAACAATTTAGGGAAATAGAAGAATGTGACATTTCTTTCCCTCTAGAGTTATGGACTAAAAATCATACAAATGACATATACAATGTCTCATTGCCCATGCTGGAAGAACCACCAGGGAAGGGAACAGGGTCTCCAGACTAATGTATAGCTCTACCTACTTGCAGAGGTGATCCATATCTTAGGATCTTGTTATGGTGTGGATATAGTCTGAGTGTAAAGGGTTTAAGCATTGGAAGCTCAGCCTTCTGTGTGGTGATGGTAAGTGGTCGTGGGACTTTTAAGAAGTGAATTCTAGTGGAAAGTTATTAGGTCACTGGGGGCAGCCCTCAGAAGAGACTAACATAGTTCTCAGGAGATGCTAGGTATATTCTGTCTTCCTGTCATGCCCACTCTTGGATGTACTCCCGCAATTGATGTCATCTGCTATGAGGTTTCCACCAGAACAAACCAGAAGCTGGCACTAATGCTCTGGATCCTCCAGAACCTTTTTTTTAAATATATAAAATATCCAGCCAGGTATTTCCTTATAGCAATGGAAAATTTACTTATACAGATGTGCTTGGTAGAGCGAAAAAATTCAACTGTACTTTGTTGGCATATTCTGATGACCAATCCTAATGCTCAGTGATGTACTGATCATGTTTATCCACACATTGATTCATTGTGGGCTTTCTGAGAGCTGAATGCTGTGCTAGATACTGAGGTTCCACCAGCGAGAGTTCCTTAAAAGTCCATTCCAATAAGGGAGCCAGATATTAAAACAAATAGCTCTAACACAACACTAAGTTCCTTCCTGTGCAGTGCGGCACCGTAGAATGTGGGAGCTCAGGATGTCAGTCAAACCTTCGCTCTTCCGCTTACCAGTTACACATCTTTGATCTTTTTCCTCTAATCTGTATTTGTAAAATAAAGTTAATAATATCTGCCTTATTTAGTTGTTAGAGGACTAAAACAACAGAAATAGCTAACATTGGGTGCATTTTAGGCATGTTACATGAGTTTAAACCCCACAATACTCTAAGATAATTTACTACCATTACTTTTACTTCACAGATGAGGAAACTAGGCCACAAAGAGGTTGTTAGATACTTTTGTCCAAAATCAATTTGGTTAATAATAGAACCATGCAAAAACTTAGCATAGTATGAAAAACAAATGAATAAATAGCAAGTCCTTTCAAAGGAAGTTTTAAAAATTTTTTGCAATGAACCAAAGTACAGGGTGACAGATCAACTAGCTGCTTCAGGACATGACAATACAGCTTGATCTTGAATGGTGAGTAGAAGTTCACTAAATGGAGATACAGAGAATGAAGTTTTTAAATCAAGAGGGGTATTTACAGAAGTTGGGAGATATGAAATAACCTGAAATAGAATTGCAGGTGGGGAGCAAGAGATGTGTTATGGGAATTTCTGGAGTAGGAAGGAAGAATGAGAGAGAAAGGATTTGAATCCAAGCCAGTGTTGTTTTACATACACAGCCCAGATCCCATATGCTCAGTGAGAATCCTAGCATCCTCCTGTAGGGAACTGGTGACCAATGGAGTCTTTGTACAAAGCAGGGACATTTTAGGTGGTTAAATAATAATAGGGAAGAAGGCAAGCAGAGGTAAGGAGCTCAAGCAGGGGTAGGAAGCCCAGATAGGAGATCATTGCAATAATCAAAGTTGGATGTGATGATGGCTTCAGTGAAGCAATAGAGAAAATGCATAAGGTTGAATATTAAGGTGGAAAAGAAAGTAGTAATAAATTGGATGCATTCATTCATTTACTCAATGATTGGCAGATTAGAACTTTTAAATGTCAGGTACCATACATTGATCACAGAATAGGACAGGAACCAATGATCAATGTGCTGGGTGACAGAGAAAAGAATCCAGCCTTCTCTCAAGGGACATTATGCAAAAGCCTATAATAGAAAAGGTTGAAACTGAAGAAAAACAAAATTTTAGAAAGAGAGACTTTGTTTGGGGGCACATTTGGCATGTCAGTTTGATTTAAGACTGGAAATGTAAGTCTAAACCTGGGGAAATAACTCAAATCCAATAACATAAATTCAGGAGTCACAGGATTTTCATGAAGAGTGCATCTTTTGACTTGAACATCCTTTCAGGAATCTGGATTATGCCATGACCTATTATCTCCATTTTGCAGGACATGCAGGCCTTTCATGGCAATGAGCCATCTTGGCAATCCATATCCTCCTTGCAAAGGCAAGACTCACATTGTTCAGCATGGAATGAAGCTACCACAGGAATCCTTCTGTCGGGGAGAGGTAGACTCTCATGTTTTCTTCTCCTTCAACTCTCTGCATTTGTGATAAGCCCTGAATAAACACATCTCAAATGGAAGTACATGTAAAACCATTTCTCTTCCTAATTTAATAATTTATTGCTTCTACTATGAGCTTTGACATTTCAGACTTGTTTACTGAGCTTCCCTGACCTCTCTATGTGTAACTAGAGCTATTATTATTACAAGGGCGCTATCTCATGAGTTATGTTGGAAATCTTGCTTTCCAGAATCCTACAATGGAATCTAAGTCTGGTAAAAAGCAACCAACAGATTCCAACTAAATCAAATGCCATTTTACACTGAGAGCTGAGGACATTTGAAACTGACTGCACCTCATCACGCAGACCCAGTAGTTTACTTCACTTGTAAACATGTATTTGCTTGTCAAGTGGTCCCAGTACCAAGTCAGCTGGTAGATGATGCATCTGTAAACATGTCTGCTCACCCAAACTCTTCACTAAGGACTACAAATATATTTGTCAGCATCTTGGCACTTATTTTAGGTCCCAGAAGAGACTCCTTCAATCACACAACAAACTTATACAAAACATCTACTATTTTCATAGCACCCTTCTCTGTGTTGGGAAGAATACTAATAATGATCTCCAGTGAGTGGCAATTACTGGGTCATATGATTTTCTTGCATTATTTTATATAATTCTCACATCTTTCTGTATCTCTTGTTTTCCAGTGTAATGTAATAGCTTTGTGTGTATATTCCCTTTGCACAATACCTGGTATATACCAGATACTTAGTAAATTAGTTTGAAATAGAGCAAACGAAAGAATGCAGTGAATGGAGGGTGAGCCTCTTTGTGGTAGCATATCTGTTGGTTGGTAGCGTTTATTATCAGCTCACAAAGATGCTTACAATCAGTGTGTAAATACAAACTAAGCATAAAAGAAACTGCAAAAAAAAAAAAACCCTTACAAAGCAATATAGAAATGTGTGGAGATTGCAAAGGGCAAAAGAGTTATCTATGTGCCCAAGAGACCAGGAGAGGAGGAGAGTTTGGGGCCCGATAAGGACACAGTGACATGGAGGAGAGATACAAAAGCAGCCAGAATTGCATAAAGCCTCATGGAAGTAGGAAAAATTACCAATGACCACAGTTGTCTTGTTTCTTGGCTCATGCTTACATTCCAGTGCCAGCGTGCACCCTGGAGATCAATAACTCCTTAACTGTTGTTCTCACATAATTGAAAAACTATAGGGGGACTTTTGGCCCACCTTTAAGGACGAGTCATGACTTGACAGCTCTATAGAGGGATAGACCTGAATTTCCTCCAAAAACTGCTAGCGTTAACACCCAGCTGCCCAGAGCAAGCCTTTCAGTGAAAACTCAATAACTTCTTTGCTGGACTTCATGAAGGAGGAAAAGTGAACACTTTTTCTGACAGTTACTTAACCTCTTCAAGCCAGAGTTGCCTCATCAGTAAAACAGGAATGTCCTCTGTCTCTCAGAGGTGTTGTGAGGAGAAACTAAAATAATCAAAGCTTCACAGTTTCCAGGTGGGGAAAATTTCTGTTCTATGTTATCAGTTTCTAGAGAGATTTAGGTGATCCTTGAGATTACAATGTGGGACCATGTCCAATTCTATGAGTTATAAGAATCCATATCAGGTTTCTCATCCTCAGCACAAATGACATTTTAGGCTAGATAATTCTTGTGGTGGGTGGAGGGTCAGGGCAGAGATTCCATGCATTATAGGATTTTTAGTGGCACTCACAGCCTCTAACCATTAGATGCCAGGAACAACCCCTCAGTCATGATGATCAAATATCTCCAGACACTTCCAGATGTCCCCTGAGGAAGGGGGACAAAATTGTGCCTGGCTAAGAACCACTAATCTAAATTATTATAGAGTGACAAGTGTTACCCAGTCCTCATAGCTACCTTTCAATGCGAATGGTAATATAGGGCATTTTGTAAAGTCTCAATAAATAGAAGCTAAAGGCTCAACAGAATAAATGAATAAATGCATAAATAATTGGAAGACTGAAAGACTTTCATATGTAAACCAACTGAAAGTGAAGTTAGGACATGGTCTGACACTCCATGCTAGATGATATAAAAAACTAAAATTGTCTCTCTCTTCAAAGAAAGAAGTAAAATTCAGAGTGAGAGACAGACATATCCAGGACAACCAGAAGCCAAATCTAACTGGGATGATGAGGGGGAATTAATTAGTCTAATTAGACTATGTTCTCATCAAAGTAGACACTGGATAGCATTTATCTCTGCCACCTCCATACCAACTGACACCAGATAAGTATCTTACTCTGATAAAGAAACATGAAAGAAGCTGTCCAAGAGGTCCACCTGAATGGTAGAGAGTGGGAGGGGCCAAAGGAGTTATTCCAGGCACAGAAAGCAGAGAATGAGGCTCAGGGAAGGTGCGGGGAGGGAGTGCACATGCTTCATTTTGCAGGCAGACTCCATGCAGTTTGCACCCAGATAACATTGCAGGCTACAAAGTCATAAAGCCACTGGATACCATTAAAATTAGACACATTCTGTCTTCCTATCTATGTAATAACGCTCAGTTATGTTTAATTCAGCATAAAGAAGATAATCGATACAATTTTGTGCACCTGGAAAAAAATGGATACACTAAAACCACAGGAATCTAAAATAAGAGATTCTGCTCTAAGCACAAAAGAGCAAGATTTGAACCTTGCTCTATTGCTTTGGAAATATGTGACTGAACTTGGGCAGTTATCTATTCTAAGACCTCCTTTCCTTGCATGGAAATAGGAGTAATTATATCTTCCAAATCTTCCTAAAGATTGTTTTGAGAACTGAGATGGCTGTTCATTGTTTGTGTGCTGAGTTCCTTGCTCCTTTGGAGAATGAATCCCCCTTGTCCACCTGCAAATGAAAGCTCTTTTTCCTATGACTCTTCACCAGTCTCACTGACCAATCTTTAGACTAGGCATGAGAACATAACCTAATTAATCAACCGTGAAAGTCCACGTGTGGTAGCTGTCAAGCTCTGACCCAACACTGAGAACAAGGCCTCAAAAAATGAGCATTTTTAATTACAATTACTCATGGAACCCATGTCTAAATATTCACTGAGTCCCAACTTGGTGACTGGCACCAAGTCATGCACTATACACACATTCTTACTGATTTCTGAGATAACCACAAGAGTCAGTATTGATTAGCTTCCTATTTTTAAATTGAGGAAATTGAGAATGGAAAGTTGACTAATTTCCTTAAGTTCATCCACTGCTAAATGTAGAATAGGGATTCAAAGTCACATTTTTATGTAAATATCACTACTATTGAACCCTTTCAGAATAAGATGCACATATCATCTCCATTTATTCCTAAATACCCCACTGTGCATTTCCCAAGAAAACATACATTATAATAAAGTATATATCAAACTTATAATGCTAGCATTTAATATAATTCATATTCAAATTTCTCCAATTATGCTAATATATTATTTATATTTTTTTTCCAGAACCTAATGTAAGATCAAATTTTATTTTTAACTCCCATGTCCTTATACTCTCTTTTGGAAAGGGAATATTTGAATATGTATATTTCTTGGACCCTGAGCTAATTAACATGAAGTCACCTATTCCTTGGCTGTCACAGTTCCCACACTCTCGGCATGGTCTTTTCCTTCCTTTTCCAAAGTGAAAGAAAATCTATAACTTTCCTTAAAAGCAGAGATTATTTCTTAAATGTTTCTGCCAACAAGTGATGAAGTGGCCAAATGAAGAAGTGACCCACAGAGCTACTAAGGTGGTGGCCAGGATAGTTGGAAACCTGGATATAGACAGAAGTGAGGACAAGTAAATACACTCAGAAGGATAGGGTTTTCACTGTCAGAAACCAGGACAAATATGAAAAGGAAGAAAAATAGAATAAATTTCTTGGAGTCTTTGAGATTAGATTCAAACTGGAAGTGTTCATGTAAATTACTCATGGTAAGATGATCGAATGACTGGTATATTGATAGATATTAAATTAGAATATGGACATAAATGTGTGTTTAGAACTTAGAAACAGAGACAGCCCACTGGCCATGAGCACACCATGATCTGAGATTGTGGTTTCTAAATTGAATTCTCCACTGAAAGGAACCAGAACTTTCTGGAGAAACATCTGGTACCAACACTGGGTATGGGAAGGACTAGTTGAGCCTGGAACAAAAAGTAAAGTAGGAGTGAAAAAAAAATAACGTCACCAGGCACAGTGGTTGCATGCCTGTAATCCCATAAGCCTGGAAAGCTAAGGGAGGAGAATCACAGGTTTGAAGCCAAATTCAGCAACTTAGCAACACTATAAGCAACCTACTGAGCACCTCTCTCAAAATAAAAAATAAAAGGGTTGGGAATGTTGCTCAGTGGTTATGTACCCCAGGTTTGATCCATGGTATTAAAAAAAATGATGTCAAAGGGACACAGAAGCCAGCTTTAGTTTTAGGTAATATTATTGGAAGTATATAGGGTTAAGGGGTATCCTTTATGTAACTTATTCTCTGGTGGTTCAGAAAAAAATTGTGTATATGTGTTTAGAGAAAATGAGAGATATTGATAAAGCAAATGTTATAAAACATTGATAATAATTGGGAAATCTGAATATGGGATATGCAAGAGTATTCTTGCAAAATTTTATAAAGTTTCAATTATTTCAAATTTTTAAGAAGCAGAAGTTACTGTTAAATATTAAATGGTGATACACTTTCTGAGACCAGACTACTCTATGAGGGTTTCATGACTTTTCCTTTAGGTGTCACATTTGCATCTGAAGTATATAAAAGATTGAGAATATCTGAAGGAAATACATGTCTAAAATAGCAAACAATAAAAAGAAAGGCAGAGAGTATATTTGCATGCAAGTTCTGTTTATTTAAAGACATGGGTTACAAAAATTTCTTTAAAAGCCCGGCAAGAGATGGAGAAGTACTGAAGCAGTCATTTCCAGTTAACCATAACATTTTTAAAACATTATAATTTAGAGGAAATGCATGTAAATTATATCACCTGGTCTAGAGCAGCATTCAAAAATGCTAAGTATTTTATGACAGAGATGATGAGAAAAATGAGGAAATGCAAGAGGGACATGGTGGCAGCCACTTCCTTCCAGAAGCTCACAAGGGCAAAATCCATTTGGGAGCCTAGGAAGGAAGCCTTCTACTCTACACAAGGTATGGTTTCTCAGTCTCAGCATTACTGACAATTTACACTGGATAGCTCTTTATTGCTGGGGCCTGTCCTATGCATTGTAGAGTGTCTAGCAGCATCCCTGGCTTTTCCAGATGCCAGTTACTACTCTTCAGTTGCGATGATCATAAACATGCACAATTAGCATTGCTATGATTAACATTTATAATTGTGCCCTGGATGGTGTGGGAATTAAACTATCCTTGATTAAGAACCACTGGAATAAATCAACAATTTTTTCCCAAGGGGTAGGAAGTAACAGTCTATCTGCCTCACTCATTCTAAAAGATTTGTCCATTCTCACATTCTAGAATACTCTCCCTTATGTCTGTGGAAACTTTTAGAGCTAAGGTGTAACAATAAGTAAGAGAAGGAACAGGTAAATGGCCTGGCAGAGTTCCAACTGGAGTTCTTGCCAATAGTGTTTCCTTATCAGAGGTTGAACCCTGAGATAACAAAAGACCACAAATAATAGTGATACTGATAATAATAATGGTAATGTTTATAAAGCATTAGACATCGTAACAAGTGGTTTCCTGCACACTACTGCCTCATGTTCTTTTGGTAATCTCATGAAAGAGGTTATTCTGGCCCTATTTCATAGCAGAAGGAGAGAGGCTCCTCAGATCTTAAATCACATGCCCAATAAGAACACAGCAAGGACTTGATCCAGATCTTTAACTCCAAGTTCAGTGCTCTTTCCACATGGCTGAGCTGCCGTGTGAGCACAACACAGGTTGTAATTTTTATAGTAGGCAAGGAAAATTCTAAATCAGGGCACTGAATGTGGTCGTGACAGAAAGCCTGGAAGACCATGCTTCGGGACATGGTAACACAGCTTGATTGCTTCACTCATGGGAGTGAGGTGACCAGAACAGAAAGAGGGAACCTCCAACTCCTCCAGGAGATCATCACCTTACACTTTATTTGGCATCCTTCCCACTCCCCCAGCCTCAACAACACACACGTAAACTGCAGTATCCTTTTTAGTCCTCATATCCAACCCTGTTTAGACTTCTCCTTTTAACAGAAAAATTTATAGTTAAAAAAAATGAGCTCTAAAATCCAGTAAGTACCAATAGCAAGGATTAAATTATGTGCCCTCACCTCCTTTATGATTTGCCCCCCTCCTTTGGTTTACCTCTGTTAGATTTCTCAAGGCTGCCCTATAAAAATAAGTTGTCAGCAGCTGAGTTTGTGTGATGCTAAACTTACACCATTAGCTCTCTGGTTACCATTAATAACGGGAAAGGATATATACATATTCGTGTATGTGTTTTGAGTTTGCTGGAGTGTGACAGGTTCTGTAATGCTTGGAAGGGAGCCTTATTCCTGTCTGCATGGTTTATTCCTGCTTTTTGGTGGTATTTAGAAGGTCTGTTTGGCTAACAGTTTTATCCTCATGCGGAGGTATTTGAGCCTCACTGCCTGAGATATCACCGCCTGTCAAACCTCCTCCCTCACTCCTCTACCCCAGATAAATCAAGTGATGTGATAAGCAAGCAGAGTGTTAACTGAGCTCCCCGCCCACAAATGTCCTTGTGAAAAATGGCAGGCAGGTTTCTCCAATTTAGACAATCAGGTGACAGCAGGAAGAATGGATTTAGCATGAACACTAGAGTTTGGAAAAACTAAATGACCATCAAATTCTCATTCTGGAGGAATTTTAGGGGATTTATGTTTTCTTTTCAGTTCTTTAGAAGAGTATTTGATGGGCTAAAAGAAACCCATTTAACAAAATAGGATGCAATTCAATAGGGAATCAAAGCAAGCCTGGCCAATCTAACATAGAATAACTGGCAAGAGCAAATTATAACTTTGAAGGAGATGAGATTTATTGTGCAACACAGATCTCTAAGTCAGTAACACAGCACTATGAAGAAGAAAAACACCCACTCTGACCTTTTTCTAAATAATCAGGAGTATAAAGTTCACTATCCTATCAAAAATGTAATACCCAGACCTCCTTGCCACCCATTACAGCCCCGCCCTCTTCTGATAATAGGGAGGAGCATGTGATCCAACCCAGCTATATCCTTAGTTGAAATGATTGGTTCAAATGCGGGCACATGACTCCAGTTCAGCCAATCAAAGTTCTTTATGGAAAGTACTTAAAAGAAATCTAACTGGAAAGTCTCCTACTCTCTTGAGAGCTGCAAACAAGGAGATCTGGAGTTGTCAGGTGGGAAAAGTTTATCAGCATTTGCCCACAGCCTTCCTTTGATTCTATAAGTTTCTGTAGTATCCTTCCTATAAATGTTCCATTTATCTATGTTGCCTAAGAGCATAAAGTTGTTGGTTTCCATCACATGCTTCCAATAGAAATCCTTAATACATTCAATGTTCAACTCTAGTCCTTTACTGCAGTGTCTGAAGGCCAATGTTGCTCCTGTTGTAGAGAACAACAGAGAGGGCTCAGGAAGGAATACTGAACAGAATTTCATGGGTGGACAATAAGGCTAAAAGAGTAACTTCCTTTAATTTGTAAAAGAGAAAAATGAAAGGTGTAGGGTTATGTTCGTGTGACGTGGAAGATGATGAAATGCTACTTTCTTCATTATGAAAGTTTAAATGGTGAATACGGTGGTCTATTTACACACATACACAGACACATACCTGCGATAGGGTGATCTAAAGTGTACTTTTTAAATTATTTTTTGTACTGGGGATTGAACCCAGAGCGTTTTACCACTCAACTACTTCATTCATTTTTATTTTTTATTTTGAGACAGAGTCTTGCTGAGTTGCCCAGGCTGGCCTCCAACGTGTGATCCTACTGCTTTGGCCTCTCTGGTTGCTGGGATGTTGGGCCCATGCCACTGCACCTGCTTAAAGCATGCCTTTAGATCAATTCAGTGGCCACCTGAGCGCAGTGACTAGCTCCATACCCTGTCCTATGCTCAGTACTTATGCACACATAGACAGACAGACATCGTTACTTCCCATTGTCACTTCAAAGTCTCTGACCACAAAATTAAATCAGAAAATTCTCTCCATAAAGAAGAAAAACAAGAAAGATAATTTGAAAGACAGAATGAAAGGATGAACAGCTTTGACATGAAAAATGAACAAGTAACGCATAAATCTAATGCATTTCTATTCATAAGTGATGAATCCTCTGAAAGAGAAATTAGGAAAATCACTCCATTCACAATAACCTCAAAAAATAAATAAAATACTTGGGAATCAATCTAACAAAAGAGGTGAAAGACCCCTACAATGAAAACTATAGAATGCTAAAGAAAGAAACTGAAGAAAACCTTAGAGGATGGAAAGATCTCCCATGTTCTTAGTTAGGCAGAATTAATATTGTCAAAATGGCCATTCTACCAAAGACACTATACAGAGTCAATGCAATTCCAATTAAAATTCTAATGACATTCCTCATAGAAATACACAAAGCAATCATGAACTTCATCTGGAAGAACAAGAGACCTTGAATAGCCAAAACAATCCCAAACAGAAAGAGTGAAGCAGGAGGTATCACAATACCAGACCTTACACTGTACTACAGAGCAATAGTAACAAAAACAGCATGGTATTGGCACCAAAATAGCCAGGCAGAACAATGGTACAGAAGACACAGAAACAAACCCACAAAAATACAGTTACCTCATACTAGACAAAGGAGCCAAAAACATACAATGGAGAAAAGACAGCCTGTTCGACAAATGGTGCTGGGAAAACTGGAAATCCATATATAGCAAAATGAAATTAAATCTCTATCTCTCACCTTGCACAAAACTCAACTCAAAATGGATCAAGGACTTAGGAATTAGACCAGAGATCCTGCACCAAATAGAAGACAAAATAGGCCCAAATCTTCATCATGTTGGCTTAGGGTCAGACTTCCTTAACACGATTCCCAAAAGCACAAAACATAAAAGCAAGAATCAATAAATAGGATGGACTCAAACTAAAAAACTTTTTCTCAGCAAAAGATACAATCAATATGTGCAAAGAGAGCCTACAGAGTGGGAGAAAATCTTTTCCACATGCACTTTAGATAGAGCACTGATCTCCAAAATTTATAAAGAACTTACAAAACTTTACACCAAAAATACAAAGAACCCAATCAATAAATGGGCCAAGGAACTGGACAGACACTTCACAGAAAACAATATATAGGCAATTAATAAACATATGAAAAGTGTTCAACATCTCTAGTGACTGGAGAAATGCAAATTAAAACAACTCTAAGATTTCATCTTACTTCAATTAGAATGGCTATTATCAAGAACACAAACAATAATAGATGTTGGCATGAATGTGGGGAAAAAGGCACACTTTTACATTGCTGGTGGTGTTGCAAATTGGTGCAGCCACTCTGGAAAGCAGTATGGAGATTCCTCAGAAAACTTGGAATGGACTCACCTTTTGACCCAGTTATCCCACTCCCGAGTTTATACCTGAAGGACTTACAATCAGCATACTACAGTAACGCAGCCACATCAATGTTTATAGCAGCTCAATTCACAATAGCTAGACTGTGGAACCAACCTAGGTGCCCTTCAACAGATGAATGGATAAAGAAACTGTTGTATGTATACACAATAGAATTTTATTCAGCCATAAAGAAGAATAATATTATGGCATTTGCAGATAAATAGATGGAATAGAGAATATCATGCTAAGTGAAATAAGGCAATCCCCAAAAACCAAAGGCTGAATATTTTCCCTGATAAGTGGATGATGATATATAATCAGGTTGGGGGAGTAGGGGGTGAGAGAAGAATAGAGGAACTTTAGATTACTAAGAGGGAAATGAGAGGGAGGAGGGGGTGAGGGTATGAAAGATGATGGAATGAGACAGACATCATTATCTTATGTACATGTACGATTACATGAATGGTGTGAATCTACATGGTGCACAAACATAGAAACGAAAAGTTGTACCCCATTTGCATACAATGAATCAAAATTCAGTCTGTAAACATAAAAAATAATAATAATAAAAAGGAAAAAAAATGAACAACTATCTTCCAGAAGCCTACTACGTGTCAAGCTCAGAGTTGTCAAACAAAGATGCAGGCATTGATCAAAAATGGCATGCCTTAGAAACAGATTGAGCTGAAGTAGACAAAGAAGCTTCAAAGCAAGAAATCAGAGGGTTTGCTTACAGGCCAGTAGAGGTGTATGGACATCTGGCAATGGACTATTTCTGCCTCTGAAAAATAAAATGGGAATGAAAGCCAGAAAACTGTTGGGCCTCGTGTGTGCTTCTTCCAAACCAGCCTGAGCATGACACTGTAAATATCCTGGAAGAGAAAGGTTTCCCCAGAACAGATCACAGTACAGTCACACATCACTTAATGACAGGGAGACATTCTGAGAACTGTGTCTTTAGGCAGTTCTATCGCTGTGCAAACAGAAAGGGTACTTAAACCCACCTAGATGACAGAGCTCACTGCACACCTAGACTGTGTGGCCGATTTGTGTATATAAATACATCTACAATAGCCTATTGTTCCTTGGGCCCTGATGAACAAAACACAAGACTAAATAAAGCACAAGAGAAAATTATACTACAAAGAAATGTAGTAAACAGGAGATGTGTGACCAGAACACTGTGTTGTGGTAAATTCCATTTTTATGTAAGTCAAAGGAATACATCCTAAAATAATGGTTAAAAAGTATAATGTGGTAAATGCGTAAGCCAGTAATGTAGTCATTTATCATCATTATCAAGGATTTTGTACTGTTTGCAATTGTACATGCTAACCTTTTATACATCCAGGAACACAGTATATTTGTGTACACCAGCATCACCACAAACACTGGAATAAAACATTGCATCATGATGTTACAGTGGCTGCTATGTCACATTGGGTGATAAAGAATTTCTCAGCTCCATTATAATCTTGTAGGACCATGGTCACGTGTGTGATCCATCTTTGATTGAAAGGGTGTTCTGTGGCACATGACTGCACATGTAAGAACTGACAACAAGCAGCACAAGTCAATGAGGAAGGTAGTTAACAAATGAGCTTGAGAAAATGGACCCTCTTTTATTTAAATGCAATACCCACAGGGAGACCTTTGCACAGTGCAGATCTGGAACTGTGTCCCCTCCTGCATCAGGGTCCTCAGGATCCCCCTCACTGGTAATGATTTTCTAGGAAGATTCACAGAACTCAGAAAAGCTGGTATACTTGCTGTTGAGGTAACCATGGGTGATGCAGATGAAAGTCAGCAAAGGGGAAAGGGTGCACAGGGCAGAATCCAGGAGAGATCAAGGAAATGGTCCACTCTACAGGACAGTCCCCAGAGGCAAGAGAAAGGACATGGATTTTCTGAAACTTGAGAAAGCAGAGCACTTGGAGAGAGAGAATAAATATTTTAAATAGAATTAAAGAGACATAAAGAAAGGAATTGAAGCCATAAAGAAAGAACTAGAAGATCTGGGTGGTCAGAACCATCAGAAGTGAAATGATGATATTATGAGACTTGTGACCTATTGGAGACTTGTGACTTAATCAATGGGTTAATTTGTTGAGATTGATTAACTGAGTGGTAACTGTAGGCAGGTAGGGTGTGGTCATAGGAGATAGGTCATTGGGCGTGTGCCTTTGGGCTTTATATTTTGTCCCTAGTGAGCACAGCACACTCGCGCTCGCTCGTGCGCTCTCTCTCTCTATCTTTCTCTCTCTCTCCTTCTCTCTCCCTTTTTCTCCCTCTCTCTCCCTCTCTTTTTCGCTGCTTCCTGGTGCCATGTCCTGAGTTGCTTTCCTTCTCCATGCCCTTCCCCCATGGGCCAAGAGCAGTGGAGTCAGCAGTCTGTGGACAAAGACCTCTGAAACCATGAGCTGAAATAAATTTTTCCTCCCTTACATTGTTCTTGTTGGGTCTCTTGGTCACAGTGATGCAAAAACTGATGAAAACAACACATAGAAAAACAACAACAACACATAGTATTGCACTCATCCTCATTGACCACCAACTCCTCTATTCCACTCATCTACACAGGTTACAGTTTCCAACACTGCTCTGTTTACCTCTTGTACAGATGTGCCCCTGGAAAAACAGCCCACGCCCCTTCCTGCTGAAGTCCAAGAGGGGATGAGCTATGGGTCAGTCTTAACTACTTTATTCCCAGCAGGACCCAAAAGCAGACAACCGTTGAGGAGGGAGCCAGCTGGGGAATGATGCAGCCTCTAGCCATTCCAGAGACACGTCTGCCCCTCTGGAGTGTGCTTTGAAGTGCATTCCCAAATGTCAGAGTTCCTGGTATTCACACATGAGTGCAGAAATGCCTTCCCAAACCAATCCTGATGGGTGGATTTTGCTCAGTTGCTGCTCAGCCTACACATGTGCAAATCACCATGAGCCAGCCATTGTCTGAAAACTGCCTTATCTTATTTCCCTGTTCAAAGAGTGCAGGTCAAGATGCCTGCAGCCCAGTGGATGCATTACCTAAGCACTAACTTTACATCAGGGAGCAAAGAGGTCCTGAATATTGCCCAAACTGCCAAATTTCTCAGAACTAACCCATCCTAGCCAGCTACAAACACACACACACATACACACATACACACACACACACACACAAACACACACACACTCACATGCATGTGCACACATGCATGTTCACACACACAACCAAGAAACTCGCCGTGTTCAAACTCATTTTTCTACCCACTTCTTCCTCCCCTACCACATCATTGCCTTTCCTTCCCTCCTTCCCTCCACCATTCTTTCTGAAACAATTTCCATTTATATTAGCTCACCTAAGCCTTCTTTTTTCAGAGGACATAAATTTGGGAGCTTAACTAAATTGAATGTGTCCCTTTAAATAAAGTCATCTCACCCTGTAAAGTCAGCACACAGTGACCCTCTAAGTCTGGCTCTCACCTAGAGGGCTAAAGTGCCTGCTCCTCCACAGGGGTCTCGGTGGAGGCTTCCCCGGGAAGGGAGTTCTGGAAGGTATTTTGGCGTGCTCCATGCAAACACAGCAGCCAACGGATCTCATCATTTCTAAATGTCAGCCTGCGTATAATCCCTCTGACCCGTTCCAAAGCTTATAGGTCACAGAACATTTTATCTGGCAGTGCCTTTTATATATTTTTTTCAGGTTTAAAGTGTTATCCATTTTCTCTTCCATCCCCCTCTGAAGGAGACCCAGCTCCTCTATACATATGGTGAGTGAGGCATCAAGGAATTCAAGCAAATGATAAAAATATGTCTGCAGGGAAATAAATTTCTTTTTCTGAAATCAATCATGTGCTATTCACACAAGCAGAAGAAATAGCCTGAAATCCCCCTTATCTCACCGCCTCACTCCACTCAGGCATCCTGTGCAAACACTTGAAGGCCAGAGGCTTTGCTCTCCTGGTCCTCTTTCTCCCACAGCGGGAGGGAAGGGAGGCAGAGATATGTGGACAGACAGGCAGATGGGCGTGATGATGCTGACGTGATTGGCTGGCTGTCACGGAGCAGATAGCAGCCAGGATGGATCCATTATCCTGCACAGATAGCTGCACACCTTCAGCACCATGGGAAGAGGCGTCTGGGAGCTTGGATTATTCCTGTCTCCCCATAATGCCTCCTTTTGATTGTGGTGCTCATGGCCTCTTGCTTTGTGGGGAACAAGGGTATTACTGCAAAAGGCACTTTCAAAACCTGTTTGAAAACAGAGGACGCTCACCTGACTGAGCTCTGGTTCTTAACCCCATCGTGGATGGGGGAGCCTTTGAATGTCAGTGTGTCCTTTCCTGAGGCCATATGAGAGGCCAGGCCTCCAAGGGCACACCTGCTGTGTCCCTCCCAGCTCTGTGATGTGGGAAACCCCAAGCATCTCCAGCCTCGGAGGCCACTCAGCATCGTGGTGTAAACTAGACGAAATGTGCCCACCCTGCACTTAGCAGGTGGGAAGTGCTGTAAGTGCTCGTTGAAGAGAGAGGTTGAATCAGACAGAGCCGAGTTGCTTGTAGAAACCTGCTTCCAGCCACTAAAATGGTACACTTAAAAACAAGGCTGTTACGAGGTGCCTGCTAGGCCTGTCTCTGAGGACTTCATGATGCTTTAAAGTCTATGACTTTGATTCGTGTTGTCTCTGAGTGACAGGGAAAGGGACAAATGAGGAAACTGAGGCAGAAAGGAGTCAATCATCATGGACTTAGCAGCATTTTTACAGTATTAAATGAGAAGTGTAGAAAACTAAAAAGAATAAAATAGATCCTAAACCGAATACTACTCCTTTTGCCTCATGTTTTATAATCAACTAAATGTAAAGGTAATTGACATTTATCAAGGACTTACTATATAAGCTGTGCTAGGCATTTGTCTATAATCTCAAATCCTCAATGTAGATAGCAGGTTGCCTATGAGTTAGAGAAATTCAGAGAGGTTGCATGACTTTCCCAAAGCCACACAGCTGCTCAGCAACATAGCCACACCTGGAAATCCAGGTCTGTAAGATCTGGAATCCATCCCCTCTCTCTGTCCTTTTGCTTTGCTATTTCTTAAGGGACAAACATTCAGCACAGTGTAGGAAACTGAGGGAGAATTTTAATAGCTTGTGGCCTAGCATATAATGCAAAACAAACACGGCTATGTTAGAGAAAGCTTAGCAACCCTCATTCACTGGCACAGGTGCTCATGACTAAGTGGATTTGGGTGTTCACCTCGGAACTAAGGGAGATGGAGATCCAGGTGCAGATGGTGTAATTGTGAATCTGGATAAGAATGCGAAGGCCTCTCTTTTGCAGGCCCTGGTTCTAATCAACGGCATCCCTCCTAGCTCTGTTCACCCATGGGTGAGATTAAGGGCAGGTGGGGACTCAGAACCTTCCATTAGTTTGCTCTTCCCAATTCTACCCACTATTATATCACATCCCATTCTAATTATCTCCTTCACTGTCTGAATGATCTTCCATTTATTTCAAAAGAGTATTTTTATTAACCTTCCAGCCA
Source organism: Glaucomys volans (assembly GCA_020662805.1). Taxonomy (NCBI): domain Eukaryota; kingdom Metazoa; phylum Chordata; class Mammalia; order Rodentia; family Sciuridae; genus Glaucomys; species Glaucomys volans. Next base: position 891,344 of record JAJEJO010005651.1, on the reverse strand, counting down.
TTTAATAGCTTTTTAATCCCTAGCCCTTCTCCGGGCCTTCTTACCCGAATGCTGTGCTGCTGTCTTCTGAATTCTCTCCCTTCAACCTCTTAACCATCCACAAGTGCTTCTTGCTTCAAGGCAATTTGACATATGTCCTGTCCCTACCTCTGTTCCCAATCCAGCAATGCTGTTCAAACAGAACTCCACCAGCCATTAGAACAAATCCCATCTTGCTTTTTAAAGTGCATTTGGGCTATTGACTGGGTGGCTACCCAGAGCCAGAAGAAAAATGCCGCTAACATCCCCCAAAGTCAGTGCCATTATCCACATTTTGCCCTGATCTTTGAGAGGCTGCACAGCTGGCCCAAGGTCACGCAGCTCACAGAGGCTGAGCTGAGGATTCAACTCTGATCTATGCCGTGTGATAGCGGGGGCTTCTAACTGCAATGAGGAGGTTTGACAATGTCTGTCAAGAACTTAGGACAGAGACTCCATACATGGTGGTCATTTTCAGGAGCACTAACCAAAAGGTCCCTGTGATCAATCCATGTAAATATATTTTCTAGGAACAGAAGTGAAAGGTCAGAGTGAAGCATCAATCACGCACTGAAAATCAAATTGCAGATCTGGGCCACCCATTAGGGAGCCCTGTGAGTTTGGGAAAGTGAGTTAGCCAAAAGAAATTGTTGACTTCATTATTGAAAGGCTCTCCCCACCAGAATACAAGTCTCTGCCCTAAGGAACTTGTTATTCCTTTCCACCCAGAGCAAAGCCTGGCACAGAGTCGTCTTTAATGGTCTGACCTTGAACTTCTTTTCTGCCACTTCTCTCTCAAAGTCATTAACTCAAACTTGTTCATGTGACTTTCCTGCCTTGCCCCCATCCTGCATCAGCCATCCAGTCATGATCATGAACCCCATCAAGAGCTTTCATAGCAGAAGGAGTTTCATGATTAGGAGTCAGTCGCATGTGTGGAAAGTGCACAGTTCTAATAATAAAAATATCAATACTACCCAACACTTACTGAGCTTGCTCTGAACCAGGCACTGCAGGAGAGCTAAGTAAATAATGTTTAACACAAAATCCCCACTTTACAGTTGACACAATTGAGGTTTATCATTAGAGAGTGTAAGCAACCTGTCCAAGGTTGCACAGTGAAAAACCAGAAATTACACCAGAAGCTAATGGATTCCACAGCCCAATCTCCACCATGAGACTCTGTGCTTGACAAAACCATAATGAGACTACAAATCTCTTGTACCAAACCCTCTGCCCTTTCCAAGACCTCCCCTGGAATCATATGTCATGCTCCAAATCCATGGGATGACACTGCAAAATTTAATGCAGTTGTCCTGGCTCTGAGACAGGAGACTTTTTCTCTTTCCCAAAGTATGGGGCCAGAGAAAGTGTCCCTGAAGCCACCAACTGCATATATCCAAGCTGTGCTGGGGACCTGGAGACGATGTTTCTGGGGCAGAGAGTGTGAGCAGGGGGCAGACCTCTTCAGCTGGCAGGTACGGTGGCAGCTGCAGGGATTCCTGAGTAGGATACGGAGGTCACAGCCCTCTTTTCAATTAGATCACTTCAGCCCTGCCAGCTCTTGGTACCACTGCAGTTAAGACAGACGGTGCCTGTTCCGGGCAGGTTGCTGAGAGCACACATGCACTGCTATCAGCCTCCATGGTGGGGCCAGACAATCACACCCCAGACATCCTGCCACCTCAACGGGGTCTGAGGATGAGTCACTGTATAGCTACTGCAGAACTTGCTGTGTAGCAATCAGGGGTAGACAGGAGAACCTCTGAGCCCATGATTAATGTTCCCACAACTCCAATCTGAAGGAGGAGCTGTCAGCAACTCTGATCTCCATTTTAGAAGAAATAACATTCAGTTGCACTGGTTAGAGTGCCATGTCAGGCACTGAAACAGAAACCAAGATAAGGGTAGCTCATTGTGCTGACATGTGAGAGTCCACAGAGAGCAACCCAGGGCTGCATGGGGCTTCTCGGTGTCAGGGAACCAGTCACCTTACATCTGGTACTTTGAAACCTCCAACATGCAGATTCTAAATCATAATCCATGATGGCTGCCCCAGCTTCTACCATCATGCTAATATTCTAGATAACATAATGGGAGAAGAGGGAAGTTGAGGAGAAGAACATGTTTATTCAATTATTTATTTTCTGTTTTTTGATAGCTTCAACAAAGCATTAGCCCTCAGACCTCAACTCATATGCCATTGGGCAGAGCTTATTCAAGCCACATGGAAGGCTAGGAGATATAGTCTTTAACTGGTAAATCTTATAGACTTTATTATGAAAATAATAAAAATCAATAGATACTGGAGGAAACAAGCATTCTCTGATATAAGCTTTCCTGTTTATTATGCCCCAAATATGATGCATACCCTCTCTCCCAGACATGGAACATCCTACCATTATTCCCAAAAGAAACAACCCAAAGTGACCACTTTCTGCATGCAGCTCAAAGTTAGTGATTCTGGGTATCCCACAGTTCTCCTTCATAGGTCTGATACAAATGCCCAAAGTCTGAGCCACCTGCAAATCATGGGCCTTATAGCAACATGGCTGAGCACAGTCTGCAAGCTGCAATGAGAAACCTCATTCAGAAAAGGGATGCAATGAAAATGCAGCATACCTTGCACATTGCAACTGTCCCTTCTCACTGGGCAGGAAAACCTTTCCACAAATGGCCCATCTGGCAGCTCCTGACTTCCTGGAAGCAACACCCATGTCTGTTGTCCTCCATGGACTCATAAGAAATGGATAGTTGACAGTGCTTCTCTCTCAGGGCCACACAGGTTTGCTATCTGTTTCTTCTGGTGCGTAGAAATGTTCAGGCTTACAGTGGGGGTTGAACAATCATAGACATTTGCTGACCAGGCTTGCAATTTCTTTGCACATAAAGCTTCCTCAAAAACTTAAAGATGTGTTTGCTTCCAAGTGTACACCTTTAAGGTTAAGTAACCATAACCGCAAGTCTCATCTAGACTTATACTTGTGGATGAAAATTCTTGTGTTTATTTATCGGCCTCTAAGCTCCTCCCAGCCTACTCTTCCTTAATCTTTATCAGATTTTCAGGAGACCACCTGAAACAATAATCTAGATGGAAGCACAGTACTTGTGATCTGATTTCACAACTGGGATGTCTCCCATTGTCTAGTGAAAAGCACTTCAGGAAGTCCCTGAGTAAGGCTCAGGGGTACCACAAGCTTTTGCTATTGCTACTTCCTCATCCACTTGAGTTCATCTCTCTGGAGATCTTTCAAATGGCAGAAAGAATTATCCAATGAATACCAACACTCTAAGTTTTTCCAACCAGTTCTGTTGGAATCACAGGCTCTGTTGACACAAGGTTGGTCTTATTAGATATTGCAGGTGATAGTTTTGCCAAATGTTTGGCCAATCCATACCAAGTAGCACCAACTCTGTAGTCTGTGCATGCATGAGGTGACCATGCACTGACAACTTGGGTCTTACAGTAGCATACCAGGTCTAAATCCACATTCGTGGAGGTACTTGTTCAACTGCTCGAGCAAGAATTAAAGTAACAGTGTATTAAACAAAATGGTTTTGTTCTCTTTCTGGGATAAGCTGAGCTTCGTTAGACCAGAATGCTCTATCAGCTCTGCACCAGTTGAGGATCCAGTCTCCTTCTGTTTTGAGGGACAGATCAATGGATCCCTCCCACATTGTGGTCTGATGTCACAGTTCTGTTGGTTGCTGCACTCCAGCCACCAGAAAGGGGGACATGACATAAAGTTGACATCACTTCTGCTCATGCCCATTAAGCCAGAAATAAGCCAAGAGGCCACCCCCAGTTTTGAAGGGTGCTAGGATACCAGAGTCTTCAACTGTACAAGTATGGTCTCTGGGATTCTATTACTAAAGGATGAATGGGAAAAAGGATACTGGGGACAATCTGTAGGTTCCAGAAGATCAATGACTCTAAAACTGGATAAAGCTTAAGAAAGTTTTCCATTAACTGTCCAGTTCCATGCCTGTGAGCTGAGAAAAGGTCAAGCAAGATGGGAGTCTGTGAATTCAGTATTTGCAATTTACAGTCCTTCCTTGTCCATGCAAGTGGTAGGAAATGAGTCAGACTCACAGAGAAAGCCAAACTCCAAAGAAAGGCGAATTTTCTGAGAAACACATTGATTCCCCAACACTAACAAATCTTGAAGGTAGATACGTCAATTCTGGGATAGTGACAGGCCGAAGGTAGAGCCGGTATGTTAAAAAAAGAAAGAAGGGACAGGGTAAATTCTACTTCAATAAAAGTGAGCGTATCTTTATCAGCGCTGACAGAGATCATTAAAAAGTGAAAGCAGGAACCTGATATATTGATGATACCTCTAGAACTTGGCCTTACAACAACAAGCCGTATTCAGCAGAGTATGTTTTTTCCTGTCTCATGCAATGAAATCCAATCTCATATAAGTTTTTATTTGCTCAGAGTGATAGATAAGCCTCCTAAAGTATGGTTTAAATCAATATTCTATTCCCCAAGTTAACTGAAACTGCAGGTTCGTTTAATGAATAGATATACATGCAACTGTATAAACACACAGCCGTAATTTTTTTTAATGGGGAGGGGATACCCAGCACATGACTTTACCTTGCAGGATGCTCTTGATTGAGTTTCTAATGCTGAAATAAATAATGTATGAACATATCCTACATTACCTAATGAAATGTCTAACACTGCCTATAAACGGACTGACTTCACTAGCTAGCAAGGAAACCAGAGACCTGAGGACATTAAAAAGAAATTGACTCAAACAATAACAATAATAGCTAACAGTTATTAGCACTTAAAATGTGTCAGGTTCTGTTCTGTCCTTAGTGAGATGTAGATAGATAGATAGACAGACAGACAGGCAGACTTTACATCACAGTTTACATCTAACAGTCCTAATAGTGAGGTACCATTATTTTTCCTATATTGCAAATTTTTAAAAGAAAGAGACACAAAGAGGGTAAATTACCTAAGATAACACAGCAAATGAGTGATAGAAAAAGGCTTCAAATCTCATCAGTCAATCAAGAAATCTTGAAAGCTTTACCATTCATCAGGTGGAATCTGAGTCCTATCAGAATTTAGGGCTTAGTCAGTTTTGTTGGTGGTAAATTAAAATGAATTAGAGATAATTCGATTACTTTGTGCTAGTCCCTGCAAGGACATTGTGCCTCTAGTGAGTTCACTGTGCTTCTCTTCTGTCACCACTTCAAGTACATCTGTCCCAAATCTGTGCCTTATGGAAAAGGACGACCTTCAAATACCTGGCCTCAAGACAACTGCGTACCCTACGGCTGTCCAAATAAACCATTTCTCAAAAATCCCTAAAATGCATTTATAAATGATCATCAATCATGACTGCAGTAACCCCTGATCCATCGTTGGCACCATAACTGACAGATTTGAAATGATCCAATCCACCTTGTAGGGAGAATGAGAAGGAAACCAAATACTAAATAAAGCCCACTAATAGTCAAACTGCTGTTTCCTAGAATTTAAGCTACTAAATCATATCCAAACTTCAAGCGAGCACAAGGTTCCTAACATAACATGTGGTTGTTTGCAAACTTTTTCAGCAAAAGACCAGACAGTAGATATTTGAGGCCTGGATGGCAACATAGTCTTAGTAGCAACAGCTCAACACTGCTGCAGAGCACAGTAGTAGCCAGAGACAAATATAAAATGATTGATCACAGTTATGTTCTAATAAAACTTTATTTATAAATAATAATAATAATAAGCATCAGGCTGAAATGGACCCTAGGCCAGTAATTTGTGGCTCTCTGGACAAGAGATCAGTAGGGAAGCTTCTAAGGTATAAGGATCACACAAACTCTGTTTTGAAGAATTAGCTTGTGAATGACCTTAGGAAACTTGTTCTGTTTCTAGTAAAGTCCTAACTTCAGATATTATTTCCTATTTGTTCCCTAAGTGTGCTGAGGCTTTTCAGAAAAATTCCAGTTTTTAGTTCAGAAAATGCACTTTTCACACCATCAATAAGTGATGTGATATAGAAGAAATTATTGTTAAAATATACAATCCATTAAAAAAAATAACAAAACCACCTACAGCATGCAAGGGTGATCAAAGAAAGATGACATTGCTGTCAGGTCCCATATCCTGCCAAGAAATTGTAAGAGAATCTGAATCAAGTCAACGTGTGCATCCGTTGGATTTTGTGTTTGGCTGAAAGCAACAGAGACACATTGGGGTGACCTGAATGCCTTCCTTCACAGAGCGCAGGCTCCATCTTCAAGTGCACAGCTGGACACATCCGTGAGTCCAGAAGAACTCATAGAAGACAGAAGTGAAGAATGAGGAGTAAAAAGAAGCTCCTTCCTGGCTGGGTGAACCCCTTTACAGGGCTCCCTTGCACATCTACATGATGACTCCCATTACAACTCATAGCCCCCCTTAAAGCAAGAAAGACTGGGAAAACCTGTCCTTGAGTTGAAGCAACTTCCTCACTAAGTAAAATTAGGAGGATATTCTAAGAAAGAATAGAGTATAGGCATGGGGTGGGGGACCCGCCACCTCTGCCACATGTTTGAAAAGATTATTTTCTTCCTCTTTTTTCTTAACTGTTTCCATAAGCTAAAATCAATTAAGTACAAAGTACAATGAACCTATGACCTAGCACTTGTGAGCAGCTGGTTTCCTTAGGCCCCATTTCCTCTGTTTGCCCCTCCAGACCTGGACTGAAGAGCTTCCCACTATTGCTGGGCACTAGACTCCATCCCTCCTAAACCTGCTTCCCCCAACCCATAAATATTTCCTTTGTTAGAACTCCTCCTGAGAGGTGACCATTTCCGGCCAGATCCCAGATACCCCCTGCATCTGACCTGTGACTTATACTAGGCTGGAAGATGGGACAGCTTGGGCTTGCTTCTCTTACAGTGACAGTGATCAAGGCGTGGTGCAAACCACAGAGGTCATTGGCCGTGGGAGGTTGACTCTGTACTCACAGTGCTCTTTAGCCTTGGGAAATCAGAGGAGTAATTATAACAGCCTTTGCCCCACCCTGCCACCCTCAATTCTAACAACTGGCTCATTTTGACTTGTCTCTAGGTCAAATCCAATGTCCTTGCCTCTGAAGCCCTCCCCTATTACTCTCCCCCACCCCAGCATGCCTTGTAAATAACTGATGCATATTATATGATAATTACCTAGTGACATCCCCAGCTCCAGCCTGACTCTGCAAGGGTGACAGGTGTGGAACCCCCCTGACAATCTGGTGTCCACAGCAATCACTAGACTTGGAAGATTTCCTCTCTGAGAACAGGACAAAACAGGGCCAAGGTGAGTCATAAGAGGGAGCCAAAAGGAAATCCAGCACGACGTGGAAAGAGTTGTTTTAGCAATCAGACTTGGAATCCGAGTCTTGAGGAGGATGGGCAGCAGAGTGGCAGAAATTGAGGAGTTTGGAAAAACAGAAGAGAGTAGAAGCCTGATGGGTTGATTGTGTGAAACAGAGGCATCAGGCACAGCTGTGCTGGGGGCGTTCCGAGGACGTTCAGAGGGTCAGGACTGGAGATAATGACTGGGGAGTCGCCTACACCAAGGTAATTAGCAGAAGAGGAACATCACCAAGGACAAGAACCAAGAGCGAGGATAAACTCTTTAGCCACCCCACCTGGCTCCCAGGTCGCCGATCTGTTTAATGCAGGGTTAAATCCACAGTCCTCATCAACATGGGCTCCATTAGATCAAAGACCCAGCTAATTTGCTAACTCTGTTAAATACATAAAGCCATCAGAAGTAATTTAATGCTTATCAGATATGCTTACTCCCTAATAAACCCTCACCTACCCCTTATTTCAACCTAATGAGCAAAAATGGATTCAGAAAATGAATATGTAATGAAGAATCCTTCCATTTATTTCCATGAAAGAATCAGAAGGGGGTTTAGACTGAAAGGGGGATTGGCATTTAAGGGGGCATTTAGCTGCTTCATTGATTTCTATTTCATTTCAGAGCATGCGACGCACGGCTGAGGTTTGTCAACCTTTCGTTAGCCTGGGTAATTCATCATAGTTAAATATCACATATTTAAGCTACAAATGCATTCCCACCATTTAGCAGGCATCGAATCTCCTTTAATTTGCAAAGGGAATCACTGAGCACCAGGCAAATAAAGGAGCCAGTTTATCTGTGAGGGAGAGCCCCAAGGAGGGAAAGATCAGCTTGGGGACAGACATCTGCCCAGTGGCATTCAGCATCATCATATGAAGAAGGAGAAAGGGGTCCCTGCTCATCCTCCCTTTACCATCACTCAATCCATGGAAGTCTCCCTCTCATCCACACTTACCCCTCCACCTTGCCCATGGCCTGTCCAGGTGCCCAACAGGAACTCATGGCTGGCGGAGATGTTGGCAATCATGTAGTTTAACCCTCCAGGTCCTCACTGTTCAAATACAACTCCTGTGAGGTCCCTATGTCTGCACTGGATAGCCCCACATCCCCTGCCTTCAGGATGGGCTGTTTGTGTAACACGGAGAGGAACATCACAGGCTCCCCTGTGGGTGGATGCTCTGTCCTGTGTCTTCCCCATGGATCCTGCTGGTTCCCTGGAAGTGCTCACTCTTTCAATCCTCAGAGAATTCAGTTCTGTTGGGGTTTTCTCCTGCTGTAGATGTCCTGTCTCTTCCTTACGTCCAGGTCATTGTAGGCCAAGGCTTCTTTCAGAACCTCCAATATGAAACTGTTCATATACAAATTGCCAACTAAAGCAAAATCCAGTTATCTATGGGGATTGAGACCCTGACTGAGGCACGAGGTCTGCAAGGGCAAGTGACCTGGCAGTGTCTCTATCTCCTGGAGTTCACAGCTGAATAGAAGGAGATGGTCTTAAAACAAGTGTGCATGGTAAGAATATTCCTGTAATTACAAATGATTGCAAGAGCTGAGAGAGAAAAGATGAGAAGGGATAACACTCAGGGCCTCTCTGAGGCTGGATGAGGAGAGACTCCCTGGAAGTCTGACTTTTAGATTGAGATGCAAACTAAGCAAGAAGTACCCAGGCAAATCATGTGTGAGGTGAGGGGTGGGGGAATGTGGGGGGCACTTGAAGGAAAGACAGTGCAACAGGAAAGACTTTGGGAATTGAGGACCAGCTCCAGCTAGCAACTGCAACAGGCCAAGAAAGCAGGTGGAGGGTGTGAGGCGTGGTCAGGAAGGGCTGTCAGTCAGCCAGGACTCCAGTCCATAAAGTTCGTAAGATCTGCTGTTTGGACTAGGGTGTCAGTGAAAACCGTGCATGTTGCTTAATTCTATTGAGGCTTGGCTCCTTTCAGATTGTTGTGCTTTACAACCAAAAGTTTCCGTAGCATCCCTGAGGGTTGGCAGCCTCTGTCATGCATGGGCTGAGTCCTCTCCAGGATAGCCTCCATTTTGTCTTTTTTCTCTTCCCCAAATCCTTTCCTCTCTCTTCTCTATCGTCCATCTCCTTGCTCAGAGGCTCACCCAGAAATCAGAATTTCCCACATGCTTTTTTAGATATAGTAAGAATTCAACTTTTCCCACCTCGTCCTTCTAGGCCCTATCTAGGGCAGGAGATAGACTCAACTTTCCCACTCAGGGAAGGCCACTGAAGTTCTTCCCCATTTCTTCTGGTGATTGTCCCACACACTGTATCAGCCACCATGGTGCTGTGTAACAACTAAGCGCTGAATCACAGTGGCAAGCAAGAGTCCACTACTCACTCAGCTTAGGTGTCCATCCGGGAGTTGCTGCTGACCTGGGCAGAGACTGGGGTTCAGTTGTCTGGGGTCTGGAAGGTCCTCTATTGGGATGTCCAGGAGTCTCTCCGCTTCCTCCAGGGATGAGCTGAAGTGTCCTTGCCACAGCCATAGCAGAGAGAAGCTCAAGCAGAAACACGTGAGTCCTTTTACTAGCCTCTGCTGTATCAAGCCTGCTAATATCTTACCATCCAAAGCAAGCTGCATGGCTGATTCCAAAATAAGAGAGGGGGATACAAAATGACATGGCAGACTGGTGCGGTGGCACACACCTATAATCCCAGTGGCTTGGGAGGCTGAAGCAGGAGGATCACAAGTTCAGAGCCAGGCTCAGCAACTTAGAGAGGCCCTAAGCAATGTAATGAGTCCCTGTCTCAAAATCTAAAACCAATTAAAAAGGGCTGGGGGATGTGGCCCATTGGTTAAGCTCCCCTGGGGTTCAAACCCTGGTACAAAAAAAAAAAAAATGACATGGTGTTTTAGTCCGATTTTTTTCCTGCTGTGACTAAAAGACTGACCAGAACTATTTTAAAGAAGGAAAAGTTTATTTGGGGGCTCACAGTTTCAGAGGTATCAGTCCACAGACAGCCAGCTCCATTGCTTACGGCTCAAGGTGAGGCAGAGGATCATGGTGGAAGAGTGTGGCAGAAGGAAGCAGTTCACATGATGATCAGGAAGCAGAGAGAGAAACTCCACTCACCAGACACAAAATACTTACCCCAAAGGCATGCCCCAATGCCCACCTCCTTCAGCCATACCCTACCTGCCTTCAGTTACCACTCGCTTAATCCCATCAGGGGATATTCGCTGATTGGGTTAAGGCTCTCATAACCCAATCATTTCACCTCTGAACCTTCTTGTATTTTCTCACACATGAGCTTCTGGGGAACACCTCACATCCAAAAAAACCATATACCGCAAAGTGTGTCTATGGGAGCGAGGAGAGAGAGGCCATTCATGTAACCAATCTAACATATCATCCATCATTCAGGCAGAAGAGGGCATGATTAGTTTTGGTTTTCCTCTTCCCATCTTACATAAGTGGATCCCATGTTGTTCATGTCACTTGTTCCAGGGCACATGTCAGAACTCAGACCTCTGGACTCCCAAATGCAGTGCTCTTTCTGTTCAACCGTGCTGCCTCCTTTAAAGCTAGTGATCACAAAGGGACACTTTTGTCTGTGTCCCCAGGAGGCCTGGAAACAACAGTATAAAATCCCTGTGATTGATCCAAGGAAACACATGGCATAATTCTGAGTCACCTTACCTCTGTGCCACCACCTTGTCAGAGCATTTTAAATAGCTCGATCATTAGGCATCGGAATCATTTACCTAAGTTTACTTCTCTGAGTGGTCACGATTTAGATCTGAAAAGCTGAAGTTGTAACACCTGCCTGGGTCCCTGGGAGAATCGCACATTACATTCTCACTAACCTCATGTGCATCTTTCCCATTTGTGCTCTACAAGTCATTGTAAGCCCTTTTTCTGTATTTGCAGCTGAAAATGTCCCCCTTCTCCCCAATCTGTTTAAGCATATAAACTGGATACTAGGAACTTGCTGCCAATTCTTTATGGATTTCACTTCAGTTTGGGGGATTTCTTCTCTCTTTTTTCTCCCCTGACCTATCTCTATTTGGAATCAAAGGCTCCGAATGGGAGCAATGGCTGGAGATATTTTTGATCACTAAGTTTGTGGGGAGTGTTACTGGCATCTACTGGGTAGAGGCTGGAGGGGTTCTGAACACCTTAGAGTACACAGGACACCCACACATGCACACACACACACACACACACACAGCATAGACTCATCCAGCCCAAAATGGTGATAGTGCTGAGTTTAAAAAACCCCCACTTTAAATAAATAAGATATCAGTGCCTAGATTTCTGAAACCCCCAAACTGATCACAGAGATCTTTTCAAAGATTAAGGTAGTTTACCCTGGGAAGATAGTACTTTTTGACACAACAGAGATGGTGAAAAACATAAACTGTAAATGTTGGTCCCAGATATCATCATTGGTGCTATTCATCTCCTTCCCATGGGACACCCCAGAGTCACAGGACAGAAGCTTGTGAGGTGAGTGAGTGGGTGCATGTCAGTTCTGGTGATGGATCTGATGCTGGATCCCAGCTGAACAGTGGCTGATTGGATGGCACTGGCCATATTAATTTAGGTGTCCCCTGCTAAAGCTTTCTCTTTGCCAGGGGAGGGGAGTATACAGGACTATGGCCAACTACCTTACAGGGTTGTTAAGGGAATCAAGTTAGACCATCTATATAAACTCCGGCCCAGTATAAGCACTCAGTAATTGCCAGTTTCCACCCATCCAAATTGAAACTCTTCTTAATTTCGAGCTCAGATCTTACAGCCAGGTTCTTTGGAAGTAGCCAAACTCTACTAAGAGCCCACAAGTACTAATGAGGGAAAAAAAATCTGATAATGAGGTTCCTGGCTCACATGTGCCCTCTGCAAGGGATCTGGCTAGTTCAGTTGTGGCTTATAGGAGCACCTGAATTGGACTGTGCCCACTTGTTCCACATAAACTTCCATGCTTAAATATTCAGATCACATCCACATTAACCAGCTGAGAAGTTTAAAGGCCCTTGAGGAGTAAAGGTCTCAAGAATGGTTAAATCTAAGTGAAAACAAGGATCTAGCAGGCAGATATATTCTAATACAATCACTGTCCTGGCCAGACACCACTGAACAAATATAGGTGAGCTTAGGACAGAGCCAAACTCATTCTTATTCCTCTTGGACCTCTTTGGCCTTCAGGGACCTATATACACCCCTTTGCAATTCAACTGCTCCAAACTCAGACTCTTTGTGTGGCTAGTGGTTGGGTGACAGGTGTGTTGATTGTTAGGTACCAAATTCAAAATCCTCTTCCTTGATTTTGGTAGGACCCATATTGAGGTTTTATGATTTCAGTGCTGTTTATAAGATTCTAATTATCTTCATGAATCACAAATTAAGATTTCCTTCAGGCAGTGTGACACTAAGCTTACAATGTGTCATATGCAAGCTCTCTCACCCCACAAGTCCACTTCTAAATAGCTTTCTTCCAGTGCAGATATACCCCTATAAGAATATTCATCATGGTATTATTTGTGATAGGAAAAAATTGGATGTCAACTGAATGTCCATTAGTGGTAAATATGGTTAAATAAGTGACGGTCCACCCACTCAAAAAGACATTAAAAAAGTGAGGTGTCTCTACCTGTACATACATACGTGGAAGGACAACCAGGACACATTGCTGCATTCAGAAAAGTAAATGCTAGGAAAAATATACATGGTGCAATCGCATGTTTGGTTGCATAAAATGAGAAAGCAGTGTGTCTTCAGAATAATGGAGGCTACAAAACACATTGGAAAACATTAACAGTGGCCAAAACTGAAAAGTGAACTGGGGAAAAGGAGGAAGTTGTGGGACAGACTTCTTTTTCCATGCTTATACATTGTTTCTTTTCCACAGTGCTAAATGTTTATTTTATAAAATTTAAAATTATGGATTGCTTCTTTTCATTTTGTGTACACACCTGTGCAGATTCTCCCACATGCATGCATGCATGCGTGCGTGCACACACAGATTAAAGGCAACCATGTTCATACAGTACTCACACCTTTATAGACCTTGAAACAAGCCAAAATCAGATTTGGAAAACAAAGTATTTTGTATGTTCCTTAAATTAAAGTTCTCACATAGAAAGTCAAGTCTACTGAATAATCAGGGGAGCCAAGGGAGCTGCACAGCAATCTCAGCTGGAAGCCACCAGGATCTCAAGGGCTCCTGAGAAGCCTGCAGGATTCTCAACATCCTCTGGAATCTCCCATCAAAGTTTTAATCTACAGCAGCAAAGAAAGTTGCTCTCAAGGGTTTTGCTGCCAAGTTCCTGTAAATTCCCACCTGTTTGGACAGCAACTGCCACAGAATCGTAATAGCCCGTCCTCATATTCTGCCAAACAAAGCTTATCTGAGTTCCTCTCATTGGAAAATTCCAACCCAGAACTACAAAGTAATGGGAATTTAGTTGTGAGCTTCAATGATTCAAAAGAGAAATGAGATGAGAAGAGGTAGGGGAGGGTGCTGAGGTGACAACAGATACCCAAGCTCAGTCCACCTGATTGCTTCCTCAGCATCACACACACCACTTTCACCCATATTTAATTTCTGAATAAAGGCAATAACAATATCATATTTGCATTTTGCAACTATTCCCTGTAAAACTGAAGATGCATGCATTCTTTGCCCTAATGAGGAGACACAGCATCACATCTGCCAATTTATCTCCAAATAAAATTTATTCCTCCTCTAGTTCAGAACTGTTATATTCCCTTTTTGATGTCTCATAAATACCAAAATATGGGTTAATTACTATGGATACTTCATATTTGATAGAAAGGCAATAAGAAAAGGGAAGAGACATTCTGTGATAAATGCAAATATATCAAAGCAAGAAAGTGTGAAGCAACTGAGGACATAAGCACCAGCCATACTCCTTGTTTCTACCATTAGTCACTTGTCCATGGTTGGGTTTTGTAACTTACTTCTTTCACTGCCCATTCAGTATTTCCTGCATCCTCACCGCACCTCAGCTCATCATGGTGCTCTACCTGTCGAGGTGACTCAGGACTGCATTTTTGAAGCATCTACGGATATATTAGGTTGGTATGGTTTGCTGATAACATTTAAGATGAAGTAGAGCATTAAGCTGCATCCCTAGAGAATCCTCAAGCACATCCTTCCTGTTTCCATTATAAAATTGCAGCCCTAACTCTACTTAGTAACCAGGATCATCACTTCAGCTAGTGCAGGGTAGTAATTCTTTCTTTGCCTATTGGTTCACTGGCATGACTAACTTAAAGGACCAAATAGTAATCTTAGTTTCCAGTTCAATGGAATTCTTGTTAAAAACTTTTGGGGGAAAAGAGGCTTCTTTTGGAACTAAGACCTCTAAAGAATCAGAGCTCAAGCTGCAGGAATGGAAGCAGAACTTCATTATTAGACCATTAGGGTAGACTGTGTTAGAGGGCCACTACTGTATCTTCCTCTTGGTTCCCAGACCCATTTATTCTGACTTGTGGAAGAAAGGGAGTTTTACATTATATATGGGTTCAGAGAGTAATCCGTGTCTTATCTTAGAGAAGGTAACTCCAGTCCACCAGTGTTATAACCAAATGTTTAACTGGATGTTTAACTGGCCATTCTATTGCTATCTTAGGTCAAACTCTTTGGAGCAATAAAGTATGACTAAGACCAACGCATTCCATGGGTATGAATGCATTGCCACGTTCTTTCATTCTAAAGGGAGTTATTCATCAAATGAGACTTGTGAAATATTATCATCATAAATGAAGCATTTCAAAAATCTACAGAAGGTGATGCTGGTGGAAGTATTGTGAGGAGTATGAATTGTAACCTCTTCCATGACATTTTTCCAAGAAACAGAGGTTTATCAGGAGCTCAGTGTCAGTTTCTGGTGTTTTCAGGTCTGGCACTCATATTGTGTAGCCCCCTGATTGTTGAACATCTTTTCTTTAATATTTGCCCTTTAGTTTTAGTTGCCCTTTGGAGAGTGCACAGATACACTCACAGTCCACCTGTTCTGAGAGATCCATACCCATATTCTTCTCCAAACTCCTTGTCATCAATATTCCAACCTTGTTTTCTCCAAGCTCACGACCACTAACTAAGGCATCACCACTGTCCAGGATTCACTGTAATGGCATACCACTGGCCATTGCTCTAGCTGGATGCATGACTAAAAGTCCTGCACACTGGAAGAACTCCCCTTTCATGTCATGCTTTAGGGATACTCCTGAGTAGGATTCTGCTGCCGCCGGTCTTGCATTTTTCAGACGCTCCTAAATCAGACTGATTGCTTAACCTACAGCCATTGAACATGTTTTACCTTGCTAAAAGCCTGATATTGTTCAGGAAAGAAGGATCCAAACCAGGTTAAGAATCATAATTGGTATAAATAGATTCAGGTCAAATCACTCCTACATACTAATGATTGATTTAATAGTTGTCATGTGACCCAGTCCTGGCCTGTGGGACCTAGAAGGAAACCTAGTATTTTCAGGAAAGAATCTCCTGTCCTGATAAATAGAGAAATATGATTAATAGAGAACTTTATATTTTTCTTTGGACATTGCAATGTGAAGTATGATGTTTGGAGCTATGGCAGTCATCTGATAACCATGAGAGGAATGACAAAAGGAAGATAAAAGATGGTCAGAGTCCAGATATCACTGCACTGTTGAATTAACCAAGGTTACACCTTCCCTCTTCTTGATATGTAGAATAGTAACTCCTAATATTTAAAACAACTTAAAAAGGTATTATGCTGCAACTAAATTGATTACCTATTTAAAGATAATATTTTAAATTTCCAAATACCTTGTCATAAGAGCTTTATATATAACTTGTGAATAACAGCTTTGCATTTTTTGAAAGACTTTGGGAGCAAAAGATACAGGAAGGCAAGGGTAGAAGAGAAAGAAATAAAATTCAAGGTGAATTTTTCCTTGAGATTGGAAAGAATATCAGGCCCCCATTCCATATCCCACACCCCCCACATGCACACATTCACATTATCTAGGTAGAATCTGGCAGGAATGGATTCCTTTAGTTTCTGAATCAGAACAGAAGACAAGGCTGGGGGCCAGAATGACAAGAATAAACTGAGAGATGTGGGCAGAGCCCATGCAGTCTTTTCAGTGCAGCTGGAGGTTTGGACTTTGTGATCTACATGAAAAAAAAAAAAAGCATCCTTGGAAGCCCTGGCCCGGCTCCACACAGTGGTTATGGGTTAAGCAAGGATACTTGGAAAGGCAGCTGTCAGCTTCAGTAGATTTTCTCTCTGTCATGAGTACTGCAGTCTTCGCATATGGAAGAGATACGGATGATGCCTGCTACTGGAAATTTTATTTTTGCACAACTCCTATATCACATTCCCCCGAATGAACTGATGAATACCATTGTACAGTTTATGAATTTATCTTCCTCGAATGAAATCAATATGTTTTTGCAAAGGACTTTGCCCTACATTCACTGGTAAGCATTCGTGTCCTGCTGGGCAGATGGGAGATGGAGGATCTGCAGCAAGCAGAAGGAAGAGCGATCTCTGCTGCCATCTTCTGATGATCAGAGCAAGAAACAGACAGAAGGAGCAAAGGAAAGAAGATGCACAAGTCTCTTTTCTCTAATAACTTAAACTGCACTGAGGACAAGTCTTGAAATAGAGGGCACTGTCTCCTTGAAAGTAATAGAAACAATCCCTCACATCCTCTGCTTCAGAGACCCCATCCCAGTCTGCCCCTTCCATCTCATCTGGCTGGTGCAGCTACAACTGTTATGAGATTTAACAAAATGCAAAAATAGACACCGTAATGTTGGGGAGTGCTGACCTCTCCAGATAGCTTGTAATTTAACTCAATAAGCATGGAAGCTTCAGTTGCTTCCTACTGGCAAAGAAAGGGCATTTTTTGGTTCAGGCACCCCAAATAGTGAAATGAGGTGAGGTGATATTTGTATCCCATTCTTCTGAGCCTGGCTTTGGGCTACTTTTGAATCCACTGAAAAGAGGAGGAAGTAGAAGCTTGTCGTTGAAGAAACTCTTCACAAAATCCTTCGAAGAAGTTAGAATAAGTCATAGGGTGAGTGGATAGATGGTACTCAGAGGACTTCTCTATAGCTACCCCATAATTCAGCCCATTCCACCACAAATTAGCAGCAGAGTCAGGATGTCAACAGCCCAGTGTGGCCACTAGCCAAAGACTTGCTTTGCCATTGTGATGGGGAAGCAGGGGCACCATGTTGATAAGAGGTCAGAAGCAGAGGAACACAGAGACTGTTCCAAGACATATTCATCCTTCCATTCATTTAGCAAATAGTCATTGAAATAGCAAGTAGTACCTACTATGAGCCAGGCAATGAACAAAGAACCCACACAGATGCATGCAACTTATTGGTACAGAGCTTCTTTTCTAACAACAAATATCATATGCCATATGATGATAAGTATATGAAGAAAAATAAAGCAAGGGAGGAAGATGGGTAGAAATAGGAAATTAATGGATTTTAAGCATGCTAAGTTTGGGATAGCAAGGCTTGAGCAAAGCTCTGTTGGGTTTACATAATGGAATGTTCCAACATTAGTTGTATATATATATATATATTTATGTACATAAATACATATATATATTTTATTTGTTGTTTTTATTTATTTTTATTTGTTGTTATTTGTTGTTTTTATTTCCTCTTGTTGAACTTATCCCTTTATCATTACACAGTGATCTTCTTTGTCTCTTCTAACAGTTTTCAAATTAAAGTCTCCTCTATCTGGTATGAGCATAGCTACTCCTGCTCACTTTTGGTTTCCTTTGGTATGCAAATCAATAAAAGGACTTTCATCCTTTTATTGTCAGTCTTTGCAAGTCTTTTCTGGTGAAGTGAATTTCTTACAGGCAGTGTATTTTTTGGGTCTTATCTTTTATTTTTTATCAATTTACTTGTCTCTAAATTGGAGAATTTACATAAGTTATTATTAGCAAGGTTATTATTGATAAGAAAAGGCATACTTTTGTCATTCTATTTTTTTCTGGTTGTTTTGTGAATCCTTTGTTCTGTTTTTCCTTTCTGGCTGTTCATCTGCATAGTTTGGTAGTTTTCTGTATTGATGGGGTTTGACTCTCTTTCCTTTCTCTTTTGCGTATCTGCTATAGTATTGAATTTTGTTCTTTTGCATGTTTTCATGACGGTAATTATCATTCTTTCACTTCTAATTAGGAAATATCACAAGAGGAGCAGGTGTGTATGTGTGTGGGGGTGGTGCACATGCACACAAATGGGCACACACAGCAAGCAGTGGGGAGCATGTAGAGCTCAGAAGTTCACTTAGAACACTTAGAGTTTCAGGTGACTATCCTATGACAGAGTGGAGACACAATGGAGACTGATATTTGAATCAGGAGTATTAAAGGGCATTTTCATATGAAGTTATAAATTTGGAGACTCATCAGCTTGTAGACTGTAAAGCCATGAGATTGTTGTGCTATCATCATGGGAGTGAGCACAAGTGGATAAGATGCCTGTGGGCCAAGCAATAGAGCTCTATCTTAGTAGGAATGCAGGGAGATGAAGAAAAACTAGCAAAAGAGACAGAAGAACAACCAGTGAGATGGAAAGAAAACTAAGAAGCTGTCATGTCTTGGAAGCTACATGAAGACATTTCAAGAGAAGGGAAGATGAGTACTAGCTCAGATGTCAAGTACAGGTTGAGTAGCCCTTATTCAAAATGCTTTGGATTTAAATTCCTTTCAAATATTATAATAGCTGCATAAACATAATGAGATATCTTGGGGATGGGATACAAATCTAAATGTGAAATTCATTCATGTTTCATATGCATCTTATATGCACAACCTAAAGGCAATTTATGCAGTATTTTTAGTGTGCCTGCTCTTTGACTGCAATTCATCACATGAGGTCACATGTGCAATTTTCCACTTGTGGTGTGATGTCAATGCTCAAAACACTTCAGGTTTTTGAGCACTTGGGATTTTGAATATTCAGATTTGGGCTATTCAGCCTTTAATACCCACTCTGAGACTGAACCCCTTAATGAAGGAACATAAAGGTGGTTGGTGGCAGTCCTTAGCTTTTGGGGAGCAACTCTTGAGTGAAGTGGATTCAGTAGAGACTGGGAGAAAAGGACTCAAAGCATGTGCATAGTCCACCCTTTGGGAATTTACGTAGAAATTATCTCATGGATGATTACAGAAATAACTGAGAGGAGTATGAGAGAGCCTGGCACCTTACAGTCCAACAGTTGAAGATTAAGAACCATTACAATCAGAACATTACTATTAATGTGTCCCCAAACATCTCTACAAGAGCTGGTGAAACCTGGAATGTGCACATCATATCATGTTAAGTATTTCTCTTGATAAAACTTTTGCACAACTGACCTCCTTCCCTCTAAAAGGAAATCATTCCAGAAGCTGAAAGTTTCCAATTGTGAGAAAGGTTTCCAGATATTTTTCCATATAAAGTTTCCCTTTTCTAATTTCATTTTACCCTTCGGCCTGAATCACTGGCACTTCTCATCTTTCCCATTTAATAATTGGTTGGAAAACCTATGCACATTTATTATTTTAATTTCAAACCATAGGCAGGACTTCCATCTCATTAATCACTTTGAATTCTTTCTCTAAAGCTAACATTTCCCTAGCCTTAAGTTGTCTTGTAGAGCTGAGCTTGGAATTTTAGATACTCTTCCTTGCCACTGCATGGAGACACCCCGTGGCTTCCCAGAGCCATTTCAGGTCCTCTATAGTTCTTGCTCTTATCATAAGCAGAGAGGCTCATCACAAGTTGATCTGTTTCCACCAAGCACTTGACTAACTTGGTTCTTCTATGGTGTGTCATAGACTACTTTGTTTTAATGACCTATACATGCTTCTCCATCAATTGGCCCCTTTTTCTTTCTCCCAAAGAAGTGTTTGGCTCTGTGTTCTTGGCCTCAACAGGAGAACAAGACCAGTCATATCAAGGACATCTTGATGTTTGTGTACAACTTCAAGCCCAAGAGTAAAGAAATTATGAAGCTTAGGAAAAGCATGTTAGAGACATATGAGAGGATAAAGCTTTCCCTGAGAACAGGATTTTGACATGTGTGGTGAGGAAGAAGAGTAGAAGATGGAGGAACTGGCATGCTGTGTCCTGGCACCAGAGAAGTAAGACTATAGAGCACTGGGGACATCCACAAGGAAACCTCTGCAGAAAGATGACAAATGAACCGAGGTAGAGAGTCCTCCACAAGACTGTGGAACTACCTGAGGCTTCTAGAACTTCAACATGAACCAGGAGGAAAGCTAGAGCAGAGGACCTGGTATACTATCTTCCCCAAATAATAAGATGGGAGCTTTGCATTGAAGTTGAGTAGAAGAAAATAAAGTCAGCTCCACTTACCATGCACCTGTGTGTATGGACAAAGGCTCACACCACTCTGCTAGAAGCAGAGTCCTCCTATGACTCTGGCTAAACCACACTACAGTGTATCAAGGCAATGGAACCTTCTTGGCCTTTCTCACCACTCTGTCTCTGTGCTTATCACACAGGCTGCATATAGAATGTGCATCTACAATATGTGTTAAATAAGTCAACATGAATGCATGGCATGCATGCTCAGGTGCTGAATTCATGTTACTGTGAAAACTAAATCAAATAATACATGTAAAATTGTTTTGCACACTTGACAACCCTTCACAAATATAAGGAAGCCGCTTTACCATTGCCTTCTTGGTTTTGACCCTCCACTGTTGGGAGTAAAAATTGATTACCTATTAAATGCTGAGTGAGAAGGTTAGCCTTAATAATTTCATTTGGCTTGCATACAGAAAGCTCTGCTTCTGCCCTACCTTGAATAATCATAGGCAGATATTTCAGATGACAGCTCCCTCCTTCTGCCCATTCCCAGCTGAAGGGGCCAAATTCTTTCTACAATATATTGGATCTGAGATCCTGTAATGTCAGATCTGATCAAGAAAATGTCAAGTTGAAGGAAAGGAAGGTGACCGAGTCTTTCTCCAGAGCTCCTGATGACTGTATTGTCTTGAATTAGCAAATAGTTATGAAATTCAAATTCATCCACTGATTATAGCACTACAGCACTACAAATCTTCATATGCTTTCCTCCATGGCCTTTCTTCATTTCCAAACACAGGAAGTACACATATGAAGTAAGAGTGGACATTAGGGCATGCAATGGCCTTGTTTATCATGCTTATATTCCTTCATATACAAAACTTGTGTTATCATCAGAAGGCACCTGGCAGAAAGATATCAAATGAAGAACCAAATGAGCATATTCTCCGGTTTGATATGATATAATTCCAAGAAATAGAACAGTGGTTGTCAGAGTCTGAGGAGAGCAGGAGGAGGATGGTGTGGGTCCTTAGATGACAAGTTATTGTTATATCAGAGAAATAAATTCTGATCTGCAGCACAGTGGGGTAGCTATAGATAACAATAATGTATTTCATATTCCAACAAATCTAGAAGAAAGGATTTTGTATGTTTTCACGATGAAGAAATGATAAATGTTTGAAGAAATAGGTATACTTACCCTGATTTGAACATTATAGTGTGTTCATCTATCAAAGCATCATACAATATATAAATAATGCATTGTATATAAACATATGCAATTTTATTTGTCATTTTTAAAAATAAATAAAACAGTTGTATATTTGATCTAGTACTAGGATTATTTAGAATTTATGGTTTGTTATTTGAATACTTCCAGGAGTTGACATGTTAACACCTTACTGACTGGTCTACCCTGGAGTGTAGTAGCAATCAAATATTGTTTTATTTGTTTGCATAATAAATCGATTGATTTATTTGCTGAATCATTTTCAGGCAATACTAAAATAAATAAAATATCATCTCTGAATTCTGATCAAGACAAGAAATCAAGTGAGCACAAACACGGACATGTGCCCAATCTATAAGGAAATACAGCACAGTGCTGCATATAACAGCCTGATGGTTACAGAATACATAAGGGTGACAGGATCCAGTGCAAAGGGTGAATGTACTGAGGACTTGAAAGAGAAAAAGTGAAGACAAACCTCAGGCAATAAAAAGGGAGGGTCCGCATCTCATTAAGAAGATAAATCAAGTTTATTGAGCACCAACTAAATGCAAGAGGCATGATGGATGATATATATCTGGGGAGATAGAGAGATAGATAGATAGATAGATAGATAGATAGATAGATAGATAGATGATAGATAGAATAGATAAGATAGATGATAGACAATAGATAGAAACTCACCAAGACCCTGCAACTATCCACAAGGTAGGTGGTAGATAAGGAAAATGATGCTCAGAGAAAGTCAGTGATTTACTCAAGATGACTCAATTAAGTAGAGGAGCCCAATCTCAAATCTCAGGTATCAAATCCATCACTCTGTCGCAAGATTCATTGTAGTTTGCGTGTTACTAAGGGAAACATGCACAAGGAGAAAATTTTAAATCAAAAGAATGTATTCATTAATGTATGCATATATGTGAGCATGAATAAAGTCAATCATCCAAAATCCCTCCTGTGACAATTCTGGTTGCTCAGAATCCAGAAGAAGCGGGCCACTGTTCAGTGTGCTGTCCACCTTTCACTTATGCTTCCCTCTTGCTCCACTTCTGAAATTATACCTTCTTTACAACATCGTTTTGACATGCTGGCAGATACCATCCAAGGATAAGCAATGGAAGCACCAGTAGTATGAGTCACCTAATGAAGGTCCCCACTGGTCATGCTGGTGAGTGACAGAGGCCAGACCAAAGTCCAGCAGGCCTGTCTGACTGAAAATTCCATATTCTTCCCACAAAGACTTGCTACCTCCACAGAGAACAAGTTGGCATCCTTAAGGTCACATGAGCAACAGGGTTGGAACGAGAACTCCAACTCTTCTTTAGCCATCTCTCTCAGTCTGATATTGTAACAACATGTGTTGCCCTTTATTCCAGATCTATTAGAATTAAATGTGACTCATGGAAAACACTCTCCTCTCCTAAACTTAGTATTTTGTTGTAGAACCACTGGCATGGTGTGCTGAACACAGAGGACCAACTCTTGAAAGCCATATGTGTGCCCTGCATCACAGCTCGGCATTTGGAGATGAGCATGTTGGTAGCTTGAAAATGGAGTAAAAGTATTCACACCGCTGGAATTGAGATAAGCCATGAAGTAGGGCTTTGAGAAGTTTGTTTTAGGAGAGCCATTTATATACCGCCGTGTACAAACATACATGAACAAAAGTCTACCAAGGATTTTAAAATCACTTCACTAATGTGAGTGAACCAAGTTTCAATTCAGGATAAAATGTTTTTATTTGCGTTGATGCAATCTGCTGCATTAACAGAAATCAGTACTATCATCACAATTTCTGAACACAATGGAATTAATCCTTTTACACTTATAATTTTAAAATTTAATAAGGTGTCCCAGGATTACTTTGCTAGTCCCAGTTTCTCCAATCACTTTTGTGAATTTTATCTAAATCATGGCTTATTTGAGGTTTACTTTTCTTTGGATAGATTTATGAGGTTTGGGAAGAAAAGTCTGTATTTATTCGTGGTGAGATTCCAGGATCTTCCCTTAAAGGTGACTAAACAGTCAGTTCTTAGAAGTACATATACAATTGTGATTTCATGACAATCAGATTACATAGAATCATGCAGTTGACAGGATTTCTCACCTGCCAGGACTGAATGGTTAAAATAGCTTTTTGAATGATACAACTCCAAGAGAGTAGAAATGCTTTACTTAGTATCATATAGCTTATTATTGGTGACTATCCCCTAACTGGAAAATTCTCTTCCAGAGCAACTAGTGCGGCAATCAAAGAGCCTTCACATAGTTCAAGATGGAGAACTGAACAATAATTTCATCCTTCACTGGGAAAAATGTGCATTTTGATAAACTATGTAGGCACATATTCGCTTAGAATGGTAGATTCAAGGAAAGCATGAATATTAATTTGCAATATTTTGAGAGGGACATGTTTATGGCAATTGGATGATTACTTACTGGTAATTGTGTCATAATAATGTTAGTACTTTATATACAATCTAAAAACAAATAACCCTCAGAGCTTAGCACTGCAATATCATCAGCAGCCTTTCAAAAGCAAATCTTTCTTTGAAGACAAATACCTTAAAGAAAGTTAAATGAGAAATTGCAAAGAGTTTTGAATCTCACAGGTACTGCCTCTCTCTAGATAAACTGCTATCCAAAGAAAACCGGTTCTTGCTGGAATTGCCAAGAACAAGCACAATTTTGACTCAACTCCCAGTCAAACTCTGGCTCCTGAACATTGTTGTTGGCATCTCCAGTCCTTCCAGGAATAAGGAGAAAGTTAGAATGGAAAAATGCTGTGGTTTGGGGCAGTTTTGTAAAACCTGGAGGATCTTTTAAATTGGGAATTTTAAAGCTACTCTTTCCAATCCCTGTAAGTCATTTGTGGGTGCAGGTAATTTTTTTTTTCATCCAAGAAAGTAGAAGTACAGCTGTTAAAACAATAAATATTCTATTTCAACAAATACCATATTGATTGCATTATGGGTACCCTGGAAAGGAGCCCACAGCCTGCCATCTTGCATTTGAGAGGATGAGGGTCATGAATCACAGAATCAGGACACAGGGACACGTGGGCCAGAGGCCTGGACTTTGACCATGTGTTATGAATTTCCCTGGCCATGTTCACAGGAGACACTTGGCACCTTGCGAGCAGCCTCCTACAGGTTACCCTGCAAGCCCTTCATTTCACTTGTCTATGGGTCCTACAAATATGTGACTGCTGAGCTGGTTCACTCTCTGCTTATTGGTGGCAGCTAGCCTCTAGCTCTCTCTGGACCTGCTTCCCCAGGTCCTCCCTTCTCTTAGGTGGCACTCAAATTTGTTACCTCCCTGTCTTAGTCTTCTAGGGCCGCCATAACAGGATACAACAGAAGAATGTTTTCCACAGTGCTAGAACCTGAAAGTCCAAGACTGGTTTCTCTGTGGATGATAGAAGGCCTTCTCTTGGGAATGTCCTTTCCTCTGAGCATGCCTATGCCTGGTGTCTCCCCTCTTCTTAAATAAGAGCACCAGTTCTACTGGATTAAGGTGCCACCCTTATGACCTCATTTAACCTTCATTACCTCTTTAAAGGCCTTGTCTCTAAATAAAGTCATATTTGAAGTTACAACTTCAACATATGAATTTTGGAGGGCAGAAGTCAGTCCATAACACTTTGTTCTTCACTATAGAAGCAGTGTGAATAAGATTACACAATTTCACAACAAAATTTAAAAGAAAGGACCAGGATGTAGAGGAGATTTCAAACTAGCTGTCTACTTGTTCATCTATAGCGTAATGATGTTAACATCCACACATGCCCACTAAGGCCCTACAAAGCATTAGCTTCTTGAGACCCAATTTCCTCGGCTATCAAATGTGAATGAATGAAGCTGTCTATTCAGTGACCGTTGGAAGAGCACCTGGTACTCGTTAGCCACTGTTCTAGGTACCAAGGTATAGCAAGAAGCAAAGCAGACAGAAAAGGTTCCTTCTGCCCCCAACCCCCACATTTCCTTAAGCTTATGTTCTGCTGGGGACATAGAAATAAACAGATAAAGTTTATTTGGTGTTAAGTGCTCTGCAGAGAAGTAAAGCTGATAAAGAGTTAAAAGGTAGGGCAGCCATATGGTACAAAATAGGCACCCACAGGATTCTCATGGGGAAGGAGACATCAGAGCAAAGGTTTCTTAGGGGTGACATTATAACCCAACATCAATGACAAGAGAGAGAATCCCAGCCAAGGGCATTTGGGGCTGTGTTCTTGGAATGCTTGAGAAGGAACTAGAAGACAGTGCCACAGTTGGAGAGAAGGGGACTGTGGCCAGAGCAGTGACAGATCATGATGTCACTTGCTTCTGGCAAGGGGAGTTTATGGTAAGAGCTATCCAGTTTGCTCTGAGAAGAGAAACCATGAGAGACTTTGTTGACAGTAGACTTGGGAGAGGACGCAGCAAGTTAGAAGCTGGGAGAGTCATTCAAAAACCATTTTGGACCAGTCCAGGACCAGGGACTAGAGGTGGAGGTGGTGAGGGGTGGCTTGCCCTGGCTATATTTTGAAGGTAAAGCAGCAGGATTTTTTGCTGATGGATTTTGTTGATGGGTTGCATAGTTGGTTGGAGTGAAAGAGGAAGAACATATAGAATACAAGAGAGAAGAATGAGGAGAAGAATGATGTCATTTTCTAAGATGCGGAAGAACAGAGGAAGGGTCAAGGGTTAGGGGCTAGGGAAGAATAGAGATAATTTATATTAGGTAGAGGGGAGTAAAGGGAAGGGAAGGGGTATGGGGGTAGGAAGAATAGTAGAGTGAAACAGACATTATTACCTCATGCACGTATATGACTGCATGACTGATGTGATCCCACAATATGTACAACGAGAAAATGAGAGATTACACTCCATTTATGTATGATCTACCAAAATGTATAAATGCATTCTACTAATTAGAACAAATAAAAAATTAATTAAAATTTTTAAAAATTAATTTTATGGGAAAAAAGAGTTAGATTTTGATCAATATGAATTTGAAGTGCCCATCAGATATCCCAGCAGAGAAGTGGAAGAACATAATATCCCCTTAATAGAGTTATTGTAAGAATTAATTAATTGGGGAGTGAAATTGATAAAATTTTATTTTTAAATGTTTGTGAATATGACATGATGAAGCCCACCATTCTGTGTACTGAGATGCACCTATTAAAAAAAAAAAGAATCAATGGAATGACAGTATATAACAGACAAAAGTTGAAAGAAAGACTGGCATTAGCTCACATTTGTCAAGTCCCTTCTGTATCAAGAACTGTTCTGAGTTCTTTATATGTTCTATCTCATTTAATCCTTACAACAACACAGAGGGATATCATTATTTTCCCCATCCCATTGATAAGGAAACAGAGATTAATTATTTGACCAAAGTCATCATGAAGTGGTAAGGCCCATGCCCTTGTTGCTAGACTCTTCTGTCCCTTCTGGATAATGTGGACCATGCCAGGTCATTGTGGTAAGATGTCCAAACAGAACACCTGTACTCACTATAGATTAATTCTCCACATAGATCCTTTTGACTTCTAGTTGATTTTGTCCCTTTGTGTTACCCATACTTTCATGGAACAAGAAGCTCAGTGTGGTTTCCACTCATCACAAAGACAGGCTGAAGCTAGGCCAGTTTCTGATGGCCCCTTGTTACCGCAGCAAGAAAAACTACAGAGAGCTCAGCTTGAAATGTGAGAGCACAGGCCACCTGTGTGAGGCACAAAGCTGCAAGGGCCTCAAAAGCCACCCTGCTGTCCTCTGCAGGGGCAGGTTTCTAAGCTCCTGGATTCAAATTAACAAATGGACCCAGGACTCTTGGGGAGGACACTGCATGCTCCTCCCAGTGCTTCTAAACACCGGAAGAGGAATCAGGGCAAAGAGACTGACAGCAGAGGCCATTTGTTCTTGTCAGGGTGAGAGCTCCCTCCCACTCCTTATTTATTTTACACAAAAACACATTCACAGTGATGCCTGTGCAGGAGCAAGAGGGGAGAGGCATCTGGACTGAAATTCCCAAGCAGCAAAGCATTCTGATTCTCTCTTGGAACCTGCCACTTCTCACACTCCACCTCATGAAGTGACATCCCTGTTTGTGTACCGTTGGAGCCACTGCAAAGCAGCAGAACCTCTGGATCCAGTTTATTTTTAGCCAGAAAGAGCTCTCAGTGTGCAAAAATTCGAACATCTGAACAGAGAGATAAAGAGGGAAGAGAGGTCCCTTCCCTACATACAGCTACAGGGTCACCACACCGAGCACATTAGCCAGCTGTCTGCAGGATCTTTCTGGCTCCATGTTCAATGCCATCTTCCCCAACAAGAGTCTCTACTGAGTGGAGGTTTCTAGAGAAACGTGTCTCTGACAACTGATAAGGAGTTTGGCAGACGAATGCGTGGCCACTGTTGGATGTGGCCTGAGTACAGGTCTGAACTTCACATTTGCAATCGAGTAATCAGGAGCTTTTTCAGAGTCACCTGGGCAACATGCTGTGAGACCCCAGATGTTGCTCCCTGCATGCCCACCGTGAAGCAGATGACCCCTGAGGTGGTGTCATTTGTTAGCCGGTCCCCAGAATCCAGGGCTAATCCCTGCACCAAATAGCAGCCCCCAGCAACCACAGAGCACAGCGTGCAAGAGAAGTTGAATCTGGCATGAGACCCGGGCCACCTGCATGACCTTGGGGCTGAGTCCTTCGCCCCCTCCGCACCAGTCCTCCAGCTCAAAGGGCCACAACAAGAACCAGAAATGACATTTGAGCTTAAGCTTTTTCCAGGGAAATAAATCACTGTGGAAAGATAAACTCGGAAAACCGATTTGGCCTTTTTCTTTGCTCTCTGAATATCCCTTCAGAGAAAGAGAAGTTCACCTCACAAAAGCCGCATTTAGACAGCATTAACTCAGAAGCCAAATTCAAGGAGCAGAAGAAATTTACAGCTAAGGATTAAGCCACTAAGAGGGGAATAAGAACCTGGCTTTGGGTGGAATGTTCTCCACCAAGGTCCAGGTCAGTTCCTAAGACTGCACAATGTGACATGACTCAAGCTGGGTCTCCTCATGGGTGGCCTGGCGTCCTCCAGAGCAGTGTGTGGCCCTCTCAGGGTGCTGACGTTTGCAACATGAGAAGGGCCCCTGCTTGGGTGTCCGGCAGCA
The DNA here is from genome assembly GCA_020662805.1 of Glaucomys volans. Lineage (NCBI taxonomy): Eukaryota > Metazoa > Chordata > Mammalia > Rodentia > Sciuridae > Glaucomys > Glaucomys volans. The sequence goes on along the minus strand of JAJEJO010005651.1, from coordinate 862,268 downwards.
TCCCTGTGGACACCTTCCCCAAGGGTGTGTCTTTCTGGCTATGACATCTTTTTGTTTCAGAGTAAAGATATGCACAAAGCAGGGGCCAGGAGAGCATGATAAGCTGCATTTTTTTGTTTGTTTGTTTGTTACCATTATTTGTTTGTTGGGTTGAATAGGGAGAACATTTGGAAATGGCAGGAAGTAGGGGTTTGGTTTGGGTAGCCCAGAGGACTCTAGGAAAATCTTTAGGGAGGAAGGAGGGGAAGGAAAGGAAACAAGTAAAGAGGGTGTCACTGAACAAGTTACCACAACAGGCAACTTAAGCTCAGTGCCACCAGAGCACTCTAGGGACTAAGGCAGAGAAAGAGCACAGCTGTCCTGGCCAAAGTGCTGTTATGGGGCGCAACTTAATAACAGACCATTCACCACTGAGAAGTCCAAATGTGAGAGCCTTTATTAAGCCAGCCGACTGACTGTCTCACACAATGCCCCAAAAATGGCTATTGGGAGAACAGACCTGACCATAGGGTTGCAGGGGTTCTTATACCAAAAATCATATCATGTGTCTATTGCTATGATTCAAAATTACAAACTTACATCATGAAATGATTAGCAGAGGGGGAAGGGGGTCAAAATGACCCTTACCTAGGTACAAATTAAAAAATGGTTACTAACATAGGAATTAAAAGAGAACAATTTTTCATCATATAAGAATCGCCATTTTGCATTATTAAACATGTCATGCTAAGTGACTGATGATGGGTACAGAGGCAGGGTGTTCCCATGGAGAAGCTAAGCAATTGCTGATGGGTACGGAGGTGGGGCGTTCCCATGGGAGAAGCTCATTTCTTACATAACATGGAGTCTCAGAGCAAAATGGAGTCTGGTTAGTCATTGCCCATATAGCCTGGCCTGTGACATTTCTATGGAGCCAAATCTGTCAGCCCATCACAGTGCTAAGAGGCTGGACTGTGCATCCTCCCCATGTGTCATTCCTCAAGAAGTGCCCCTGGGGCGCTGAAGTCCCTGCTTGCTGGCTGTGTGTGCCCACCACCCGACACCACCAGATAAAAGTCCCCAGCTAGAAGTTGGCAGGTGCTCCCAGCTTGCCACCTGCAGTATGGGGGACAAGAAGGCACCAAGAATACCAGCACCAGAAGGGAGAGGCCCATGTGGACCTTTAGTACCAACATGGCCCTATTTATTTAAAGTTATGAAGTGTCACTGGAAAACCACAGCAACACTATAATAATGCACATTATACACATGGTGCACGCACACACATACAGCAAACGGTAATGGTGAGGAACAGTGCATTTCTCAGAGACCCACACACCAAGTTAAAGGGGATGAAGGTGTTTGGACTAAAAATAATAGCCCAGCAAAATGAGCAATCATTGGAAGGTGAAGTCAAGGGCATTGCAGGAAAACTTCTGCCTTCTGCCTTCTGTGTTTGTGATTCCTCTTTTGGTGGAGAGTAGGGGTTCCAGGGATTAAGCCCAGGGGCATTCACCCACTGAGTGGCATCCCCAGACGGGTATTTGTTTTATTTTGAGACAGTGTCTCACTAAGTTGTTTAGGGCCTCACTAAGTTGCTGAGGCTGGCTTTGAACTTATGATTCTCTTGCCTCAGCCTCCAGAACCACTGGGATTATAGGCATGGGTCACTGCACCCCAAAATTCCTAAAGAATTTTGAAATTCTTTAGGAAAGTAAAAGGAATAATTTTCCATACATTGTGCCCTCTGTGTCCTGGCAGAATCCTAATTATTCTTTATGTGGCCACCAAGTTAAGATGAGAATGTAACACCAGGAGCTAGAATCAGAATTGTATTTAAAATAATGCTCTCAAAAAAGTATATTTTTAAATAGCCACTGTATAAATAGAGAAGTGAGAAGGAAAGAAAGATTTTTGAGAAGGTGATAAATGGCCCATATTTGATTTGGCACTCATTTCTTTTATGGAAGATGTGAAGGAATATATAGTTTACCAGGAATAAATTAGACACTGAGAGTTTTACTTCAGCAATTGGTGCTGTGAAAGTGGGGGAAGCCACCAACCACATCACAGCTGACCAGGCTCACTCAGGGTCAGCAGGTAGGAGACCACAGAAATATGTTGTTTTGAGAACAGAAATGATTTATGCGATCTCTCTTCTATTTTCAGGGACTCTCCCCAATTTCTTTTCCTTTTTTTGTTCTAACTTCAGTATATAAGAGAAAACATTTGAACCTTGGCTTTCTGAGGCTGGCTTATTTCACTTAGCAGGATGCTCTCCAGTTCCATCCACTTAACAGCAAATGCCATAAATCTCATTCTTCTTTATGGCTAAGTAAAACTCCATTGTATTAGAGTATATTAAAATGGATAGACAGATAGAGATGTGCTTTGTTTTTCTCCTTACATAAAAGATAATCAACTTGCCATTTTTACTTTACACTGTATCTTAGAAATTGTTTCAAATCAGTATATACAAGCCTATGTCTTTTTCTTCAATTGCATACTATTCCATCATATAGGTGAATCATACTTCATTTATCCAGTTACATATTATGGGCCATTTAGTTTGCTTCCATTTGACCTTCCCAGCAAGCCAGTTTAGAACATAGGAAGGTAAACATCAGCCACACTGGGTGGGCATGATTCTGAGCCAAGTGCCCTGCAGGATTCAGAAAAGGAAATGCTGTTTGGAAGATTCTAGGAGAGGTGGCCAAGATAAGGAAAGAGAACACACACACACAACACACACATATACGTGTAAAATCTTTCCTGGTCATTCAGTAGCTACATGGTTAACAGCCTTCTCACACATTTTAGAAACTGATTCCTTTCTGGAATGGAAGTTGCAAATGGCAGTATCCTTTTGCACTTCCTAATGGAGGCAGGTACCCCTCACAATGGCTTGTCATCAAGCCTCGTAGACGCCCCAGGGCAAACCCTCTCTTATGCCCTTTAATAGAACCATCCCTCTCCTGGGTGGTTTGTTTATTATAAACCCACAAAAAATGATGTGGTTTCAAAAAAATAAATATTTTTCCAACTTACAGTACAGGTAAACTGTCTCGCCTATTTCATTATGACTTATTAGAAATAAATGCCATCTGTAATTCTGGAAGGGCTCAGAACAGATGTAACAGCGAGTCCACTGGTGATCTGTCCTGCTCAGCCCTGGCTGACGAGGATGAATTTTCTATTCTTATGAATCACCCTAATGTACTCCCTTAAGAGATTTGAGCAGCGTCGGTCCATTTGTACCGCCATGGTATTTCTAAAAGTTGTATCCAAGCTTTGAAATATTTATCACTGCTCCTCCCGTTTACTCTGAAAACATTCAGTGGCAAAGGGAGGAAGAGGTGAGTTCCATGTCAGTTTCTTACTATCAGTTTCAGAAATCTCTGTCTGCACACTGCTGATGTCACTGACAGACAGAAAACAAAATGAAGGAATACTCCCTCCTGGCAGCTGCTACGGGATTCCTCCGAGGAAGGGAAAGGTCTACATGTGAAAATTCATTGATCTTGGTGAGAACCCCACAGTATAGGTCTGCTGAGGCAAGGGATGGGGGTTCTGGAGGGGGGAACCTGAAACCAGTCTGTGTATTAATAAGAAAAACACAGATGTGGACAAACATGGTCAAATACTGGTTCTGGTGCTGCATGTCTCTGGGTCATTACTTAACCTCTCGGAGCCTCAGTATCATCATAACATCACCCATAAAAGAGGAAACAATTACATGGATTCATGGAGAATCTTATATTACATCATTCCATATATTCACACACACACTAAGACCAAGTACTAAGACCTCAATAAATGTCAGTCTTCATTATTACCATGTCACAGAATGATCCTTCTTTCCAGTTTTTGTGCCACTGGAAAGAGCACCCACTTTCTTCCCTCAGTCATGCACAAATTCCAGGGTAGGCACTCCCTGATTGCCACATCAGCTAAAAAGAACTCCTGACCTTCTGCAGTCAGGATGCTCCTGCGTGCAAGGCCAACACCCTCAGGCAGGAGGCTCCACTGTGAGGACAGCCACCCAGTCAACTCTGAGCAATGCAGTCAGTGCACACTCCAAGGCGCACTCCGGCTTCCCAACAGGAGGCCGAGTGGAGGAGGAAGAGCCCTGGGTTTTACAGAAGAGGTGGGTTGAGGTCCTGGGGCTGGGGCTGATGGACTTTCCTGAATTAATTTTCTCACTGAGGGCTGTTGAAGGTCCATAGGGAGAAGGTGCTTGTAGAGGACACAGCCCAGCTAAAATGTAGCATGGCACCACTGCTTGGACCAGGCAGACAGACAGTGGTCTTGAAGTGTCAGACAGACCCAGCTTCGCTTTCCTACTTTGCTGTGTGGTTTGGGCTCTTCACATAACCTTTTGATGGCCTCTATTTCTGTGAAATGAAAATAAAAATACTGTTCTTCTGATCTCACAGAGCTATAAGTCTCCAACCTGAAAAAAATAAATTAATACCAGAGAGCTTTGTACCTTAAGACAAAACAGTGTACTTCTTTAAGGGTGTGATTCATCACAATTAGGCCATTTCTTTGGGAAACCATTTAGCCCACAACCCAACAAGGACTAGCAGAGAAGTGAAGCCAATACAGCAGAAGTGATTGCACAAGCTGAGTCTGACTTGAACCCAGAACATGCCCAGTTGGGACAAGAAAGGGCACTAGAGGGTTTGCCTCTCTGTGATGGGAAAATGGCCCACTTGGAACTGCTGCTGTTGCCAGGGATCCTGGAATAGTGGACCAGTGTGCAGATCCCAGGTGCCCCACCCCCAGCCTGTCTCTCCTGCTGTCTCAGTTCCACAGGTGAATCCTCCAGGGCCTCCTTCAAATTCTCAGATGCCAGTACAGAGGGGCCTCTGGCTACTGAAAAGGGTTGATCTGCCCTGTGCACCTTCCCACCCTGGGGCGGTTCATTATCCTCTGTAAATAGCACTGCTCCAAATGCCAAGTCCAGCGAGTGCACAGACATTAATGATGCTGTGTTTCTGTAAAGATGATCAGCAGTGACCCATGTGAGAACCAGAGAGGAGTAAACAGGGGCAATCCCGGAAATCTTCTGACTCTCGGAGATTTGGCTCCAAAGTGGAAGTAAACATTTAATTTATATTAAACATTGTGCTCTCTTCATGCTTCTAACATTAATAAGAGTGTTTGCTTTCTTTTCTTTTTTTTTTTTTTCTTTTTCTTTTTTTTTTTTTTTTTCTTCCCAAACAAAGGTGACAGGGAGGCTACAGGTTACAGGTCCATCCCTGTGGGCAGATTATTTTACTATTGGTAGCTGCAGGATGCTCAGACTTCATTCAGGAAGCCCCACAATAAGGACTATTTTCAGGATCGAGGAGAAAGCAAAGGACGGCCTCAAGGCCCACTTAGCTATCTTAAAGTGATGGTTATTATTTGCCTGTGTTGGTCAGCAGCTGTTATTTTTTTATCCCCAAAAAACAATAATAATAAAGCCTCTCATTGTGGTTTAGACTTCCCACTGTGGCCCTTCTTCCTAATGTCCATTCTCCCCGTCAGGTGCAGGAGGGATGTCTGCCCCTTCTCTGAACGTCGTAAGTAGCCTATTCAAAGAGGAAATAAATCAGACTTGACCTGTAACTCTTAAATCCTATATTGAAGCCTCCCCACACACCCAGCAAAGGTGAGTGGCCCTGTGTAGTAGCCGTTTGGCTGGGTCTCGACCTCATGGGATCTTTATCCTTCTGGAGGGGGCAAGGCAATGGAGGCCACAACTCCAGTAGAGCAAGTTCAGTGACATAGTCTCAACTTTATTAAGGAAATACAGTTCTTTTATAGAAGAGGAGAGTCTGAGAACAAAGAACCAGGAGTGCAACATGATATCTTGTGAGGATGGTCCAATTAGGAGTTACACAGTTTTGCAAAGGGAGGAGGGAAAAGAGGAGGACGAGTGAAACTTCACTGGGGCAATGGCCGGTCGGTCGTCGGGTCTAGTCACACAGGGTGTGCCCCCGAGCGTGAAAAAATCCTGAGTGTCCTTTAGGATTTGTACTATTCTGCAGCCTAGGGTAACATATACCTCAGTGGTTTCTTCTTACATCCCCACAGCCCTGGACTGAGGTCTCGGCTCCTGAACAACCTATTTACACTTGTCTTAGTTCTTTCAGGATTCACACATGTGCACACACATGCTCACACACATGCACACACACAGAGCCCCAGCTTTCCACATCACGCCTGGGAAGGGAATGAATACAAAGCTGGTCACAGACTCTGCCCTGATTTTGAATTTCTATTGCAGCTTGTCAAGGAATGGAGTTTAGCTGCAGGATTTGGAGAGCTCTTGATAGATTATTAAGCACTTTCAAATCTAATACTCATTTCAGAAAGATAAATCTTTAAAAGGCTCACAGTATGGAAATGGAACTGCCCTGGCCCCTCACCCATGAGTTCCATGGAGGGCTGGTCAGGATGCTCCTCCCTGTCCACTGCCTGCTGACCCAGGAGCTGAGGTGGAGGCAGCAGACCTCCAGTCAGGACAGGGGCCAAACAAATGAAAACTCTCCCTCCAATCTGCTGCTCTGTTTGCCTTGCAACTGAGAGAATGGGAGTCAGCTCAGCCTTCATCCTCAGATCCCAGCATCCTGAACACAGGAAATGATGCTTCAAAAAGAGGAAACATATTCCTCCTCTCATGTCAGACACTGAGCCCAGGAAAAAACATCCGTATCCTTTGATCAGACTCTGTCACATAGTTACCAACTGTTGCTCCTTGCAAGAAGGCCAAAAGAGTGTTTGTTACACAAACACCTGAACTTTGAAACATAATCTCAGTGGCATATAAATTTCAATTAAATTACACTTCCTTTCAACATTGAAACATGTTTTCTTTTGTTTGTTCTAATTATTAATAAAAGATACATGCCTTAAAAAGGCAATTTAAACAGTACAACTGTGAATAAAGTAAAAAGAACATTCTCCACTCTCCACCCTCTGAAGACAACCATAGCAAATATGTTGATATATATCCTTCCAGAATTTTCCATATGCATATACGTTGGTTTTTAGTAAAATAGCAAGAATGACCTAAATGTCCAACCAGTAAGAAGACAATAAATTCAATTCTCAGGCAGCCATACAATGGACTAGATAGTTACACTAAGAAAGAAGTGCTCTAATTCACTGACAAGGAAAGATGTCCATAGCATATTTTTAAATAATAAAAGCAATTGTAGAACAATAAGTTACATTCCAAAGCTTAAGCATTTATCTGTGCCTTCAGCCTAGGGCATATTCTTCATACTTCAATGATCCTTTTACCTCATGTTCTATTATTTATGTTTGGGTGGATGTGCCAGTTATCAGTTTGATAGCTTCTAAGCTACAGATCCAGCTTTCTTAGACTCACTTTGTGATACTGGAACTGGACCCTGTAAACCTTTCTCCTTGGCCAGCTGTCAAACACGGCAAAGGAAGGACCTTTCCTTGCTGATTCTGGTGCAGTTTGTTCCCTCCAACAAAACAGCTGCTAAGCCTCCGATGCTTTTGTTTAATTACTCCTGTTACCAATTATCCTATGACAAACATTTTCCCATCCCCTTTCTTTCCACCCCAATCCTCTGATAACCACCATTCTAATCTTTACTTCTATGAGATCAACTTTTTAATTTTGATTCCTTGTATACAAACAGGGTATAACTTTCATTTCTCTGGTTGGACATGAAGTAGAGTCACACTGTTTGTGTAATCATACATGTATATAGGGTAATGGTGTTTGTCTTGCTGTGGGCCACACAGTTTGTTCATGGACATAAAGGTAGCCATCTGAATCCAGACCCCTTGCTTTCCTCAACCATTCTGTAGTTCACCTCTTCCAGTAAACTTTGAAATTGGAAGAAAAAAAAAAAAGCCACTAAAGGATCAGTATGTCAGAGCTCCAGGGCACTCACTCTGCAAGTTTTTCTGCCTTTCAATATGCCACACCCTGCAAACCAGCTCTAGCCCTTCATGCTCTGTAGTGCAGTGCTAGGCTAACAGCTTCAGATCACCAGCGCCCTCCACACTCCAGGGAGCTGTTCCTACATCCAGCTCTAGCCTAAGCCCTCTGAAAAATTTCCTCACTACCAGACTACATGGTCCTGTAGTGGCCATAACCTCCAATCAAGGTCTGAGTTTCATCTTTATGGATATAGATGGGAGAAAGGGAATGGACCACCTAATGAATCACCTGTTCTCTTCCTCAGCTTCATAAGTAGCTGCTGCTTGCATGAGTCAGCTACTCTTTGCTATAACCAAAAGACCTGATAAGAACTACTTAGAGGGGGAAAAGTTTATTTGGGACCCACGTTTTCAGAGGTCTCAGTCCATGGTTGGTTGGCTTCATTAATCTGGACCTGAGTTAGGCAGAATATAATGGCAGAAGAGTGTGGTGGAGAAAAGATGCTCATCTCCTGGCAACCAGGAAACAGAGAGAGAAAGAGAGAGAGAGAGAAGGGGGCAGGGACAGATATAGTCTCCAAGGCCATACTCCAGTAAACTACTTCCTCCAGTCCCACACCTCATCTACCTGTGGTTACCACCCAGTAGTCCAGTCAATTTATTAATATATCAAATGGATGAATCCACTGGTGAGGTCAGAGCCCTCCTAATCCAATCTTTTCATCCCCAAACATTGCCACATTGTCTCACACAGGACCTTTGGGGGGACCTTCCAGATGAAAATCATAACACTGCTCTTCCTGAATTTGGTATCCTGTGTGCTATAGAAAATTCTTTTACCCTTTTAAAAGTTAATCAGTTCTGAGTAGTTGATAGTTTTTATATTAAATTTTCCCTGTTCAAAGTCATGATGTGCTGTCTTCTGTCTGTACCCTGACTGATAAGCTAAGCAACAGAAACACCAGAAAGAACGAAATTCCAGAACACCAAGCCCTGATTTTAAATAGGGCTGTTAAAAGGAAAAACATGAAACAAGTTAAATTTAATAGAGTTTAATTGAGCAGGAAAAAGGTTCACAGGCCAGGCAGCCCTCCAGAAAGAAAGAAGTCCAGAACACCCCGGTGTGGCAGCATGGGAGCCAGATTGTACATGCAGGGAAGACAAAGAAAGTGCTCTCAACTGGCTCAGAACAGAGAACCTGGAGGGGTCAGAGGCTAGTGGAAGGTTTCTGATTGGCAGTCTCTCCTTTCACCTCACTGTTTACATAGGGTCCTGGTTTGCATAGGGGGAACCTAAAGTTCCAGGGTCATTGCAGCCTAATTGCCTCCCTTTTCGGATTTTTTAAAAAATTATTGTTCTCATCTTTTGGTCAGCCTCCACTTTATGAGAGATTAACCAAAGCCCAGGCATAAGCGCCACTCCCTGTGACCATCATGATGAGGTCGTTTTGTCTCAGCGGGAATGAGTTCCAACATCCCGCTCATTGAAAAAAGATTCCTCTTGTTGCTCATCTCGTTTTTGTCACGTTAACCACAGTGAAGCCATCTGGTGTGTCACTGATGGTCGTGAACACACAATTAGGAGTCTCAAGAGAATACAGAGCACCAGGGAGATTTCAAGGATGGCTTGTCTAGAGGATGATACCAGAAGACTAGAGTATGCTGCTTAGCCCAGGTCCCCAGGAACCAAACCAGCAAACATCAAAATGAATTGAAGAATGAACCACAGGGGATTCACCTGGTTCAACCAGGGGTGGCCCGTTTGTTAATTTCCTATAAATGACTTTCTATGATGTCAGAGGTGTCTATCCGGGTACAGCGGAGGGCATTGGTGTTCTCACAAATGCCACATTTCTCAACCAATATCCAGTCCACTGCCATTCTTTGTATAAGTCCATGTGAGCAAAGGAATATAGATTTTGGTAGAGCAGCTATATCCTTAGATGTAGTAGCTACTGTCAAAGTCAAGCTTCTGATCGTCATTTCATTTACACTCACTCTTAACTCATGGAAAAGGGACTTAAGGAATGATGGCCTCCCAGGGTTAACATTTCCTGTAAGTTTCTTTTTAACCAAAATATAGGTTTAGAGAAGGGGCCCAATGCTTAGCTTCTGACTGGTTTTGGATTGACAACGGCACCATCAAAATCCCTCTTCATTTTCCTTCCATTCATTGAAGCATGGAATGGCCCAAGCATAAGGCTGAGACTTCAATTCTTTACAGATAAAGATGCACTTTGGGGATACATGTAAGGCTCCTTCTTGGGCAATTTCATTTATGGAGCCATTAGTCAGAATAGAGGCATTGGCAGTTTCTAACCAAGAGATTGATGCTGAGTTATTACATAATGGAAGGCTGCCAGAATATATATGTAGATAGGTCTTCTTGCAAATAGCCCCATCTAAGTTACCTTTTTTACTGCCTAGCCTCTTTTAATATAGTCAGTGGACCTGGTCATTCCAGTCAATAGTTGGTTTACAATAAAATAAGGAGTAAGAATAAATGGTTCCAAAAATTTAACTCTATAGAAAGGACCAACTAAACAATCTATCCAGATGTTCACACTTGGGGTTCCAGAAGGCTGAGGATTTTGGTAAAGTCAGTCACATGTGGGCTCATGGATCTCTAAAGTCATGGAAGGATTTTGGTTTAGCACAGCAAGTCCAGAATTCAGTTAATCTTCCTGAATCAGCTATTGACTGTGAGATTCTAATTGTACCATGATTAGACCATGTGCAGACAAAAAGGAAGATCAAGAAATGGGAGAGATACAGGAATGGAGGCTTCAAGAGAATAAGAGGAGGTTCTTGAGTGTGATCTTGGGAAAGTTGTCTACATTCAAGATGACATCTGCTTCTCAGGACAAATCTCCCTGGTTAATCTTACCTTAAGATCCCCAACCCGTGTGTAGTTCCCAAAGTCTGGAGGGGACTCTTGATCTAAGAGGTAAAAATACAAGACTCAGGATCCTAAAGCTTTGCTGTGGTGTGAGTAGTGAGAAGAACTTGATATGGTCCCTCCAATGAGTCTTAAGGGCAGTCCCCAGCTGGTATCATATTTCCTGATGACCCATTCACCAGTTTGTGGGTCATGGATAATCTGATCGTGAATTATGGGTCATGAAAAGCTTCTTTTACCTGGTATGAATATACTCTGGCAAAATGTCTCTTGCCCTTGCAATATGGAATAATATCAGAAGTTAAAAAGTGCAGGAGATACATGACGTTCCATCATTAGGAACACAGGTGACCTATGGGTTACTATCACATAGGGTGTCAGATGATGCTTTCCACTGGTAGTAGATCTAATTACAATTTAAGCCATTGCAAAATTTTGCAACCAATTAATCCAGTTAATTTTGCCAATTTGAGTCATGAAATGCCATTCTCCTTTCCACTTTTCCAGAAGATTGAGGGTGATAAGAATATACTGATAATAACATTATCATGCTCTTATAACCTTATTTAGTTGCTTTATAATTTGCCCAAGCAAATGGGTTTCTCTGTACTGGAAATTTCTCCAGGTGTGCCCCATAAAGGAAATATACTCTCTAGTACAGTTTTTTGCTATCATTGTGACATTAGCCATCCAGCATGGAAAAGACCTGATGCATCCTGAAAACAGACGCACACTGATCACCCATTGAGGGTAGCAATGGAATGAGGTGAATGTCACCATTCAAATTGCCTGGAAGGTGCAAATGCAACACCTAACATCATAATAATTTTTCCAAGATTGAGTTAGAAAAATCAGATATTGCTTGGTTATAAAGCATTTTTGTAACTTGAGAACAATCACTCCACCAATAATTGTTTGTAATTTGATCAGTTTTGGAGTATAAAGCCTTTAATAGCAGTGATTTTAAGGACCAGGTGACCATCTGGACCCTCTGTAAATCCACACTTAGTACTCAATTTGCATCCATTTTAATGCCAATTTTGCTTTTCGAATTCAGTTCTATAGTATTGTTTATTGACTAAATGATCACAGGAGAATTTGATCTGAATCGGTCTTACAGAGTTCATTTGAATTGCACATCCTACCACATTCATTACTAGCTGTCTTAAACATGAAAGTTTACTAGGACATTTCGTCGCTGCTCAGCTTCATTTTCATGAGTGTGAGCTTCAGTTTTAATAGTGACAATTTGTCAAGGCAATGAGATAACCCAAAGGAGTTCATCTGCTTGAAGTCCATTTTTGATGGTGCACCTACTAGAAGCCAGAAGCCCTCTCTGTTTCACTAAAATCATGTACAACTCTAAAAGTATATCTGCTCCCTGTATTTGTTTACTAATTTGTCTTTAGTGACATGACAAGGTCAGATGGGAGCAAAAAGCTCTGCAGTTTGAACTGACATAAACTGTCAAGTGTTGCCTTTCTATGAGTTCATACTGAACAGTCACAGCACACTCTGCTTCATATTGTCCTTCTGTGTGTTTAACATAAGATCTATCAACAAGCCAGGTGCAGTGGTGCACGCGAGTAATCCCAGAGGCTCAGAAAGCTGAGGCAGGAGAATCACAGGTTCGAACCCAGCCTCAGCAACTTAGTGAGGCTCTAAGCAACAAAACAAGACCCATCTCAAAACATAAGAAAAGGAAAAAGGCTGAGGATGTGGCTCAGTGGTTAAGAGCCCTGGGTTCAATCCCTAGTACCAAGTATAAAAAAAAAAAAATATGCACATACACACACACACACACACACACACACGCACATAGAAAGTATTAGCTCAGGATTATCCAATGGAGCATTTTATAAATCAGTCTGAAGAATCAATAAATCAATGTGAAGCGTCAATAGCAACAATACCACATATACACAGTTTTGGTCTTCACAATTGTCAGGCAAGGGAACTAAACTAGAAAATTAGAAGGGTTAAAAAATTGCAGCATTCTGGATAGAGATTAGATGGATGCAGGAGAAGAATTTTATTAGATGTTAGTTTACCTGTTGAAAAATGCTGAGTTTGCCAGGAACTTAATGAATATTCCACAGCATGTAGACCTTGCAAGAAAAGTTGGTTTCCTAAGACCAGCTCAGATGAGACCTCTGCCAATCTGGCTGCTTTGACTACTGCTTTTAAACAATCATGATATTAGCTTAGTTACTGGGTCTAATTGAAGGCTCTCATATGCAATGAGCCTTGGATAAGAACACTTAAGGTCTTTCCTTATGCTCATTAACAAGGCAAAAGGCTCATCATATTTTGGAAGTCTTAAGTGTGGAGTGGGGAGCTGTTGTAAGGAAGCTTAATTGATTATAAGTCTGCTCATGCAGCTCTGTCATCACTAGATGATAAGGCTTTCCAAGCAACTTTACAGTTTTATGGGACTGCTGTCATACATGTGGTCGGTGGTTGACCAAACTATCCTACGTGGTGCATGACCATAAAGGCATATAGATATGTAGACATTTATAGACATTTATATAGAGATTTATAAGTCATATTATATAGTAGGAGAGGAAGAAAATCAAATTGCTATAGACTAAATTGTATTCATCCAAAATTCCAACATTGAGACTCTAGCCCCCAATGTGATTGTCCTTGGGGTTGGTGCTTTTGAGGGGTAATTAGGTCTAGGTGAGGTCATGAGGGAGGGGACTTCATTATGTGAGTAGTAGCTTCATGAGGAAAGGAAGAGAGCCTCTTCCCCCTCCTCCTCATTTGAGGACAGAGAGGGCAGCTACCTGCAAATCCCTCACCAGGAACTGAGTCAGTAGCACTTTGATCTTGGATTCTCCAACCTCCCAAACTGTCAGAAATAAATAAATGTTGTCTAAGACCCCCCCCCCAAAAAAGCACCCATTTGTCCTCCCCAGATAAATTCTCTGATTCTCTGGTATTGCATTCATATTGAGTTCATGCAAGGGCAAAGCCATTAGGGAAAAATTTGGAGCCCAGGATCTGCAAAAAATCCAAGAAATGTGCAAGTCCAAGAAAATCTCTTGTCTTTTTGTTGTAGGCTGGGAGAAAACTGTGAAGAGCTTTTAGTCTCTGGAGTGAGAGAGAAATCCCTTCAGTAATGAGGTCATGTCCTAAATACTGGACCTTTCCCTTTAAAACCAAAGTTGTTTCATCAAAACCTTATGACCCTTATGTGTGAGTTGCTGTGAATGGAAAGAGCCCATTCTGAGCACTCTCCAGCAGGAGAGCCTAGCAACAGACCATCTCCATACCGATGAGAGTAGAATTTCAGGGAAATTGCACAAGGTCAAGTCCCGATGTAATGGTTGGGAAAAACATGCCGGGGCTTCAGGAGACCCCTGTGGCATTACAGTCCAGGTGCACTGCTGAGTTTTCCAAATAATAACAAACAAGTTCTGACTCTCTAGACAACTGGAATGCTAAAGAAATCTGAGCAAAGATCTATTACTGCGAACCATTTTGAGTCAGTGGATGCATTAGACAACAGAACTTTAGCATTTGGAACCACAGGAAACCTTGAAATCACAATTTTATTGAGTGTGCATAAGTCTGGAACACATCTCCAACCCCATCCATTTGGTTGTTTAATTGGCAGGGTTGGGTGTTACAGGGATGAGTACACAGAATTATACGTCTTTGTTTAATCAACTCTTCTACAATTGATGAGAATCCTTGAATCACTTCAGGCTTTAATGGGTATAAAGGTAATTCAGGGAAAGGTATAGAATGATCTATTTGAACTTTTATAGACTCCACACTTCAACCCTTTCGATACTGGCAAAAGCAAAAAGGCCCATAAATGTGCAGGTATTTTGAAAGATTAGGGATACTACATGCTTGAGCTTCAACCATACCAGTTTCTGCCTATACAGAGGAGATCCTTTCTGGTTTGGGGCAGTCTGGAAATGCTAAGATTATTTCTCCTAGGAACCTCACTGAAGCAGAATCACATGGTAAAAATGGAATTTGTTTTTTTCTGAAAATGGTCCCATTGTCAATTTGTCAGGTTCAGATGTGGTTAGCTCTTATTCCTATTTTGAAATCCTTAGCACAGAAATGATCTATTCACTCCAAGGGATTTGTTGTTTTATTAAAAAGGAGTTTGTGGTAGATAAGGTGGCTCCAGGATCTACCAGCTAATGCAAGATTCTGCGTGTAAAACCTTCACTTCTCCCTGTTTATGCAAAGGCATTATAGGGAACCATTTACTAGAGAATTCTTTGGAGTCCAAACATTGTTGATTATTGTTTTGTGGGCTCCCTCTAGTGGGGAAGCATTTTGATCTAAAAGAAAGAGACTTAGTTCCTTCTGACTGTGGTTTCAAATAAGAACAAAGAGGTTGGTTTGGTCCGGGCTCCTGCAATTGTAATTAGAGAGACGTAGCTTGTTAGTTTCTTGAGTTTTTTCCCATTCTAGAGTCCTCTAAAATCCTCAAAAAAAAGTCACCTACCCAACCATATCAGTAAATTCCCATCGGGTTTATGATTCTTAATTAAAGTGCTAAGCTCAGAGCAAAGTCCATTTATAAATAGAGAAGTTGATGCTGTTTCAGCCCCTGCAGCAGATACTCCTTGTGTACTTCAGGTGCTGAATGATTCAAAAATAATGTTTCCAAATGAGCTTTGAAACCTAACACTCATTCATCCTTCTTTTGCCTATAAGATTGAATAATGGACAATCGATTTTCTCAGAAGAAAATCTGAGAATCTGAGTTTAAACTAGCTGTCCTAGCCAAGAAGTTTTAGAAGGGTCTTTAATATCCTCCTTAAACTCCTCCCATTCTGCTGCTGCCCTTCATTTCTGAGTTTGACCAATTCCATTGTATGCGCCTATGAGAATTTTAAATTCCTTTGCTTTTTTTTGTTGTTGTTGTTGTTTTTGTTTTTTGGTACTGAGGCGCTTAACCACTGAGCCACATCCCCATCCCTTTTTTTCATTTGTTTTTCTTTTTTCTTTTTTTTACATACTTCATTTGGATTCATTGTACACATAAGGGGTACAAATTTTCATTTCTATGGTTGTGCATGATGTACATTCATATCATTCTTGTTAATCACACATGTACATAGGGTAATGATGTCTGTCTCATTCCACCATTTTTTCAAACCCCCATTCTCTCCCCCTCTCATTTAGTGAAATAAGCCAATCCCAAAAAACAAGGCTGAATGTTTTCCCTGATAAGTGGGTGATAATATAAAATCTGGCTGGGGGAGAGTGAAAGAAGAATGGAGGAGTTTAGATTATGTAGAGGGTTTCCTTTTGGAATTAGAGAAGTTCTCTTACAGTTCAATCTTACACCATAGAGTAAAAATGATTATAGTAAGCAGGCCTGTGAGATCAGAAGTTCTCACTATCTAACCATCAACTCTTCATTATTCCAAGAGGAAAGATAATTGAACAAAAATGCTGTTGGACTCAAAGTATTGAGACAGAAAAGGCAGAGAGACAGAAGGAACAGTCAGGGTTAGTTCAATTAGGATAGAGTCTTCCTCTGCCATGCCTTTAGCTTGTTACTTAAACTTCATTTACCTTTTGTAAAAAGTCTTTTAAGGAGGCAATTCTTATTACTTTACGTTGTTCAAGCCTCTATACCCCACTGTTTTGGCAGGGTTTCTGATTCCTTCTTTTCCTTTTGCTCATTTGTACCTCACAAATGAGCAAATATTGCAAATTAAAACTTACCAAACGTGGCCATTGCTTTCCCAAGTTTTTTCTGGTAATATTATCTTATTTTCCCAAAATTGTACATGTTCTGAGCCCACAATTTTGGCACATGATATCTGGAGTCCCAAATTCCTTAGATTGTGACAAACCCATTATCAAAAAATACCTACCCAAGGGCTCTTAACTGGATTCAGTCCAGTTAATGTCAAATCCCATTTAACACTTGTCATGGATTGGATATCTGGATCATCCCTCCAAAAGGTTCATGCATTAGGCAATGTAGCAATATTTAGAGCTGAAATGATCAGACTGTGAGAGATCTAAACTTATCAGTGGATTAGTCCATTTGATGGACTAATAATTTGAATGAACTTCTGGGTGGTAACTCTAGGCAGTGGGGTGAATATCAGTAGGTCACTGGAGCTTGGTTTTGGGGACTGTATCTGTCCCTAGCCCTTTCTTCTCTTTCTTTCTCTCCTTCTCAACTGCCAAAAGATTAACAGTTTTCCCCTTCTGAACATTTTTAGCATTATATTATATTTCCACCTTGGAGTCAATCAACCATTGACTGAATCCTGGAATCTGTGAGCCAAAACAACTCCTTGTTCCTCTAAGTTGTTCTTGTCAGACATTTTGGTCACAGTGATGAAAAGCAGACAAACGCAACACTGAATCCAGTCCACCTTTTGACTCACCTAGTCCTACATTTGAGGCCTCTTAACTGGACCCAAACTAAGAAAGTAGAGAAAAGAAAAGAAAGATGGTTTTTGTCCAAGTAACACTGAAGAACTCAGAACACAAATTAGTGGAGCTCAAAATCTGGGAAAGCAACTCACCCAACACCTCCAGTTTCTACAATAGATTGAAAGGCACAATGGGTCCTGACAGTTACCTCATTTGATAAGTGGGTGACTGGAAGAGCTACTCCTGATCCCACTTCTGACACCAAAATGTTAAAAGGAAAAAACTAGGACAAGTTAAATGTAATAATTTAATTGAGCAGGGAAACATTTCATGAACCAGGTGGTACTCCAGAGTGAAAGTGGTTTAGAAGACTGCACTGCAACCTCCTGGGTTACGACATTGTACGTGTGGAAGGAAGGAGAAAAATGTACTTTATTTAGAGAAGAAAGATTCTATCAGAGGTCCATTGATTGTTTCTGATTGGTCAAGTCTCTAGTTTTACTCTACTGTGGACACTGAGCCCAGTTTGCTTATGGAGGAACCCAGAGATATGAGACTGTCTCAGTCTAGTGGTTCCCAAATTAGGATCTTTTAAGTGAATAGTATGAAGATGATAGATAATTCTTTAGGGAATAAATAACTAGAAAATTGGAAGTTAAGAGTTAAAGCTTGGCCTTTGTAACTTAAATGCATTAGATCACCCCTCACTTCCGTTTAAACCAATGGGCTACAAGTGATATGAACCCCTCTGGTAATTTTAAAGAGAGATATAAAGATTTAGGGAAAGGACAGCCCGATGGAATTTGTGCCAGTTGAGCAGTTAGATAGGAACTCAATTTGATTCTGGGAAGCTTATTGGCATCATGGTGAATTTCTTTTCCTACAACACCCTCAAGGTATGAAGAGTCCTACCCCCAATTTCAGGGAGTGACTTCGTGTGGAAAGAAAACAAGAAGGTATTTGGATAGCCACATGAAATGGTCAAATTAATGTTCAATGGATAAAGAACTGATGTGGGAGAAAGGAGGTCAACTGGAAGGAGAAATAAAGCAGTTCTTAACCTGATGTTGCATGAACCACTCTAACTAAAGCTGAGTGATCTGCCAGCATTGAATTTTCTCCCATAGGATCCCTAGTAATAGAAACACACAGGGCTGGAAAGGAAGACCAGGGGGTCTCTGGCCAGGGGACTTCACTCCTCTCAACATAGTCCCTCCACTTTGGGTTTATTCCCTCAACTCAGGAACCACTATCCACTCCATTCCACTTCCCCATATTCTCTGTATGATTTTTTACCTTCCTTCTTCTCCAGCCCAAAAGTACAAGCCCAGAGGTGTGAATTCATCATTCCTCCTGACTCATACATTTCCAATTCCTGCAAGCTAACTCATTTGTTCTGTGGGTTCACTGTAACCACCCACAACCCCACTCCAGGAAATGGGCATCTGCCACCTAGTAGCCTATTGAAGAGTCATGGGATAATAAAGGACAGTAGACAGGAACAAATACCTAGTTAATATATCAAAATGCCATCCAACACTTTGGGTAAGTAAGCATGCTTCCTAAATAATCAGCCAAACCAATAAACTGAGATCAATGTGAGTCTTGGGTAAATACAGAATAACTAACAAATTAAAAAAAGAGAACAGAAGTCAGCAAGCTTTTTAGGTAAGGAACAGATAACAAATAGTTTAGGCTTTATAGTCAAGAAGCAAAATCAAGAATGTTATGTACATATGTGTATAACAAGAGAGAACAAATTTCCATTAAATTTATATTAATTAAATTTGAGATAGGATAATGATATTTAAGTGTATATTTTTTGTAATATAGGTCTACTAAAGATAAAAGTGGGCTTCTTTATTTTAAAGATAACTTTTCACTTAATTGGAGCTCAAAGTTGATGCTATGATCAGACCAATTGCAAATGTTCATTAGGAGAAACTCGTTTTAGAGTCTTTGCTCTATAAAAACAGGCAGCAGGTCTTATTTGGCATGTAGGTGGCAGTTCACTAGCCACTGATTTAGAATAGCTAATAATATAGGTAAAAAAATGTTTCAATGGAAAACTATACATGATCAAGATGATTCCTCCAGGTCATTTGATATTTTATTATTCATGACCCATGTGCTTTAGTCAGTTTTGTATTACTATAACAAATTACCAAGATAGTCAATGTAAAAAGATAAAAAGTTTATTTGGCTCACAGTTTCAGAGGTCTCAGTCCATGGTGAGCTGGTCTATTAATTTGGGGTCTGTGGTAAAGCAGTGCATCTTCACAAGAGTGCATGTGAAGGAACTGCCCACCTCATGGCAGTCATGGGATGGAGGAGAGAGGCAGGAAAGGGTTAGAATCCCAATATCTCTTTCAAGGGTGTCTCTCCTTGACCTAACTTCCTTCCTTCTGCCCTACCTCTTAAAGGTTCCACCATTTCCCAATAGTGCCAGGATCAGGGCCATTCCTTTAACACCTGGACCTTTACTAGATCCAAACTATAGCACTACATGATAATTCTGCAGATTGTCAGTAAGGGGCAGGCAGGCAAACTATCCTATCTGGGAGAGATTCCAGGGACTTCCCTTATTGCTTCCACAAATAAAGCAGTTTGTTTCCTTTTGTGTGTGTGTGTGCTGGAGATGGTATGGATTTATATGTATATCTATATGCAATATATATGATACTTTTCATTTCCTCTTGCAGATTTGTTTCAACATGTCTTTCTCTGTATGAATTTGTGTTGTTTGGCTTCTTTTTTGAACCAGTTACAGCTTCTGTCTGGTTCCCTCATGAATAAACTCTCTAGAAAGTGCTTTTACATCTGTACAACAAGAAAGATTTCTTTTTTTCTTTTCCCAAAAGTATCTCTGAACAATAATAAGAAGGTATCACTAGTTATGTGAAAAGATACAGCCAGTTAAGCCACTGTCACAGATCACCACAAACTTAGTGGCTTCAAACAGCACAAGTCCAAAATGTGTCTTGTGGGACTCACATCATGGGCATTCCCTGTGGATGCTCCAGGAGAGACTGTCTTCCTTTTCCAGCTTCTAAAGGCTATTGACACTCCTTAGCCTGGGGCCACGTCACTGCAGTCTCTGCTTCTGAAGTCGCTCTGTGACTCTGCTTCTGAAGTCACTTTGTGACTCCAACTTGAATTCCTCTTGCATCCTTTTTGTAATAACTGGTGGGGTTACATGGAGCCCACCCAGACGACCCAGGGGAATTGCTCCATCTCAAAAGCATCAATCACATCCACAAAGTGCCTTTTACCATGTCAAATAACATGCACAGGGGATATGGACAGTAATGAGGGTATCATTCACATTCAGTCTACAGCATGAGAAAAAGTAAGAAACAACAGAATCCTGCTAGGCGTTTTCACCAAACTTCTTTAAATGTTATGAATAAAGGAATTATTGACTAAATTAAAATAAATATGTCCATGATCAAAATACTACGTTGCAGTTATAACAAATGTATAAGGGAATCATGCATTCACATTGCATTTCATGACATGGAAGGATATTCAAGATACAGTAGGTGAAGAAAACAATATAAATGGTATGATCTCATTCGTGTACATTAAAAGCAAAGAATATTATTTATCAGTAGATGGGGAGAGATAAATTCTCGATACACAAAACTGATACACGTGGCTATCCCTAGAGGGAAAAGTGCAATCAATCAAGTGAGAGCATTAAGGGGAGATTTCACTTCTTATTTATGTGTTTGAGAATTATTTGAATGTTTGTAATACTATAGTTTGCATTCTATACAAATTTTTCATGATCAGAGTGATGAGCACATTAAGGATAATCCAGAGAGGCAACCCCTACCTCTTCTTCCAGCCCTTCCCTGGCCTCGCTAAGAAGCCTCGCCAGGTGCACTTGCAGAGCTGCACTTGGGAACACATGGTCACAGGTTTGGGCACTGCTGGGTCAACTCCCTTCAGAGGCAAGTTCGCACCTGCACAGCTCTGAGACTACATGAAATGGTGTAGCCCTCAGTTGGAGCTGGCTAAGTTCTAGTCTGTTGATCTTTTTCCTTCTGCAGGTAAACTCTGAGCTGAGAAAGCACCTCGGCTGTTGGCATAATATTCCACTGTGTTCACCTGGTTCATTTCTTCCTTTGATATCATACACTGTTAGCTGGGCTCTAATTAGCAGCCAGTCTGTAACACAGCCCAAGAACTAGAAATATGCAGATTCTGCAAGCTGTTAGCTTCTCTCTTATTATGTTAATATAGAAGATACTCTGTGGCACCTTGGGATGGAATATCTGATAAAAACCTGCAGAACAACTGTGTGTTCCAGACATCCATGCTAAATAAACAGAACAAACAGAGATCATAACAGCCCCGACACAGCCTTCTCAGGAATACAAATTTGCAAAACTGTCATTTAAAATCCTTTCGTGTTTGCTGTTACCTGAGGACGCTTCACCAAACACTCAAGACTAAAATGGCACCCCAACAAAACCTAGATCAGATTATCCCTCTGCACCAGAGTCTAGCAGAAGCCCAGCTAGTTACTCCTCTATCACTTGACCTAGTTCAAGGATGACAGGACTGTTTAGTAAGGGCAATATTCAAAGGTCCCTCCACAAATCTACTAACAAGCCACTGGTCTCAAGTATATGCATATTTATTGAGCACCATGATCTGTGCCAGGAGTAAATTGAACCATTAGCTTGTGCCTCATGGGATATTCCCAGACTTATTTTTCAAATATAAAGACCTACTTTACATGAAAATGATATCATGGACACCTATGGAATAAAAGACCAATTTTTAGCATTTATTGATTTAATAAATATACAAAGAGAAATCAATTATGAAATTCAGCTACTCTTTCAAATAAATTTGCATCTTATTATCAAAACATTACTTATATTTGAAAATACTTATACCCCTATTTTTGATATTTATTATTTGTTCACTCCATAAACCACAGATCCAAGAGCCATTGTAATGCTTTCTTAGCCAATTCTTAGATTCTCCAAGAATCCTCAGTTCATAATTTAGGAATCACTGCTCTATGGTAATGCAAAATAAATAACAGCCTTGTCTGTACCTTTAAATATCTTAACATTTTAAAAACACAATTAGTCCAGAGTTTCAAGTTAAGGTCCCAAAGAAAGAGCCAATGGAGCCTAGAGAAGGTGAATAGAGAGGGGGAGATGATAATGGGTAAAATGGTGGGATGTGATGATGCCTGGCTGGGGGAGGGGGTGAGGAGGAAGGAGGGCCTCAAGCAGAAGCTCTGGTTCCTGGCTACACTGTGGACAGAATGGAGGAGAACTTTACCAAAGCAGGTCACAGGAAAAGGGATGGGGCTCAATGACAGCACTTCTTTTTCTGGGCTCTCCAGAATGATCTCTCCTCATTTGTCATCAACTAGGGATGATAATATCCTGAGTACTTCTGTGGCCACAACAGAGGCCCCAGACATTAGTTCATTTCAACTCTAGTTATACCCAGGGAATTGCAGCATCACAGCAGTCTTGGGAGGAAACATCTTCATCTGAAACCTCCTGGCAAGGACGATTTGGGCATTCACATTCAATCCAGGGATGGCTTGTTCTTTGATTTCCAACACCAATGTCTCCTTTGCAGGTAAAGACTGACAAAGCTGTTTTCTCTAAGCACTTGGCTTTACCATTTGCTCCATTGCTTGGAGGCTGCTGGAAAGAAGCCAAAGGAGGTGACTAGTGAACCACTTTCAGGGTGGAGACTGCAGTGGGGCTCTTACCAATGCTGGGCGAATGCCA
This sequence comes from Glaucomys volans, assembly GCA_020662805.1. Taxonomy (NCBI): domain Eukaryota; kingdom Metazoa; phylum Chordata; class Mammalia; order Rodentia; family Sciuridae; genus Glaucomys; species Glaucomys volans. The sequence goes on along the minus strand of JAJEJO010005651.1, from coordinate 839,328 downwards.
GGAACCGAGTTGCAAAATTTACACTCATTTAGCTCCAATATCACCTCTTGGGAGAAGTTTTCCAGGTCACCCAACCTCCGCCCTGATATTCTCCATACACCTATGAATTTTATCCTCTTCATTTCACTTCTCTCCTTCTATGATCATCTATGCAATATGTGCATATGCATCCGATTCTGGTCAGTAACCTCCACAATTGCAGGCAAAATCTGTCTGCTCCTTAACCCTTCTATGCCCAGTACTTAGAAAGCAGTCCAGTATCAGTGGACAACTATGTCATTTAATTGATAAATGATTTCATTTGAACCTTTCCCCAAAAGATGGGAAAAAATACTGGTATCAACTTGACTCTTCTGAACACAGACACTGAAGTTTAGAAAGATAAAGAAATTTCATCCAAATTATTTGACTACCTAGGGATAGTCAGTACGACATTCTAGTTGGAGTTCTGAGAGAAATGCAGATATTGCATGACCTTGATCCTCATTTCACTGGTCAGTGGACAGAGGACAGTGTAGATAGCTCAGCCTGTCCCATGATGACTCCCAAACAAGAAAGTCTCCTGGCACATTAGCAGCCATATCTTGTTCTCTAAAGGGAAGTAAATGTAGGGCAGCACCCACAGAGCTGTCTCGAAGCTACATAGACAGGGATCCAGAATTGGAACAAGGACTCGTGTTGCATACTCTCTGAATTGTGTTGTATACTCTCTGAATCGTGGTTGTGCATGCACTCTGATCCCAGGGGACTTGGATAAGACTTTCAAATGCATATATCCAAAATGACAGCTGGAAGTGTGTATGAGAAGAAAGTGAGAGGGGCGGTGGGGAGAGGGGGAGGAAAGGAAAGGTTCTCAATGGCTCTTGATTCTGAGGACGTTTTAGCCACAGTTGGTGCAGCCACCTCATTCTCTCCCATGGACGGCTGCTGGATTCTCCACTCACCCAGCTCATAGGATTGATCTGAGGTGGATCTGAGCTGACGAATGAAAGCCACTTGGCCTGAGCCTGGCTCAGTCAGAACTTACTAGGTGGCAGTTGTTGTTGTTACAATTCCTGTGGAGGCAAGGGAGACAGATCCCAGAGCAACATGGTTGACTGTCTCATTTGATTTTCACAAACACAATGGCAAATACCTTCATTTCAGCTGAAAAGCACCCATGTGTTAAGGCTTATTTTCTGACAATGAAAGGAAGTTTCAGGTGAGATGAAATAGAGAAATTAGAAAATACATATTTATGTGTTTATTTGGACATGTTGGTGCGTGCATGTATGCATTTGTATACTCATTTGACAGTGACTTTAGTGAAGTTGATAACTGATACACAAGCTGAGCTTGCAAATAAATTGCATCTGAATTGCTCACTGCCATTTACTTCATGCTGCTTTGCGATTGCTACCTTGGGCATAGGATGAGAGGAGAAAATAAACTTCCTGTTTGCAAAAGGAAAAAAAAGCAGTTACCCTTTCATGACAGTGAATGGAATACCCTCTACATAATTCCCTTTATGTTATCTGTTCTACAAGAACAGGACAGCGTCTTAACAAGGCTTTCCTCATCCTCCACTTGTCCCTCCCCCAACCAGGAAAAGGCTTTGTCAATCAGACCTGCCACCAAATTGCTGAAGGGAGGTTGACTTCAGAAACAAACGGAGCCTCAGGTGCATTACTCCATCCTTCCAGCAGAGGGAGGGCTGGTCGATCAGTCAACCTCAACTCCCAATTTGTCACACAAAGGAATCTATTTACCTGGCTGACAAAACTAAATGTTTTTTTTTTTTTTTTTTTTAATATGCTACACATCACTAGAGAACTTTGAAAGTGGAAAGAATTGGAATATCTTTACATTCTCTGAAAGTTTCTGGCTGTCACAGAGTTAAACCAATGATGACTCCTTCAGTCTTTAGAACTTCACATATCACCCAATTCAATTCTTCTTGAAAAAAAAAATTAAACGAAATAAAAAGGAAAAGACACATATAACAAAAAAAGAATTTGGCCAAGAGTCTTAAAGTCTAACCTGCAAGAATGCACTCAGAAAAGGAAAGAGGAGAATGAGAAAATACAAGTTAAAAGGCACTATAGAAATTATAATGATCACCTTGACTGGGTAGTCAGTGGATTAAACAGGGGAATTCGAGTAAATTCAGCTGGACAATTTGTCATTCCTCTGTTGAAGGCTCTGATATTTACCAACCAAATGTAGTCAGAATTGGATTTGTGGAGTAGTAAATAGACAGATCTGAAATGAGTGATAACGAGCTACCCCGTGGATCTGAGTCTTCACCCCTGGTGCTATGGCAAGTGTGAGCTGTTCTAGAAATGCCCCCAAAGTCCCCATTTTCTGCAATTAGCATGACTTTCCTGCTTCAGCAGAGACTGCACAGCTTCCCCCACAGCCACACACTAGACAGGATGCAGAGGGGGTAAACAATAGGCAGTTATTCAGAAACAAATGACCAGGAATCCTCAGGTCTTGAAACTTAATGCCCAAACTGAAAGGTGCAGTAGCTCAAGGGAACGAGAGAAATATGTGTGTCGTGCTCTGCATCTGTGCAGGTGACCTTCTGCAATACTCAGGGGTCAATATGGAGCATGAAAGATGGAAGATTAAAAGAGCTTCAGAGGCCAGTGGGCTGAAGTTGAGCTCATGATCTATGAGGAAGGTGTGGGCCACCATAAAGCTCAGCCAGGTGTCTGGGAACTTAAATAAGTGTTTATTAAAAACAGGAAAAGGTCCGAGGCCTGGTCCACTGGTGATTGTTTGGCACCTTGCAGGAACTCGGGTGGCTGGCCATGCAGACCTCACTTTAAATTGAGAAGGCACTTTCCCGTGAATTAAATTGAGCTTGAAGTTGGGAAGGCAAGCTCCTTTCCAAAGGCTGGTTTTCCCTGTGAGACACTGAGTATACTAGAAGGAAAGTTGACTTCTCTGTGATCTAGTGTCCAGTAAGTCACATAGCCTTCGGAGCCTGGAGGGAGGACACAGTAGTAAGGAGAGAAGAGGAGATTATGGGTTTGCTGGTCTGATTCTGACTTTCCATATGGTAGTGAAGAAAATACCAGATTAGGGGAATATGAAATCCATGAGGATAATTACCTGCTATCGATATAACAGTGGCTAAAAGGCAATTAAGTCTGTAGCCACATTTAACTATGGTGCCCTCAAAATGGGAGATCTTAAATGTGTTTGTGAGAATTTTCATTTATAAGGTTCCTCAATATCAGCGTTTTTCCATTAGTTAGTCAGTTGACACATCAGTTTTAAAAATATAGGAACATATCTAATTCTAAAATCTATATTGTGTATATAGTGCTTTAGCATCGTTACACAGCAATGACTATTTAGTCTCTCAGATATCTAGTAAGGGTCAGGGATTCAGGAGCAGCTTAGCTTCCTTGGGGCCTCTCATGAGGACATTCACAGGCTTTAAGTCAAGTTTCAGTCATCTGAACCTTTGACTGGGCCATGAGGATCCAGTTCCAGGAAGACAAGTCAATGCTAGCTGTCGGCAAGTGAGATCTGCTGCTCCCCCCAACGTGGACCTTATGATAGGGCTCCTCTAGGGTCCTCACAGCATGGAGACTGACTTCCCCGAGTGCTAGTACTCTAGGACTTGGCTACAAGTGGTCAAACAAATTAGAATGTATTCTCTCATTTGGTAAGAGTCCTGAAAGAACCACAGGTGCTTGACTGCAAGAGCAGCTAACTCACCTGGCTCCCAGGTTTCTTCTGTCATTCGGTCCTGTCCTCCTTATTACCATATACATAAATGCTACCTCCTTGCCCAGCATGGCTGCTAGAGATCCAGTCATCTGTACAAAATCCAGCAGCAAGTAGAAGCCAGAAGGTAAAAGCAAAAAGGGGCCCACACCAACTATTTGCTTTATAGTTCTATTTTCCAGAGGATTTACTCATTAACTTCTGTTTCCATCTTATTAGCCAGAACTCTGTAATGGAGTCCAGAAGATATATCTCTCAGGGAAGCCTATTGTCATTCCAGATAAAATCAGCTTTTGTAAATAAGGAAAGAAAAATGCCGGGCGCAATGGTGCACGCCTGTAATCCCAGCACTTGGGAGGCTGAGGCAGGAGGATCACGAGTTCAAAGCCAGTCTCAGCAAATGAGCGAGGCCCTAAGCAACTCAGTGAGACCCTGTCTCTAAATAAAATACAAAATAGGGCTGGGGATGTGGCTCAGTGGCCGAGTGCCCCTGGGTTCAATCCCCAGTACCAAAAAAAAAAAAATAGGAAAGAAAACCAAAATGAACGTTGGATCCGCAACAAACAGTTTCTGTCATATCCGTTTTGCAGAATTCTCCAGAAAGTTCTGTTATGCCAGAATTCCCACATGCTCTTTTCACAGATTAATGTATACTTTTTAAAATTGATGACAAAAGGTCAGAGTGGAGAAGAATGGAGAGAATGGGCGGGCACAAAGTAGCCACTGCACAAGAGATGCCTTGTTTGCAATACATCCTGGGGGTTATTTTGTTGTGAAGATCAGAAGGTTTCCTTGTTCCCCCAAAGAGTTTTAGTAATTCCAGGAAACGGACTAGAAAGGGCAGGTATTCTGTAGCACTGTCCCACCATAACTGGGTTACCTTTTTCCAAAGTGAGTGGGAGTCCATTTGAACATTAGGCTGAAATTTAAAGCTGTTTTTCTATTCTCTCTCCCTGACATTTTCAGAGAAAAGGCTGCATTCTCTGTCTGGTAACCTGTGAAACACTATCAATAGTGGGTGATAGAAAATGATGCAGAAACAAACAGAACATGATTTATGCCAATGGAAACAGTAAATCGCCCTTCTGTTGCACCCAAATGACACAGTAAGTGCAAATCAAAAGTTCTCACACCTTGAAAACTAGTCCACACACTTCTTAGAGGAAGGAATTACCCACCTGTCTATACAGAGCAATAAATGTCCCTTTTAAAATGAAATAATTTCTGAGCTCCTCAGCACAAGACTTATGGTGAAAAGACAGCACCAGTATTAAAATTTAATACACCCAATATTGTCATGTAACAATAAATCAACCAATAAAAAAGCAGCAACTATTTTTTTCCCCTACTCCGAAAAAGAGTTACAGTGCTTTCATTTGAATGGATATTGGCTTACGATTATGGGTGAGGAGGCTGAAAAGTATGAATCTGTGTTTGTAGAGCCCTCAAATGGGGTTGCTCAGAGCAGTTTATATAATATGGCATGCACTGCTCTGTCAGTGTCAACGAGCATCCGTTTCTTTTATTGATTCAATAGACTATAAAGATGACAAGTTTAGAAGCTGAAATAATAGCAAAGGGGAAGTTTTGAATAGTTGTATCTTTTTGGTTTCACAGGGCTGGCCAAAGTTGTCTAGTTTTACTCCTAGGTGTGTGGAGACTAGCTTGCCTATTTATTGGTAATAGAAGAAAACTGAGATTCAGAGAAATTTTTCTAGAAGGTGGACTCTTCAACTGACCCTCCCTAGACAAGATTGACACTGTTTGGACCATCACTGTCCATAATCACAGCTTGGAGTCAGACAAACCTCCTGCAAATCCTGGCTCTGTCACTGAGCCACCATGTGTGACTTTCAACATGCTACTAAATCTTCTTGACATTGATTTTTGCACCTGTGAACATTTAGGTAAGAGGCATCCTAAATTGCAGAGTTGGTGGGAGAAACACCTTATAGGAACAGGCAGAAATGTGGATGGGTATTGGATAAATGCTACCTGCCTCCAATCCTGCCATTTTGGAATTTTAAAATCAGGATTCTGCCTCTGCATTCTGAGTGCTTTCTTATCAACTTGTTCTTTGACCTGTTTCCTTCATTCAGTATCCTAGAAGGTTAACTACAGCCGTGTGTGACGGTGATCAATGGCGCAGGGCACATGCAAGGCTTCATAACCGTTAGCGTCCATCATCATCATTATTGCAAGGGGTTGCTGGGTTCTGTCAATGGTGCTCCCGGAGATCATACAGATGACCCTGACCCCACAGATTCCTCATTAAGGCTTCAACAGGGGAGAAGGGGAGTTTCTATGAAAGTGTCACTGTTTTAACTACCAAAATAGGTTTGAAAACCTTTCTTCAATCCTGATATTATTATAATTAGTCACCATAAGGCCAGACCAAGACCCCACGAGGCCCTGGCTTCCTGACCCCTGTGCTGTGTTTGTTTCTGATTTATGAGAGCTGAAATGTACAAAGGCACCAGGAAAAAAGCACAAGTCCACCCCGGCCCTAAGGTGAGGGCAGATGAAAAAGCTACTGCAACCCCTGGAGAGGAGAGCCCTCCAGGGCAGCTGGGGTCTCTGCAGCAGAGCAAGCTCTGTGGAAGCAGAGGTCTCCAACCCGGGGCCCAAGCTGGCTCCCCCTGCATCTCCCCGTGATGATTTACACAGCAGCCACACCTTTCATCAAAAGCAGAATGGGACAGCAGCAACACTGCCATCCATGCTGATTTGTTAGGCAAAGATCAATCACCAAGACAGACAGTAGATAGTGGAGATCATAACACATGTGCTGAATGTAAGCTCCTTCCCCAGGAGGGAGACAGAGGAGGGCGAAGAGGGACATGATGGAGAGGACCAAACAGATACAGTTTCTTTCGTGGTGATGTTACATCACCCTTACTTTGAAAATGTGATTTATTTTCCCCAAGGCTGAGCAATAGCAACTTTGGGGACCATTTTGCTGCTAAGATTCTATTTGGCAAAACATTTTTTTCAATCTTTTGGGAAGTGAAAAGAAGGCAGTCCAAGACCACCAGGGCAGCTGCTGCTTATAGAGCACCAAGCTCTGAGCTAGACGAGTCCATTTCCTCAATTCCTGATGCTGCTGCTGCCGCTGCTGCTGGGACTCAGTAATGCCATCTCAGTGCCCTTCATGGAAATAAATGGAAGTTAGAACATTTCTAGATGTGCACTAGGCATCTGTTATGGATCAGGCTCTGCTCTATATGCTAAGGAAATAGAGAAAATGGGGAAAGACATAGTCCTTCACTGCAAGGAACTAACATATTAATAGAAAAATTAAAAATAAACTTAAAATAATACATAAATGATTTCAAGTACTGATAAGCACTGCAAAAGGGAGGAAGTAGTGTTTGAAGAAGGGTCACCACGTGAGCTAGGGTGCTCTCGAGCAAAGGTGGTAACCTTTAGATGGAGTGCTCAGTATTGACAGGTCAACCATGAAACCATGACAAAGAGGGGCTTTTCAAGCAGAAAAAGAAGAAGATGCCAAGGACCTGGAATGAAACCAGAAGCAAGATGCAGGAAGAAGACTGGCAGGAGGTTCCTGGAAGGGGGAAGGGGAGGCTATACAACCCATTCAAAGCCATGAACTCAGGAGGTGACAAATCAAGAAGTGTCACCCAAAACTGCCTCAGAAACTTGGGGACAGTCCACTCTTGCACACTGAGGTAAACACAAAACGAGATGCTCAGGAGTCCAGTCCATGGGCTTGGAGCCAGCCCGTGTATAAATCCAGACCTTCCAGGTACTAACTACAGGACTTAGTGTGAGGAAGTTACCTAGCTTCTTTAAGTTGAAGTTTTGTCATCTGAAAAATAAAATGTTTGCAATGATAAACATTTCCCTGGTGAGCTGCTGTGAGAATGAATAATAAATAGCTCAAGCAATTGGGTAAGCATTTAACACGTCGTGTTAACTTTTTTACTCTTATGGATTTTTCTAAATTCAAAGAAACATTGCACATTCTTGTTTCAAGGATTAGATAGACCTTGGTTCTAGAAAACTAGGCTTTTTCTGGGGAAAAAAAGCAATAGTTATTCTCATTTGATTAAAAAAATTGTGGGTGTGGATATATGTGTATGTGTGTGTATAGTATGTGTATGTGTGTGGTTTCGTTGTTTGTTATTTCCTTAGAAACAAACTTAAACTTTTCTTTAAGGTTCAGTGTCACAAAGGGCCATGCATTACCCGAGCTTCTTCAGAAAACAGAATCAATAGAATGTATCAAGAGAGAGAAAGAAATTTAGTATAAGAAACTGGTTGACATGATTATGGATGCTGTGTGAATTTTTCATTGTTAATACAAAATGCCTGAGAAAGTCTCTTAAAGAAGAAAAAGTTTATTTGGGTTCACAGTTTTAGATATTTCAGTCCATGGTTGGATGGTTTCATTGCTTTGGGTGTGAGCTGAGGTGGAACATCATGGCAGAAGGTTGTGGAGGAGGAAATCCGTCAGCTCATGGCACCGGGAAGCAGGAAAAGACAAAAGAGGAAAGGTCCAGGAACAAGATATAATCTGCAAAGGAATACCCCAAAAGACCTAGTCCCTTCAACTAAGTCCCACCTCTGTAGTTTTGACCACTTCTCAATAGTCCATTCACATTAGGAATCCATTAATGGGCTAATCCACTAATGAGAGCAGAGTCCTTATGATCCAGTCACTTCCTCTGGACACCGCTACATTGGGACCAACACTCAACACATGAGCATTTGGAGTACTTTATAGATCCAAACTGTAAGGGAGGTTGACAAACCCCAAGACCTGCAGTCAGAAAGCTGGAGGAGCAGGAGAACCAATGGTGTAGAGTGTAGTTCCAGTCCATGCTTGAGGCCCAAGAGCCAGGACAGCCAATAGTATTTCCAGTGCAAAGCCAAGGTTCAAGACCATGGAAGAACCCATGTTTCCATCTGAGTCTAGAGTCTGGAAACCTCTAATGTCCCATCTCAAAGGCAGTCAGCAGGAGGAGTTCCCTCTTATCTGAAGATGGTCAGTTCTATTTAGTTCTGTTTAGGCCTTAACTGATTAGATGAGGTTCACCCTAAGTAAAGAAGTTTTACATAGTCCATTGATTCAAATGTTATTTTCAAATCCAAAAGCACCCTCACAGGTACACCAGAATAATGTTTAACCAAATACCCGGGCACTCCGTGGCCCAGACAAATTGACACATTAAACTAGCCATTATAATGAAGCTGATTTTCCTAGAATGGGAGAATTGGGAGATGCCAAGGGAGTCACCCAATTCCCAAGAATTTTAATTCTCTAAAATTGAGGTAGGGTGTTAGCCTGACCCTGAAGGACACAATACCCAAAGGTGGCAGGACTCCAGACGGAGACACCAATGGGATCTGTTCCTGGAGCAATGAGGGTGCCCACAGCAAGCCAGGCAGAAGTAGTGTCAGATTGTTACCATCTAGGGAGTGCTGGGTCTGTTATCTCTGTTCAGCAAAGAATGGAAGAGCAGGACACAGAGATATTGAGCCAGCAGCAGGTTCATTGCAAAAGTGACAGAGACAGACTTCTCAGAAGAGAAGGGGCCCCAGAGCTGGGAGTCCTTTGGGGAGTCTTGGCCTGTTCTTTTTATGTTCTCTGGAATTTCCTCCTCTCCTTATCTCCTCCCTGTCCACACTCTCCTCACTGTTATTGATTGGTGCCCCTCTGTCCACAGGTCTGTTTTAGTTTTTCTATTGGATCCCCCACTTAGGAGCACGAGTATGGAAGTGTCTGTCTGACTGGGTCCCCACTTGTGTCCATGAGCACTTTCATCAATCAGGAAGCTGACCTCATCAGAAGACCCTCTCCAAGCTCCTCTGGTCTGACCCTGCCCCAACCTCCTCACCTGCCATCTTGCCCTGGCTCCCTGCACCCTTCTACAGCTCCCTCAAGAGTCGAGGCATGCTTGTGCCCTGGAAGTGCCCCCTGGCAGGGATCACACTCTGCACCCATGGCAGCCTCTTCCCTTTGCCTGCATTGCTTTAGCCCTAATGGCACTCAGGGAGAGAGAGAGACTGACAGTTGGGCTTTTCCCCCTCAATCCCCAGTGCAGCCTTAGGACGAGAGTTGATTTAATTCAGGGATGGAGTAGGAATGTGGTGTCTTGTTTGAATCCACACCGGTTAAATACATCATGTGTTTGAGACTAACAGCTGACCTGTGGGGAAAATTCAATAAATATTCAATAATGGTTATTTCTAAAAATGAGTAGAGCTTGACTCTCCAAAATGTAGCTGTTTGTATTATATAGAAGTACTACAAACTTCCCAGATGATGCCTGGAACAATCTAGGCCAGAATGACCTTATTTTAGTTCATTTAGACCCTGTAAAAAAAATAGCATAGACCAAGTGGCCTGTGAGTAACAGGTGTGGAGGGTAGGAAGTCCCAGGTCACACACTGGCAGATCCAGTCTGTTGAGGGCCTCTCCTCATGGAGAGCACTTTCTCAATGTTTTCTCACATGGCAAAATATACAGTCAAGCTCCCCAGGGCCTCTTTTATAGAAGCACCAATCCTGTTCATGAGGACTCTGCCTTATACCCTAATCACCTTCCAAAGTGAGTAGATCCTCACCTGTTAATAACTCCTCCTTGGGGACTAGGTTTCAACATATGAATTCAGGGGGACACAGACATTGAGAGCACAGCACATCTCTTACTTGGACTTGATCCTGTCCTTAGTAGTTCATCTGAAGGAGGAGAATTTAATAAAAAGCAAGATATTCTCTGTATTTGTGTCATGACCAATGCCAGGAGAGGCCTCTAAGTTGGTAAGTGTCCAGGGCAAATGACATTGCCCATATTATTTCTAAATCATTTTGCAATGTAATATTTTACCTTAGGGAAATCTTAATAAAATTTAATCAGTAGTAATCTGAGAGGAAAAGCAAAGCAGTCAAGGTCAAGGACACTGAAACTCCAGCATGTGTCCTGAGTGCCACAGCCAAAGAGTAGCAAGCTCCTTTCCTGAGAGTGTGGGAATAAGAGATGCGTAGTCATTGCTAAGAATCAATTTTAGGCAATCCATTTCTGCAGTCTCTATAAATTGATTATTCTGGTTCCAAGGGCCTGGACCTTCCCACAGGGCAGAGCCCTGAAGGGAGTGGGCCTAACTGTGGCATAGGTTACAGGGTTACAGGGTTCAAGTGTAGGTGGGCAGACCACCACCCAAGAGCACCTGGGCAAATTCATCTCCAACAAATCAATTGCAAAGCAGTCTCTTGCCCTGCACAATTCTGAGTGTATCTGTCCCCACATTACATCATCGTCATATTCGTGGGGAAAGGAAAACAATGCTTATTACCAGAGACCCCTGGATTCCACTGATAACTTCCATAAGCCTACAAACTGGGCCCTGTATCTGCTTGGGCTGCCTGGAGTCAGGAAAACCATAATTTCTAGGGGGTTTTCCCCTCATTTTGTGGAACTGTCTGAAAGCAGACCACAGTCCCTGGACTACCCGTCCTTGGCCATCCTTATATCTCAAGGTTTTTAAGAAATACTTTTGAGGATAGCTTTCTATTTCACATGGACCTGCAAAGAACAGAGGAAGGTCAAACAAAGAAGAGAAAGAAGAAAGGATATGAATGCCTAAGTCTTAGTCTTTTTGATATTGCTATAACAGAATACCTGATGCTGGGTAATTTGTAAAGAAAAGAGACTTATTTTGCTCATGATCTTGGCACTTGGAGGGTCCAAACAGCATAATATTGGTGCCCTGGCAAGGGCCTCTGATGGCATCACATGAGAATTTGAAAGGGAACAGACCATATACAGAAGGGCCAAACACATGGAGTGATCTAGCTTTACATCAACTAGCTCCTGTGAGAATTTGAAAATTTACTCCTACCAGACCTGGTCCACATGATGTGACCAGCACTAATGCATTGATAAGGGCACTACCCACATGCCCCAGTTGCCTCCACTCACCTCTTAGAGGTTCCACCACCTCCCAGCACCACCACACTGGGGACCAAGTTTATAGCACATGGACTTTTGAGACATACACTCAAGCTTTATGCAAGGCATAACACAATGTGTGAACACCTTTCATGAGGAGCTTTCTTTTGTATTTCTATATTTTAATATTTTTGTACAGGCATTACAGTCACATGGAAAAATATGCCAATAATACAAAATAGCTGTGTGGTGAAAAGTGGGCTATTTCCCATTTCTACCAGCAGTTTCCCAATTTCTCAGGTATTCTTCCAGAGAGAGTCTGTCTACACAGAAACAAATCAGCAATCAGAGTCTTTCTATCTGCTAATCTATAATGCATGATTCATACTGGTGTTTAGGAAGCAGAACTGAAGATGTCAGAGGAAGCCACCCTAATCTTCCACATTCAAACCAATGGTGCCATGGACCAAAAAAGTTCCCCTGCCCCACATTGCGATGGACACATTAGGGTTTCTTCCCCAGGCACAGACAACAAGAGTCATCTGGTGCTCAGTGCCTGCTTATTGAACACCTACTATGTAGCAGGTCTTGATCTGGGCACATGTGGGCTCATATCCAGAAAGAAGGGATCATCCTGAACCTGCCCCTGGACACAGCATCCTTGGGCTCTTGTTGACATATTATGTAAACAGTGAAAACAAACTGTCTGCACCTATCAGGGAATCAGTTTGGGTTTGAAATAGGAAACCTGAACAAAATGTCTTTCTTCCTTTCTAAGTAAGAGACTTACAGAAACCTAACTTTTTCTCCTATTTAAAGAAAACATCAAGAGGAACCCTGAGGAATGAGCAGCCCCCAAAGGCAGGTGGGGTCTGTGGGTAGCAGGTGCAGTCTGGGAAAGGGGACGAGGAGGCCGAGAACACTGTGGTTGGCCTGCGGGTACCATCTTGTACCCTGCCTGGGTCTTTTTCAATGTCTCAGCTCTCCATGGGTAGCCAGAGTTTATTGTTATTAATTATAGAAGGAATGCTCTGGAATGGATACACCACATTTATTAAAAAGAAGAAAGAGCCCTTGATCAACACTTTGACAAATGAGCAGTCAGATGTGTAGTTAGAAGGGGGTACAAAAAAAAATCTTTCCAAAGAAGAGCTGATAGAAGCAGGCATCACTGGGGAAAATGAAGATTTTAGCGGGGCGGTCTCAGATCCACGCCAGCACATTCACACTCCTGCAGGCATTCAAAAGGGCCCATTCCTCTGTGCATCATCCTCAACCCCTCCAAAAAGAAAAAGTGCCCCCAGAGGGGCTGAATACAATTACTACTTTCCAGTGTCCCCTTGCCCCAGAATTGCCCAATTCTGTTAAGTGTCCAGTACTTGTAGGATTTATGCCAAAGGAACTGTCCAAAAAAATCAGCTTTGGGCAATAAATAAAGGCTGATTTTTTTTTTTTTTTTTTTTTTGGTGGTTCCTATTAGAACCCACCCCTGGTTCTCCTATGCCCACAAGCACCACTTCCTGTCTCCATCATAGCTGCTGTTCCAGTCCTGGGGGACGGGAAGCAGGAGGAGTCATCACTTTACTCAGACCCTCTGAGAAACAAAAGCCCTGGGAGGCTCCTGACACTGGAATCGTGACAGTAAAGCACAGCATCTCCTCCTCTCTGCCCACTGGTCCTGAAAACTCCTGGGCAGCCAGCTGGTTTTATCAAGAGGTTTACTTGAACCTCTTCCCTTCCATGATGGGCCCAGAGGATTTCAAGTCTTTCTCGTCTCTATAGCCCATCAAGCAGGCCATCCCATAAGCAATGGTTGCCTACTCTGTGTGGGACATGTGCATGGTGACAAAGGGTGAACGATGTCAAAGACAAAGTTCTTGCCCTACAAGAGGCAAGAACTGGGTCCAAGTTGGAAACAAACTTAGAAACAGACACACTGCCATAAACTGCCTGAAACGATTAGTGAACAGAGAAGGTTCTGGGGCCTGCAGAGGAGAACTGTGGACATGGCTGGGCTCTGGGAACCAGAAAGATCAGAAATAGAGTCCCCCCTTATGAAGGATGGCAGTAATTTGTGGAAACCAAAGATGGGGCTGAGCAAAGGTGAGCAAAAAAGGAGAGTATGCCCAACCTAGGTGTCATGTGTGACTAATTAATACAAATAAAAGAGAGAAATAGAGTTTGCAAGAGCGGGCATAAGAGGGATGGTCTGGGGAGAACCTAGGATAAAACTTGTGTATATAAAGTGGTGAGAGACACACCAGAATAGCCACTGGTGCAACAAACATCCGGAAGAGATGATAGAAGAACAAAGAAGCCACCTGTTGCAGAGGAGATTCAAGGTGCCAGGTCTGGAGGCCCAGGACTTTTGATCCTTCCGTTTTAAAAATGCCCCTCCAGTCCAGGGGCATCCTGAGGATGTGGACCCAGAAGACACCCCAGTACACAGGCTCTGTACAAGATGGAAGGACCCTAGAGGAGGCCCTAGAACTCATAAGCACAAAGCAAACTGGAACCACGTGACCACAAACACCTGGAGGCCAGACACTGGGGCCTAGGCAGCTTGAGGTAATAATCATGTAAAACACCCTTTTATGGCTTTTTGTGGGTTTTTCTTCCTTACTAGATAGTAGACTCCTCAGGGGAAAAAGAGCACATCCTTTTTAATCTCTGCATCATCAGGACATAGGCTCTGTAGGTACATGATCACATTAACATTAAATAAATAGGTCACTTTGTAGTTTTCATGTCTATGAGCACATTTAATCCACCCACATAAACCCCATGAGTGAAATTTTAGAAATTCCACTTTAGAAGTGGAAAACTAGAAGTTTGGAAAGATCCAATGGCTTTCAAAAGATTATGCAGCTAGGAAATAAAAGGCCCCAGGTGCCCTGTCTTCCCCTGCTCCCTCACTATTCACCTCCCACCACCATGACCATATCCGCCCTGTGGAATTCCAACCATGGGTCGAGACACCTTCAGCACTCTGCCATCTCCCATACCTGCTGGTGCACTCATCAAGCGAGAGTGGTGAGGCTTCAATGTGTCCTAGAGATTGTGCTGGGATTGGAGGTGTTGGGGTGAATCAAAGCCCCTGCTTGTATGGAGTTTCCATTCCAGCAAGGAGAGCAATAAACCACAAACCAGGTAACCTTAGCAGGTGAGAAGAGCCACAGAGGAAGGGAATTCAGGGTCATGACAGAGTGTACCAGAGGAGGTACTGGTGGTCCAACAGAGGCTCTCCAAGGAGAGACATCTGAGCTGAGACCTGGTGAGAGAAAGAACCACCATACAAAAACCTGGGTAGAGTGTTCCAGGTAGAGGGAACAGCATGTGCAAGTCCACCCACGTGGGGATGAGCTGGGCATACCTGAGCTATAGGAAAGGGGAGCCAATGGACACACAGGAGCAGCGAGAGGAAGAGTGTTATGGTTCAGATATGAGGTGTCTCCCAATAGTTCATGTATGAGACAATGCAAGAAAGTTTAGAAGAGAAGTGAAGGTTGTGAGAGCCTTAACCCAATCAGTAAATTACTCCCCTGATAGGGATTAACTGAGTAGTAATTGAGGGCCAGTAGGGTGCAGCTGGAGGAAGAGGGTCACTGGGGGCATGCCCTTGGGGTATATATTTTGTATCTGAAGAGTGGAGTCTCTCTCTCTCTCTGCTTCTTGGTGCCATGTCCTGAGCCGCTTTCCTCCACCACACTCTTCTGCCATGATGTTCTGTCTCACCTCGAGCCTAAGAATGGAGTCTCTTCTTATGGACTGAGACCTCTGAAACTGTGAGCCCCCACATAAACTTTTCCTCTTCTAGTTGCTCTTTGGTCACAACAGGAAAAAAAAAAAAGTTGACTAAAATAAAGGCAAGGAAGCAGAGACCAGTCCCAAAGGGTCTTGGACAGAATGTGGATGGAAATCAAAGTTCACAGGGATCTGGTAGAGCTAGAGCAGAGGAGCAAAGCATCATGGCTAGTTTTTGAAATGAGACACCTGATGCTGCATGAGAATAGAGCACAGGGGCATGAATCGGAAAATGGAAACCAGGCCATGGATCTCAAGCAGCAATGGATTCTTTCATACAAGTAATGAGAAATTAAAGGACTGTTGGAAGCTCTGTGTGACAGGGTCAGAAAGTCTCTACCAGTTTCCAGGAAATTGGCAAGTACGGGAAGCCCAGGAGACCTTCCCCAGGATTACTGTGTCTTGGACTGTCCCATAAGTGGGTGATTCAGAGAAGACTATAGGAAACCTCTGCAAAGCCTCAGAGCTAAGGTTCACCAAAGCCACAGGACCAGGTGTACATCCACTTCCCTCCAGCCCTCCTGTTTTCACAGGGACACCCCAGTGCACAGACCCACCTGCAGCCTCACCCACAGAGATTCTGGAAAATTTGGTCCCCACACTCTCAGTCACTTCAGAAAAGGACAATGGGTCTGTGTCACCGTTAGACTTTCCAGCACAGGTCACAGAGGTAGACCGGGAGGCAACAGTCCAGGTGGTAATGGTAGCTTGGAGGAAGATGGTAGCAGCACAGATAGAAGATTAGGCAGAGCTGGGATTCATTTAAGAAGTCAAGCCAAGAGGACTTGTTGATGAGGTCTATGTGCTGGTTACTGTCATTCCCTGGAACGTCTACTCCCCCACCAGCCAGCAGGGGCCACTGTTCTTTTTTTTTTAATTTAAATAAAAGCAATTTTATTCAGATTTAATTTACATACCATAGAATTCACCCATTTGGCTGTACAATTTAGGACTTTTTAGTATATTCACAAAGTTGTACACTCACCACAATTGATTTTAGAACCCAGACTGGGGTTGTGGCTCAGTGGTAGAGCACTAGCCAGGCATGTTTGAAGCCCTCTGTTTAATCCTCAGCAAGACATATAAAAAATACATGAATGAATGAATGAATGAATGAATGAATAAATGTCCATTGACAACTAAAAAAAAAAATTTTTAAATTTAGAGCCCAACCTGAAAAAAATAAAATAAAAACACTTTACCCTTAGCCACAACCCCTGACTCCCCCTATTTTCCTCAGCCTCAGGCAAATGAGAATTAACTTTTCTTTTTCTATAGATTTGCCCATTCTGGACATTTCATATGCATAGAATCATACAATATGTGGCCTTTTTGTCTGGCTTCTTTCACTTAACATAATGTTTTCAAGATCCATTCACAGTGTAGCATGTATCAGTTCTTTAGTTCTTTTTACAATCAAATAATGATCCACTGTATGAAGACCTTATTGTATTTATCCACTCATCATTTGATGGACATTTTGATTGCTTCTACTTTGAGGATATTGGGAGAAATGCTGCTATGAACATTCATGGAAGCTTTTTTGTGGACCTCTGTTTTTATTTCCCTTGGATATAGACCAAAGTGGAATCACGAATATGCTCACTCCATGAGTAACAGCTTGAGAAACTGATGGACTTTTCCAACAAGCCGCACCATTCTTTGTGCCCCCTGCCATGTACAAGTGACAAGGAGTCCCTTTCAGAGCATTTCTCAGCCTCTCCTTCCATGACATGATGCTCAGGCTGTTAGACCATGCTTCTGTTCTCACCAAAGCTTCTTTGTATCCTTTTGAGACTTCCTATCATGCTGTCCATCTTCACTGATTTTCTTTGCTCTCTCTAAGTACCTACTATGGTTTGGATGTGGTTTTGTCCCCCAAGAGTTTGTGTGTTGGATGCTTGGTCCCCAATGGGGCAGTATTACAGCAGTAGTAGGACCTTTAGGAAATGGGTCTTAGTGCAAGGTAATTAGGTTCTAGGGAGCACTGTCCTTGGGAGGGATTAATATAGTTCTCACAGAACCCTACTTAGTTCTCACAAGAGTGGGTTGTTATAAGTGAACCTCCGCATTCTATATTTTACTATCTCACCATGTAGTCCTTCCCTCTCACACATATTCACACCATGATGCCATCTGCCATGTTGTAACCCAGACAAGAGAACCCTCATCAAAATCTAACCCAATGGTGCCACCCAATCTTGACTTTAAGCCTCCAAAAGCTATGATCCAAATAAACCACTTTTCTTTATAAAGTAACCTACCTTGGATATTTTATAGCCATGGATAGTGGACTAATTCAACACTTTTAAAAGGGATTGTCTCTTTTAGCTCTCCATTCCTAAATGCCTAGCACAATTCCCAGCACAAAGTTAATTTTCCAGTTTCTCCATCAGTGGGTCAAAAAGGCAATCTGGATTAATTGGAACATGCTCCCAGATACTATCAAATCAATCAACAATAGGTCTGAGGTCCTCAGGGATGCTCAGAAAAGTCAAAACAAAATCTGAAAGCAAACTGCTACAGAACTGAGGCAAGAGGGGACAAAACTTATCAGCTTCCGGAGCTGCTATTGACAAATATTACAAATGGTTAATTTACAAGTGTGTAATTTACAGGATATTTATGGAAGTGCCCAGAATGCTGATTCAGAAGAAGCATGGGTGGGTGAGTAATGAGGTGTTTATAGGATGTTGTGTGCAGTTTTACTGGGGATTTGCAGCACTGGTTTCTCAGCAACCACTAATGGCTTCCCTGACTATTCCCCATTTCTCAGGCTGAAAAATACAGATTCAGACAGGATCCCAATAATACACATTTAAATAATTATCTCATATTTTACAAGGTCTACTCTGTGGATGATCCCATGAACTGTTTTTCTGTGGAAACCCCAATAAGCTTAGATGAGCAAACAATTCCTTAAGAAGCCATTGGAGGTTAAGAAAATCTATTTTGCTTCCACAACTTGGCACGGAGTCCATTTCCACCTCTCATCCTTTATTTCTGACACTTCATTTGCATGAAAACAAGATCCTCTTTTTATCCAAAATGTATGTTATGCTTAGGAATTCTTGAGACTTTTCTAATTATGGAATCTTGGGACTGATGAAAAACTCAGAGTTACAGCTCTTCAGAAATAAATAAATAAATAAGCTTCTGTTCCAGGGTCTACTCAACCACTAATGCACTGAAGAAACAACATTTCTGAATAATATTTCTTTATGTATGGAAGAAAAAGGTAGTGGCTCCCTACATATAAACTCTAGGATGGTAGAGATCCTTCAAATATGCTTTTCGAGAGCCTACATTTTGGCTCTTGCCATCTAAGGTCAGCCAGGACCCAGAGAACGATGGGAGCCGTCTCTGAGACCTGCAACTCCAGTGAGTCACGTGTATCTGCTGATGAGGGAGATGGAGAGGACCCTAGAGACCAAGAAGCCAACCAGTGCACATTCTGCAAGAGGAGGGTCATTGGAGACAGAAATGTCCTTGATGCTTCCAAGAGAAGCCACAGATGGTTATTAAGAAGACCCTGACTCATCCTGACAGATGGCACCACTGGTTGAAGAAAATTAATGGAGTGCAATGCACACATCACCAAGATAGATCTCTGAAGAATCTCAGCTGACTCTTAAGAGTAGATAGGAACAAGGTCAATTTTGACCAAATTGGTCTTAAACACCTGAGAGGAAGTATAGCCTAAGCACATCAACATTTAAAAGAAAATAATGTGTTTTTTTAATATAACATAAGATGTTCACTTGTGTCAGCCTACAAAATTAAGTAAAGCTGGAGCTTATAAAGGAAGTGTTCTTGTGTGGGAGTGCCTAAAATAATAATGATCACAAAGGACTCTAGAGTTGCAAGTTGTCCTGAGTTACTTTGATCCTGATCTCATAGATCTATAAATCTTCCTAACCTCCTGCATTGATACACTTGATCTGTTTTTCACTGATATGATTATGAGTTTCTGTCTTTGTGTTTTCAGAGACTGACTGAAATACTAATTGTTTTTGCACTAATTGCTTATTTAAAAAAAAAGTGATGCTTTGCTGTCTTGTTTATTGTTGTCTTAGCATGATCCCTTCCCTACGCCTCCTTCAGTCACCTGCCATCTGCTACTGTGGACCTCTGGACTGAGCTGAGGCTGAATATCCTTAGCCATCCACACCCCACCTGATGGAGAACAAGGACTTTGAGCTACTTCTCCCAATGTTGCCCTTTCAGCAGGAAGCAGCTTGGAAATGTCATTGCCCATTTTTCCATAGAAATGAAACATAAAAATTGACAGTGGGGAAATGTAACAGTGTCCACTTTGTGCTTTGAATATAGCCCTTGCTGCTCTGCCTCTGTAACTTATTTTTAAAATGGACATGTTTCTCTTCCTCTCTCCCTGTTCCTCCCTAATCTCTCCACCTCCCTCATCTCAGGAGAAACAGGTTTACGTTTCTTCTCCATCCTAAACGGAGTTAATCTGTCCTTGAGCACACACCCATTAAAAGAATGAAGTAATACAGACTTTGGGGATGGTACCAGAAGATCTCAGAAACATCTCCCAAATTAACAAATGAATTACAACTCAACAGAGAATGTGTGGAATGTAGATTTTGAATCACCTGTTTAAAAGTCCCCTGTTTAAGGTTGAATAATATTCCATTGTACATACATACCACATTTTCTTTTTTTTAATTTTTTTTATTAGTTGTTGATGAACCTTTGTTTTTATTTATTTGTATGTGGTGCTGAGAATCGAACCCAGTGCCTCACACATGCTAGGCAAGCACTTTACCACTGCACCACAGTCCCAGCCCCATCACATTTTCTTTATCCATTCATCTGTTGAATGCCCTCTCCTCACTCCCCTATGCCCAATCCAAAGTTGAATGGCATCTAGGTTGGTTCCATAGTTTAGCTGTTATGAATTGAGCTGCTATAAAAATTAATGTGGCTGCATCACTATAATATGCTGATTTTTAAGTCCTTTGGGTATAAACCCAGAAGTGGGATAGCTGAGTCAAATGGTGGATCCATTCCAAGCTTTCTAAGGAATCTCCATACTACTTTCCAGAGTGGTTGCACCAATTTGCAGTTCCGCCAGCAAAGTATGAGTGTACCTTTTCCTCCATATTACTCAGTCTTACAGAAGAATGAAATTATGACATCTGCAGGTAAATGGATAGAGTTGGAGAATATCATGCTAAGCAAAAAAAGCCAATCCCAAAAAAACCAAAGGCAAAATATTTTCTCTGATATGAAGATGCTGATCCATAATTGGGGAGGTGGGGCTAGGGAAGAAAGAAGGAACTTTGGATTGGACAGAGAAGAGTGGATTGGAGTGTGGGGGTAGGAAGGGTGGTGGAATGAGATGAACATTATTACCCTGTGTACATGTATGATTGCATGAATGGTGTGACTCTGCATCATGCACAGCCAGAGAAATGAGAAGTTGTGCTCCATTTGTGTACAGTGAGTTGAAATGCATTCTGTTGTCATGTGTTAAGTAATCCAAACAAATAAAAATAAATAGCATAAAGAAATAAACAGGGGGATCCAAGATGGCGGATTAGAGGAAGGCTGCATTCCTACTTGCTCCGTGGATTCCTACTTGCTCGGGATTCAAACAGCAGGAATATGACTCTCAACGAGACTTTATATTCAAAGCACATATAAGGGGTCCCCAGGTGCCGCTCCAGAACCAACTCAGCCTGGCTGGGCTCGGCCCGCCGCGGGCAGCTACCATCCGGAAGTGCCAGACCCTGCAGCTGCTTCGGAGCAACCGACCTGGGTCTGCGCCAGCCAACAAGTGAGTGCGGGTCCCCAGTAGCGCTTTGGAGTCACTGGCCGTGGCTCCAGCACCAGCCGGCGGCCTCCCAGGCAGAGACCGAGCATCTCAGGCTACCTGGGGCATTCAGAGGCGTCTGGGAAACTCTGGGAACGCGGACTCTGGCAGGGAGATGGAACTACCCCACGCCATTTTGGCGGCTTAACTGGCAGAGAAGGCCCATTACCAGCTTCCTGGGGCCTCCAGCTGTGTCAGGGGAGCTCCAGCCGGGAAACTCTGGGAACACAGTCTCTGGCTGGGAGTGGGAACTATTCTGCCCCACTTCCGCAGCTTCCCTGGCAGAGAGTGCCCATCTTGGGCTTCCCAGGCCCACCAGCCGCACCGGGAGAGGTTGGCCCGAAGACCCTGGGATCGCTGACTCCGGCAGGGAGGCGGAACTGCTCTGAGTTTGGCGGCTTCCCTGACAGAGGGGGTCCATTTCCAGCTTCCTGGGGCCGCCAGCAGTGTCAGCAGTGTCTGGAGTGATCCAGCAGGGAGCTTTGGGCCTTTGGCAATAGCTTACAGTGTCCCCAGGAGAGAGCAACCACCTGCCACTGCCTGAACCCCCAGCTAGGAGTTCAGGTCAGCCTGGGCTCTCAAGCCCAGTGTCTCCATCACCGAGCACAGTTCTGTGACACCACCCCAACTTGAACTAGTGCCCAGGCCCACACCCAGGCCCGGAGTCTACCACCTTGCTGTATCTAATTGTCTATCAACACTAGGCTGCCTCTGCCCAGAAGCATTGATCATTCCCAACCTGGAGGTAGTGGGACAGCACCTTTCTTGGGTCACCGCTTGATCAAACACCGCTCAAGCAACAGAGGGGAAGATACACGAGCACCATGAGAAAACACGGGAAGAAAGTGTCCCAATTAAACCTAGATGATATATCAAGAGAATCCAAAGACAGCATGGTAGAAGGAATGACAGAAATGGAGTTCAGAATGTTCATAATTAAAGTGATCCGAGAAGAGAATGATGTGACGAGAGAGCAGATTCAGGCTATGAATAATCAGTTAATAGAGCAATTGCAGGAAGCAAAAAA
>JAJEJO010005651.1:595183-812020 GCA_020662805.1 Glaucomys volans | reverse complement strand
AATCTGAAAAATGTTCAGAAATATTTTAGGATTATGCAGACAAGTCACAGGAGTCCAGCTGGCCCCCATTGGGGTTCCTCAGTCCAACAAGGCAGACAACTGATATGTCAACACCTCCAGGTTCAGATTCCAATCAACCAAGTTCACAGATACCAGGGTGCTAATTTGTTCATTTCCAGTGATTAAGTGGCTGTCAAACAGATATGATAGGGATGTTTGAGAATCAAGCCGCTCTCTCTGCAGGCAAATCCACATGGGAAGCAAGATTGCAAGCATTCATTGACTTGGTGAGGATGGAATCAAAGAGGGGAGATAGGTGCAAAGATGGTGCTAATCTAATGGCTGATGTTCCTGGCTCTTTTTTGGGTTTTTTTTTTTTTTTTTTTTTCCAGGAGATGGGGGCAGGAGGCAGGGGGAGGAGTTTGGAGGTGAAGGCCTCTCCTGCAGAATGAAAGAAGGGACCTAGACAGGAATTACCTCTTTCTGTAAGTTTTTCTCTCTTTGCTCATGTCAAAACCTAGAGTCAATTTATCATCATGTCTTAGACTGGGATATATTTCATTTCGAAGATGAGTTTGCACTTTTCCAGACCGATCTAAGTCATTTCAGAGTCCACCTCTCCGAGAACAACCATCTCTACTGTGAATTCTTGTGCGGTGCTTGGTGGTCCCCACATTCTGTCCACAGGAATGTATTTGTTGGTGTAATGTGGGCAGGAGGCCAGTGGAAAGCTCTCAGCTGGCCACCTAAGCTTCTTCAGACTCAATTGCAAGCCTTCACTGAGCAAAGAAAAAAGCAGTGCTTCCCTGTGACCCTTCTCCCTTCAGAGGTTTAATTCCAACACCAGTAATAAAGTACCCCCTGCTCATCATTCTATTATAATTCTTCACTTCACACGGCTGACCTTTCAACCTTCCACTATATCATAATGAAGAGGAAACTGATGAGCAGTGAGGACCAAGGTTTCCCCAACTGCTGTTCTTACATCAGGACTGCCCATGAGCATGTGTCTTCCTTCCCTTTGCTTCCCTCCCTCACCCTTTGCATGCACTAAAAACTGTAGGGAACCTGACAGAAATGTCCCCAGCACATTCAGATAGTCCAGAGATCCTAGAATCCTGTCTTTGGGATAGCCGTGGGGTGAGCATCCTCCATCAAATTTTTTTTTTCTTTTATCACAGAGCATGTTCCAGGTATTGGCAATATCTGGTGAAACAAAACTCTGGAAAAGAGGTTACCCTCTGAGAATTAAACTAGTAAAACACACAGTGTGATTGTGATTAGCCATCTGTGAGCATAAAGGAAAAGACAGCCTGTAAATGTGTCACTGAAGGATTTGCAGACACTCATCTCCAATAAAGATGATGGGAATAATCTCAGGGAGATGAGTCGGAACTTGACAGCAATTTAGAAAGCAGAAAGCTAATCAATTGCAGTGTACTCTGCCTAGGGAGAGTTTGGGGGGTGGGTGAGACTGCGGCTCCAGAGCATTCAACACAGGCTCCCCAGGGATGCTGCCCTCTGAGTCCGAGCACACCCTGGGAAAAACACCCTGCATCTTCCGAGAACGCTGGTTTTACCTGCAGATCTTGAGGAAGTTATATTAAAATAAACATGAATATTTCATGGAGTGGATAAGTAGAGGGGAATTTTTGTGAACCCTGGGGTTGACAATGGACAAGTTTGTTCTAACTGCTTTCCCTAATCCCCTTCCTTACTCAGAAAAGGAAGTCTGGCCTACCACGTTGGCTTGCATGTCTGCTGGAGTGTTCAGGGCTGCAGTGAGGTTGGTCACTGGGCCCCTCTCTCTCCCTTCCTCCTTCATAATCACTACCCAGAACTGTCAGATCAGAGCACGGACTCTCTGCTGGCCCACGATGCAAGCCACATCCTTGCCTAAAATGTCAAAGTGGTTATCAGTCAGAGCCTAGGCAGAGGACAGAACCCAAACTGCTCATCTGAATGGGCAAAATTTAACATGAACAGTTATTAACTAGTTACAGATTGCAGACTAAAAGGTAAAAGGGCTCATGAAACGGGGGTCAGCGCATGGCCTCCTCCATTCACTTTTGTGCTGTCTGTGGTTGTTGTCATGGTATAGTGGCCAGCCCCCATTTGGGTGCCTCAGGAGCTCCTTGGGAATTCACCATCATGGGGACGGCAAGACACGCTGAATGCTTTGTGTCACTGGGGCTGCACAAGCAGCTGACAGCCTCGCGCCACAGGAACCAGACATAAGAGATGCTCCTTCTCCCAGTGTCCCTCCAGAACCCTCTGCTGACAAAGCCGCCTATCAAGCCATCTGGTAAATGAGAGATGTTTACAGGTGCGGGTCCAGGATCACAAACCAAGGCAAAGCAGTGTCCTTCAGAGCTGAAAAGCGACAAATGGAGAATTGCATACAGAAAACCTTACAGGGGCTGGAGTCTCATTGCTTCTGTCAATTATGTCTGTCACTCAAGGGAAAAGATGGAGAATTTAGATAAATGGTTTCTGTTAAAGCACATAAATAACTCCTCCCTCTCCTGAACCCCAGCGAAATGGCGGTAAAGAAATTCTTTAAAGTAGAAAACCCTATCAGATAAAGAGCATAGAAAGGAAGCTTAATTTTTTTTTTTAAATTTGACAGATTTTAGGAAGATAGAAAGCAAATAGGGGGAGCAGTGACATATAGATCCAGCAGCTATAACCTACAACCCATGCAGAGGGGCTGTGAGCCAGTCCACCCAGAACCTTGGAAAGGTGCAGAATTTGGATGTAGAAAACTTTATAAAAATCAAGATTGGGTAAAAGGACTAACAACACAGAATATTGGTTTGCTAGGTTTGCTATATCAAAGTTTCACTGATGAGGTAATTCTTATACATGGGATCTGGAATATTCTCCAAAGGCCAATGTGTTTAAGAGGCAGGGCCTAGTGGGAATGTGTCTTAAAGAGGATTGTGGGACCCTGTTCTCTCCTGCTTCTTTCTTTCTTCCCAATTACCATGAGGTGAGCTGCTTGCTCATGTGCTCTCACCATTACGTTCTGCCTCACCACAGTTCCCAAATCAATGAGGTCAAGCAACCGTGGATGGAAACCTCTGAAACCAGGAGCCAAAATAAACCTTTCCTCCTTATAAATTGATTGTCTCGGATGTTTGTTACAGTAATGGAAAGCTGACTGACACAATGACTTAATAGATATTTACTTCCCCGTAATTCTGAAAGCTAAAAGGCTAAGATCAATGTGTCAGCAGAGTTAATTTCTTCAGAGTTCCTTCTCCTTGACTTGCAAATGGTCAGCTTCTCTTGTGTCTTCACATGGCTTTTCCTCTGTAATTATGTCCAAATTTTCTTTTCTTATAAGGACGCCAGTCATAATGGATTAGAGCTCACCCTAATGACTTCATTTTAACCTGATAACCTCTTAAAGACCCTCTCTCCAAATGCAATCACAGTCTGAGGTACTTGAATATATGAGACAAAAAGCAAGAACTGAAGGACTTGAACACAGTTGCCTGTGGGAATTGGAGTGTTGGGTAGGAATTGCTTAGTGGGGGACTTCTGGTTTTCATTAAGCCATTTAATATTTAATGAATTTCAAACTAGTGCATGCATTACTTTATCAAAATTGAATTTAGTCAGCAAAGAACTGGTCTAAGAGGAGATTGGAGTGAGAGGTGTCAGGAAGTGACCTGGAAACTCAAGCACTTTTGGAACCTAATGAATGTGGGACTCCCTGCTGAATAGTAGACTCCCTGGAGCTGGTGTTATTCTATCTGTATGTAAGAGAAAAAATAAGAAAAGACTGAAGACTCAAGGGTATTCAGGTCCAAGCAGAACCCAATTTTAACAAGTCAGACACTTAACCTCTGCAGACTAGTAATCAAGAACAATTCAAAAGTAACCCCATTCAGAAAGTATGAAAGGAAATTCAATTCATAATTCACCATAGCTATTTTTAAAACCCTCCTCCTATCTTTATGCCCCTTGCTCCACACAATGGCTTTGAGTCACTAAAGTCAAACCCTCCACTCGTTGCATCACTGGCCTGGCCTTTGCTCATACAAATTGATTCTGCTGTGGTTTGGATATGGCTTGACTGTGTGCACCATGTATGGAAATTTTATCTCTATTGTGAGATATTAAGAAGGCAGAAACTTAATCTGACTACTGTGTTTAGAGGTGAAGACTTTGGGAAATAATAGAATTAGAGAAGATCATCAGGGTGGAGGTTCTGTGATCAAATACTGGTGGCTTTATAAGAAGAGAGGGACAGAAGGGCCTTGTATGATCAAATACCATCAGCTTTATGAGAAGAGGGAGACAGACAAGGAAAGTCACATGCACATACATGCTCCCTGTCTTCTGCCATGTGATATCCTCCTATGCCATCCTGGGACTCTGCCAAAAGGAAGGCCATCACCAAATGTAGGCTCTCAATCTTGTACCAGAACATGAGTTGAAATCAAATCTCTTTTCTTTTTAAGTTAGCTTGCCTCACGTATTACATTGTAGTAATAGAAAATGAACTAATACCACTTCTTTTCCTTTTCCTCCACTTCTGTGGCCACCCCATCCATATATTCTTTCAATTTCCTATTCACTTAGTAGACTGGAGAGACCTTTCCTTTTGTTAGCAGAATTGAGAAAGTGAAGAAACTCTAACAAGGATTGGGGGAAAAAGAAAAAACAAAACCACGTTTGCCCTTACACCTGATCCCGTACATAGGAATTTCTGGGTTAAAATCTAAGGATTTTCATCATGTTTCTTTCACTTTATGGTATTCTGCAGCAATGTGATTTCACTCTGGGGTGATTTTGTGGAGCTCTGATGAGAGAAAATGGGAGGCCAAATGTTAGCTGTGTCCAGGGTAAGAGACTCAGACCACCAGTCTCAAATAACCACAGGAACATCTGTTCCTTGAGTTTGGGAATTTTTATCTCCTTTGTTTGCAGCTAGATCCCCAGTGCTTAGAATTCCGTCTTTCCTGAAGGATATGTTCCACAAGTTGTTAAAAACTTGGACTTCCGGCAGCCAGCATCCTAGTGAGTACATCCCCAAGCCTTTCTCAGCCTCACCAAGTAAGTGCCTTCTCCCTGCAGTGAGCTCCCTACTGCACACATTTCTTAAAGGTTGTGTTTCTCCTTTAAATTAAGGAATCAGAGCACCAGGGTCCTCATCAGTCTCACAAGCCGGTTGACACAAGGTCATTCTTCCATACATTCTCAGCGTGCTAATGGAATTTGGTTTCTGAGCCTACACTGCTGGGTACCTGACCTCAAAGCAGGATCAGTTCACCTAGGAAATGGCATTCAAGAGACTCTCTGCAGCCTACCAGCCTTATGATATCCTCTGCTTAATATGCCTTTTGTTCAGGTTTTCATCATAATTCTAAGAACTTACAGGAAAGAGCCCCAGGCTAGGAGGCACAGAACTGAAACCCAAGGAAGAGTGTGGAATTTGATAGACAGGGCATGGTAGAATTGGAGGGGAAATGCCACAAGGACACACACAGGACAAGCACAAAATCACAGAGCTCCTGAGCAACCAAAGTGTGGAAGGATCAAGGGGCTTAGGTGTCATCAGAAAATCATAGTGGGGGTGAGTCCCCCAACACAGGTGTCTTAGTCCCTTCCCTGATATTATAATAAAATGCCTGATACCAGGTAATTTATAAATAAAAGACCTTGGCTCATGGTTCTGGAGACTGGAATTCCAAGGACATGGCACTATCTGCTTGGCATCTGGTGAGGACCTTTCACAACATGGAAGAGGGATTCTCGGAGCAAGACAGCACACATCCTAGCTCAATCCTTCTGCCTCTTCTTGTATATCTACTAATGCCTTCCTGGGGGCCCAATTCTCCTGACCTCTTGTAACCCTCCTCCAAATACCATTAACATGTGAATTTGGGGATTAAGTCTCCAACACTTGAACTTGCAGGTATGGTCACATTTTAAACTCTAGCAATGGGAGAAGTCAAGAATGCTTCTCCTTCCTTTCTCCAGTCAATGGGATGTGATATTTAAGGACATACCAAGAAAGCAGAAGGAATTCTAAAGTGCATCTCTGCCGGGGTGCAGAGGGGCCACAGACACATTTTGGAGCAGGCTGTTTAATGTGCCATTCCTTGACCCTGTCCTGCAACAACCACTACTTTCTTTCCCAAGGGTACACAGCATGCCACAGCATGTCTTGGGGGAAGAAATGTGGAGGGAAAAAGAAATCCCATTATAATCTGGTCTCCTTTGTTATTTTAGTGCCCACTGTCATCTAAGTCATTTCAGAAATCTGAAAAGAAGTCTTATTTTTAAATTCATAATGTTGACCAAAGAGACTTGCCTTTATTATGCTCATAAATCATTCATATCTCCTGCATAACAAAGAGATTTTTTTTAATTTTTATAATGCTTTTTCCCACTTTCTTCCCAACATGAGAGGAAATGAGAATAATATTTTATGTTAATAGGAACAAAATGTTCCAAATGTATGCACTATATAGAAATCTTATGAAATGTTTCAGTGGAAACATTTTTTTTTTAACCAACAAAGGAAATGAAACACAAAAAGCCACATTAAAAGGACGTTGATGATTTTTACTTTAATGAGGAACCTGAGAGGAGTGGATTGTGGGTGGGTGTAAGGGAACCCCTGAGAGAAAACTCCAGTACTCAGGCTCCTGCGGCTGGGGCTGTTGGAACACTGCACACACCTCCCCACCGTCTCTCCGTCTGTCTCAGATCCTAACAGCAAGCTCCAGCCTGGCTCTCAGGTGCACTCTGCCACTCAGCCCCTTGGGAGGTCCCAAATGTCTCCAAGAGGTCCACATCCCTCAGCTCAGCACCCTGGGCTCACCCTCCAGCCAGGCAGGTACTGCAATAGAGGAAAGCCTCTCCCTCTGCCAGGAAAACATCCTGACTCCTTGGTCCAGGTACTTGCTCCAGAGAAATTCTGGGACTTCACTTCCATCCATTGAATAGTCAAGAGTCAAAGGAAGGGATCCGTGGACACCCATCAGAAGCCACAGCATGAAAAGCATAATGATTGGAAACAAGAAGATTTGGAGGAGAGTCATTTCTTTGGCACTGATGGAGAGGCAGAAGATTGCTTCAAAAGTGCCAGTGAATACAAAGGTTTATACATTGCACAGGGACCATCTGCATGGTGGTAGGACAATAGTCAGCTTCCAGAGAGATTTATGACCAGATTTCAGTACCTTCCTCTGGGAAGAGTCACACTGAGTCCTACTGCAAAGCTGTTGGGGCCCCTAAGCAGCGAGGTGAAGATGTTCACCCACAAGGCAGGGCAGGCTCAACAGGCAAATGCTCCTTGGTATGGACTCTGGAAATGGTTACAGGCCTTTTCCTTCCCACCCACAACCAAAATACCATTCACTGAGCTACCAATATCTAAAATACCTAAAATGCTTTGAATGAGTCTCATCTCTTTTTAAGAATGCTTTTTAAAGATAATTACTGCTTTGTAATAAATAAATAAATCACAATCTTTGGAGAGCATATTTTGATAAATGAAGATGGGGAAAGAGGTGAGAGGTGGAAAACACCTGTTTGGGGGACCAATTGTATGCCAATTTCTTTGCCTGAGTGCTTTTTATATTTACCACATTGTATCCTTGCAGTAGCCCTGGTTTATAGGTATTATGTCCTGGTCTATTCACTCGTTGACAGCTTCCTTCAGTCTCCGTGGAGGAATTCATCACGCAGGCTCCTGTTTCTTATAGAGATGAACCAATAGGCAGACTATTTTAATAAGACCATAGGTAGAAGAAGAGCAAGATCAGGGCTATCTCTTTACCAGTTCCTCCATGTTGTTTAAGCTGCATTGCTATCTGAAGCTGATCTTCATAATAAGTCCTTTCCTGTTTGACTCTCAAACTATTGTTTGCATACTTTGATAAAAATTAAATTTTGAAATTAAGAACAGGGCTGGAGGAGGAAAGAAGGGTGACAAGTAGCTTATGACCTGGGAATTGAAGCACTCTGCTTAGAATCTTGAAACTGCTAGAGACTCATCAGAATGCTGATGGGGACTGATACTACAACCCACACAGACACACAATCCCACCAGCCCAGAATGCAGGGAGCCTCACAGACAGCCCTGGCAGGGAGGGGCTGATGTGTGTGTTCCAGCTCACACATCACCCCAGCTCATCAAAGCAAGGC
The DNA here is from genome assembly GCA_020662805.1 of Glaucomys volans. Taxonomy (NCBI): domain Eukaryota; kingdom Metazoa; phylum Chordata; class Mammalia; order Rodentia; family Sciuridae; genus Glaucomys; species Glaucomys volans. The sequence continues at coordinate 803,851 of JAJEJO010005651.1, read as the reverse complement.
CACAGGGAGCCTGGTGGGTGGCACATGTCTCCCAGCTCACCTGCCTTCTTGCTTGGAGTAGTTGCCCCCTCCTCTTTATAAACCTTATAGGACTGATAGGCTCCCAAACCCCATTCACTCTTGGCCTTCAGAAGTAGATGGTTCTTTGGCAAATAGGAAGCTCACACCCAACTCTGATATCTATCTGGGTTCTGTTCAGATTCATTCTGCACCATGATACCTTCTGGACATGAAATGAAAATATACACAGATATAAATGATTAGCACTTTGTGTCTTCTTGGGTTTTGGTTTTTGTTTTGTTTTTTTGTTGTTGTTGTTGTTGTTTTTTGTAAGAGCAAAAAAAATAGCTGGATTCACTAACAAAATTAAATAAAATTTATAAGAACATTAAATGCTACATTTTTACTGCCCAAGTAGACATGGCACAAAGTAAACATACCACGTACATTACAAGAAGAACATCAATGGCTTCCATGTCCCTAGAGTTGTATTATCGAGAGTGTGTTATGCTAAAATAAAACAATTACTATAAAGTGTGATTTTCCTCTTATTGCCCTCCTTTCATTTTGTATTTGAGGAGCCTGTTGCTTAAGAGAGGCTATCTGATGTCTGTAAATAAAGACCACATAGTCTTTCTGAGGTTAACAGAGCAGCTGTTAATCTGAAAAAATTGGCCCCTTTGAGGAAGACATCAGAATTTTACTGTGCAAAAATCAATATCTGTGAATAGGAGCTCTGGTGTGCAGTGAACCGACAGAGGATGTTTCACGGTGGCGACAACCCCTCACCTCTGGGATTGTCCCCTGACCCAGCCTTCAAGGAGACAAGCCAGAACCGATAGAAAATAAAATTCTATCAAGGGGAAAATAAATAGCAATAAACTCATAACTTTGCATAAAGAGTGGGACTTAAATCAGGAAGGATCGCGTAGCATAGCTCATCACTCTATCTGTAGGAAGCTTAAGAGTAAAGCCTATGTGTGCTGCGCTTTGTAAGTGAAAGAAGTTTGATCTATCCTTTTCCTAAACAGCAAATTTATTAAAGACGCAGGGTAAAATGCTGTCAAGTAAGCAGGGGTGTTCGCAATTCCATCAAGCCAGAAATTTCTAAGCAAGTGCTTACCTGAAACTCAGAGAGAACCAGTTCTCTTGGCAATGACCAGGGGCTCCAGAGGGGCCAACAGAGCTTCCTGACTCCACTGAGTTTGCACAGTGTCCTGCAGAATTTTACTCCTGGGTCTGTGTTATGGCATCCCAGATCAGGATGAAGTCAGAATTCTCATACAGTCGACATGTTCCTACTTCCATAGAAACAGACTGTTTCAATCATCTGTGCAATTAATTCTTGAACTAGGTTCATGAAAATTTCAAAAATGTTTTAGTGAACTTACAGGGTAACATAGCCAAGTCCAATCGCTTCCTTGGAGTGTGTCACTTAAATTTCTTTTGTGGAAGGTATTACATCATCATCACCATCATTACTGTTCTAAGTCATATGAATAATAAAAATAGTGACAGATAACAGTTACTGGGTATATATGCATATGCATATCTATCTCTCTCTCTCTTTCTCTCTCTTCCCAGGACTCTTATCAAGTTTACAAAGACTCTCAGTTCAGCATCAAAGACTACTATGATTTCCACTTTTCAAATTCAACCTACAGTCAGTATGTATTTATTGAATTCTTAACATGTTCCCGGCACTGATCTAAGTTTTTAGCTATCAATGAGTCTTCATGTGGAGCCCTTTTTCTAACATAAAACATACAATAAATAAGTAACTGAAAAGGTAAACAATATCATTTCAGGCAATGAAAACTTCTACAAAGACAATAAAAGTAGGTGATGAGAATGACTACAGAGTCATGGAGTGATCATCGAAAGGTTTTTTGAGAAATGATAGTTGAATAAAGTCTGAAGAATGAAAAGTGGGTGAAGGATGTGGGAGATGGTTGGTCTCCTAAGTGGTTTCATTGGATGTCAAATCCACACTGGCCAGCACTTTGGTGCTCCATCATGAGTCGCACGCACTGCTTTGTCTCCAGACTCCCACAGAGTTATGTGGCTCTGAAGCTTTTATTCAATGAACCGACTATTTACATATCACTCTCATGTATGGTGTTACATGCCCAATCAATCTCTAATCTGCCATTACTGTTTTCATTATAATTACATTTTCTTTCCAGTTTCTAGCTTTTGAGTCCTCAACCATGCAGGTTATAGCTACAGTGTGTTTGTTATCAGAACCAGCTGTCCGGCTCCTTTCAACTGAGTTGGAACAGAAGCATTAAGTTACTTCTGATGAATATGCGTGTGTTCACACACACACACACACACACACACACACACAGAGTTAACACTGAAACCAAACAAACTGGAACCGCATTCATCAGCTTCATAAATTCCAGAAAGACCCACATGCATTTTGTTTAGCTTGATATATTTTTTCAAGAGAGATGCTTTAAATTTTCCATTTTGTGCCAAGGTAAGTTTTATGCTTCTGTAATGTACAACATATGGATCTTATGACATTATGCATTATTTGCATCCCAATAAAACAGCTCATTAATCAAACGGCCTATTGTAACCTCCAGCTGCAGAAACCAGAAACACACCCAGGAAGGGGAATACATTTTAACTTTGAATGTGTCCCTTTAAAATAATATTTGTCTGATCACATTAAACAATAGTCAAATATATAGTTAGCATATTAAGAAGTTAGCATATTAAGAAAGGGGACACAGCCAGGGATGAAACACAATCACAGTGAATTTCTTTCCTGACTTTGGGCTACTTGATTTTCTTTCCTCCAGTAGATTTTAATGTTGTTTTCTTATGAGGTCAAAACAAGGTCTTTTTAAGGCAGACAACACTTAGCTATAATAATGTACAGCTAAATTAGGAGCAGGTCCATTGTTGAAGAGTTCATTAGAGGAGTAAATTGGAATTTTACACCCACATCAACCATTGTAAACTCACCACACCTAATAAAATATGCAAAAAACACTCTAAGTCCAATTCTACTTGTTCCCTCATATGGGTTCCTAACATGTATTCAGCCATGTCCTAATGGCAGCCATGAAAGCCAACTCCAGCAACCTCACTTAATCTAAAGAGAACTTCTTTGGAAGGTACTGGGAGCAGGGAGCGTGCTGCTGCTGACACCATCAGTAGCAAGCTGAAGACACAGACTTAGGAATAAAATGGAACTGGAGGGCTCCACAGGAACATGAGGTTGGAAGCAAAAAACACAGCCATGCCCCTATGGGATAATAAAAATATATACATTTAGTCTCCATTTCAGATTCCTGGCATAGAGCTCCTAAAAGCCTTAGAATTACTTGAGAGACAGGAACTTCTTTTATAATTTATAAGGAACTGCTTCAGAAGACACCAGAATTTACCCTAATGAGGTGATTCAGGGTGGGGCTCCTGGATAAATTCAAGATGGCGGCTGCTCACCAGAAACACAAGAGTAGAGGTAATAGAAACACTCATTCCCACCTCCTGACCTCCAGGGTTATGAAAGGTCTTAAACAGGCTTGGAGAGCTCTGAAGTCAGGGAACACATCCACATGCTTGGAGAGTAGTTTACTCCACATCCATAGGGGAAGAGGTTAGGTCACTTTCAGACTCACCCTGCATACTTCTTCATCTGGCAGTCCATTTGTATCCCTTATAATAAACCATAACAGTAAAGTCTAGCATTTTCCTGAGTTCTGTGAGTCATTCAAGCAAGTATGAAAATATATATAATATACTTATGTATATGAAATACATGAGACATATATATGGCATATATTATGTCTTATATACTATGCCCCCCCCAAGGGATTGGCTTGCCCAATGGTGGGGTTGGCCAGTTTGAAACTCCTAGAACAGGTCCACAGCTGGACACTCTTGGACAGAACCCAGTGTTGCTATCCAGAGCTGGCCTTTCTTCTTTCTCAGGGAAAACTCAGCTTTACTGTTGAGTTTTCTCAATTGATTGGATAAGCTTGCCCAGATTATTGAGGATAATCCCCTTTACTTAAAGTGAACAGATTGTAGATGTGAATGACATCTAGAAAAATACCTTCACAGCAACACCTAAATTAGCGTCTGAGTGAATAGCTATGATCCTTAACCTGGTCAAGTGAACTCATAAAACTAACCATCACAGTCCACCCCTTGTCAGTTTGCCATCTACACGCATCTTCTTAAATTGCACTGAATCTCCAAATAAAAACAAAAGTAAAGTGATTCTTCCACCTAGCAGGTTACAATTCTTCTGCCTACCACCCAAAATGGATTTACTCTCCAGAAGAGGAGGCAAAAATCCTTAAACATGGTTCACACTCATCCTCGCTATCTTGTAATTTAATTATATAAAACAAACCTAACCATTACTAATATATCTTATGTTAGATGATAAGGAGACAAAAGAGAAAAACAAAAATATTTGTGCATACACACAAACATTTACACACAAATATATTCATAAAAATTAGGAAGAACAAATTTTAAAAATCTTGAGAAAAATAAATAAATAAATAAATTAGGAAGAAGTTGAAATAGCAATTATAGTCCCTGCTTCTGAAACTGGTCTGTGCTCATAGCTGATAGCTGTAGCTACTTTGTTCCACTACTTATTCCAAATTCCCTTTGGCCTCAGCAAGCACCTCAGCTGGTCATGGCTTTTTCACCAGGTAAGCTGGCCCAAACCTCCATTCCTCAAGGATCTGGGCCATGAGTGGCCTTGCCCAGGTTAGACCACTGTTGCTCTTCATTGTTTTATTCATGGGTTGTGGTAATGACTGACTCACAGAGACCTATGGTATTAGCTGGTTGATTACTGTATTCCCAGAAAAGGAAAAGGAAACTGCCTGCAGCTAGGAAAAGAGTGAACCAAAAGCATTACTGCATTCCTGGAGTCACTGCAGGGTTAGAAACAGCATCAAGGACTTGAAAGATGTTTGAGTGATGATTCCCACAGCATCGCCATTTGACTCTCCAATTTGGCCTGAGCAGAAGACAGATGGATCTTGGGGAATGAGGGTGCATTGTTGTAAACTTAACCAGATGGTGGCTCCAATTGCAACCCGCTGTTCTAATATGGTTTCATTGCTTGAGCACGTCAATACACCCCCTGGTACCTGATATTAATCTATTGAGCTGGGGAATGCTTTTTCATTTTATTTTTTTTTAAGCTCCCCATTAGTAAAGACCATCAGAAGTAGTTTGATTTCAGCTGACAAGGTCAGCAATGCAATACACCTTTGCTCTGAGACCTCAGCATTATATTAACTCTCCATCTCTAACTCATAATTCAGTCCACAAAGGCCTGGATTGTCTTTGCCTTCTCAAGACATGACAGTGGCCCATTATGTTGATCATGTTAGATTTATTTGACAATATCAATTCTTAGGATTTGGACTGAAACCCTGTCATCTTCAATGGATACCTGCTCTTCTTTTGATAAACAGCTTTCACCTTCTCCCTGGGTCTTAACAGAAACTAGACACATAACCACAGGTCATTCATTTCCCTGAAACCTGAGCTATGCATCATGAACTTACTATCATAAGTTATTGTCAAAGCTATTTAAGCCCAGTAATACATATACAGTAGCATTCTATTATCAAATAGAAGTAGTATATATAATACTAAACTTGAGCAGACCCTGAAGGCATAATAAATTACATAAAGAAGCAGCCCAAATGCCCATGGTCCCTACTCCTACCCACTCTCTCTCTCCAAACCTGTACTTCTTGGCCTCATGGAGAATTCCCTATGACCAGTTGACTGAAATTAGTCTTAGTGAATAGATGGTAAGCACCAAAAAATGGACAGCTGCAATGCTATTGTCATTTTGGGGACACACCTATAGAACATTCAATGTGCTTGGAAAGAAAAATAACCAGAGGTCTGAAATTATACTGTTTCCATGGGCTGTGTCCACTGGATAGTCGGAAATTTAGAAGAATATCTTTGGAAAATTGGTAACAAAGGCTCTGAGGAAGAGGTATGTGGATGAACTTCCCTAAATGGTCAAAACTCACAAAGGTATTTGTGTCCCATGTTAATTTTTACTAAGAATAACCACAGCAGAGGAGGATAACAGGAAGAAGGCACCTTCTCATGGCTTTCACTTTTTTTAACCTTCCCTGGGACTAGAAGCGATAAAGGGTATGTTTGGAGGAGAATCAGTGATGTATTGCCACTATATCCGGGAAAGTCTTTGGACAAAACAAAGTTAACTTCCTCAGAGAAGGTTGGAAGGCCTGTTCTACTGGCAAAGAACTTGGCAGAATTTGGGGGTTCACTATCTTCAGGTTCATTGGTATCTTTCTATATATCTCCATTACAACTTTCAGGAGCCTATTCCTCCCCAGTAAATGCTTTTGCATTAACAGGAAAAAAAATCTGTGAGTTTGGGGATTCAATTTCTGTGATATTATAGCCACTCCCAAGATAAGACTCAGGGGTTGGCTTTCAGAAACTTCAACCCTGTAACTATAGGAGATAAGAGTTTCAGCTATAGAGTGATCACTTCTGTCCCTCTTGCTTTCAATGTTGAATTTTTAACCCAATGTGATGAGATTAGCAGGTGGGGACTTTGCAGAGCTCTTATGGATGGAATTAGTGCCCTTATCAGAGAAGGTCCAGAGTGCTGTTTTGCCTCTTCTGCAAGGTGAGGACATAGGAGAAGACGTCTATGAACCAGGAAGTGAGCCCTCACCAGATACAAAACCTGCCAGCACCTTGGCTCCTAAGCCTCCAAAATGTGAGAAATAAATTTTGATCCTTCTAAAACACTAGCTTTATAAGGTATTCTGTGACATATGGTATTCTGTGATAGCAGCCTGATCTTAGGTCATTTGGACAGAACTTGAGCTAGGAATTTCAAGCTCTCGATTTCATCCTCTTATTTCCTCACGTTCCTCAGCACAGTTAGGAGCAGCCAGTCAATTATACACCTCAATTTGACTAGACTATTCAAAGGATCAAATACATGATCACCAGGAACCTTGCTTTTTACAAGCATTTGATTAGAAATACCCAACAGCAACATTTTCTGAATCTCCACTGCAGCATCCTACCATGACCAACCAGTGCCCTCTTTACCACTGGAAGATGTCATCAATGCCTTCTCATCTAATCAGATTAGAGAACCAGTTCCTTAAGATTCCATTTCTCTACAAGCATTCAGTAAGAGTTCTATCAGAGAAATTATATATATATTATATATAAATTATATATATAAAATGTCATATATATAATTATATATAATGCATATTTGTATGTATCTTTACATGATTATTGTAGGGACTGACAAATCTGAAGTGCCCAGGGCAGGGCACTGACCTAGAAACTCTTAGGCAGCAGCTGATGTTGCTTTCCAGAGGCAAAATTTTTTCTTCCTCAGGGAAAACTTAGTTTTGCTCTTAAGTCCTACCAACTGACTTGCTAAGGCCCACCAAAATTATCAAAGATCATCTCCTTCAAAGTCATCTGATTGTAGATGTTAACATCTACAAAATACATTCATTGCAACACCTACATTAGAATTTAGCTGAATAACTGGGTACTAGAATCTAACCAAGTTGACACATAAAACTAAACATCATGCTATTGTCTGCCCAGAAAAATTGGGACATTAGAACATGTGACATTTCAAGAAAATGAAGTCCATATGATAGTTCATCATTCCAAGTACTATTCTGGCATTGAACTCAGTCCAGGTAATTCTGAAAATAAATCAAAATCCAATAACTGAGATGGAGCCAGTGTGGATCTGTCAAAGCCAACACCAGAGCAATGAGACCTGCACCTCAAGTTAGTTGAGCCTCTGATTTTGGTTATTGGTCACTCAATGGATAGAAGTTAGGGAGGGAGTCCTCCTGCCCTGAAGTATTTCTCAATCTTAAAGCATGCTGTCCTGGGAGTTCTTTTTGAAACTACTTTTGAAAGTGTTTATATTATGTTGTTAATATGAAATACACTAAATATTATACTAGACTTTTGTGACATGTTCAAGGAAATAAAACATTAAAAAGTGTGCTCCATTTAATCAAAGCAGAAATAAAAGAGAGGAGCCCTTGGTAGAACATTTATTGAACATTAAGAACCTGTGCTGTGGACTGGAATGTAGCTTATGGTTAGTATGTGCAAGGCCCTGGGTTTGATCTCCAGCACTGCATAAATGAAGGAGGAGGAGGAGGAGGAGGAGGAGGAGGAGGAGATGATGAAGATAATGATATATTGTTTTACATTAATTCATCCTGTGCTCAAAACAACCCCAACAGCAAATGTAATCATCCCCATTTTAAGTAGGGAAATTGAGGCCAGTAATTGATAATGCCGAATGGTTCTCCATCAGCATAGCTCTGAAAACACTTTCTACTACCTCTAATTTCTGCTTAACAGAACATAACTCTAAAAAGTACAGGAGGCCCAAGTACTCAAAGAAAGAAGGAAAAACAGCCCAAAAGAAAACTGAAATCATTTCACTTCTGCCTGACCCTGATCACTCTTCCTATGCTGTCCTTCTCAGAGCTCAGGTAAGCCATCTTTGGGGACATCAAATCATTTCCAACCTAACACTAGACCAAATTCTCAAGGCCTTACACATCCTTCCTAACTGTGAACAGTCCCTGTTAGTCCTAGCCCTAATATTCTCAGAACAACAAAAAGAGAATAAATGAAGACCCTGTTTTAGTCAGCTTTTCATTTCTGTGACCAAAATACCTGACAAGAACAACTTAGAGGAGGAAAGTGTATTTGGGCTCATAGCATCAGAGGGTCCATGGTTGGTCAATTCCATTGCTGTAGGCCTGAGATGAGGCAGCACATCAGGGCAGAAGCATGTGAAGAAGGAAAGCTTCTCAGTTCATGGCAGCCAGGAATCAGAGAGAGAAGTCAAGATGCCAGGGACAAGATATAATCCCCAAAATCATGTGTCAATAACCAACCTTCTCCAGCGTCAATTCACCTGACAATAATTAGCACCCAGCATAGTAGAATTTTTCAAAATGAACTAATCCACTGATTAGGTTGCCTCTCATACTCTAATCACATTGCCTATTGCTACCTTATCCCATGAGGTTTGGGGGAATACCTCATATTCAAACCATTACAGGCTCTGAGCCCAGTGGGGGGACACATAGCTGGAAACAGGCCAGAGAAGGACTTTCTAAAGTATGGAGACACAGAAGTGCAGAATGTGAATGTGCTGGCATCTCTACAAACTGGCTACAGCTCTCAGTTCCTCAGCTATTACTGCAAATGGCCTCTTACTTATCTGCCTCCCTTAGTACTACCAGTCCCAGACCCATTAAAACAATGGATTATCACAATATTCATTTTACAATAACATACATAAGGCATTAATTCAAAGGAACAAAGCCTCAGTACTCTCTTAGCTATCATTGAGGGAAATGGTCTAGTGGAGTTTTGCACTATAATGCTTATTTGGGCAACAGCATAGAACTTTACCACCAGCACACACCAACATACACACACACACACACACACACACACACAGTGCATCAGCTTGTTTCATAATCCAATATGGGGAAGCAAAAAACAAAAAGTTACAGGTTTTTCTTCTGTGGTAAAAAAAGGAAAATGCAGTAACCAAATTTGGTTAGATATTCATTTTTCTCCAAAATAAGGCATGTTTTTTTTTCTAATGGGGTCTTTGACGGTTCAGAGAAGTTTGGTAAGTTTCCTAAATTTTCCTAGGTTTCTAGAATTTCTGGGATTTATTCATGCTTTCCTACAGTCTAATAGGCACTGTAGTGTTGAATGCTAATAATCACAGAATTTGAATACCATTTCTAGTTGGAGGAGTGACTCCTGTAGATGTACTATGGACAGTTGTTGGTCATGCTCACACATGCAGGTTCTGGGGCTCCTGACCCCTGGGCTTTCTCCCAGACCTGTCTACCCAACTGGACACTCTCAGCACTTCTTTTTTTTTGTACTTTTTTTTTTTTTTGGAACCAGGGATTGAACTCACGGACACTCGGGACACTCAGCCGCTGAGTCACATCCCCAGCCCTATTTTGTATTTTATTTAGAGACAGGGTCTCACTGAGTTGCGTAGGGCCTCGCTAAGTTGCTGAGGCTGGCTTTGAATTCTCGATCCTCCTGACTCAGCCTCCCAAGTCGCTTGGATTACAGGCGTGCACCACCACGCCCGGCCCTCTCAGCACTTCTAATCCTTTTTCATCACCTTGTCTGACATCTCTCTCTCTTTATCCATGATTTTTTTTTCAATCACAAGAGCTAGGCTTATTTTCTATATCTTGATGAGATACCACAGGCTTCTACTGGAAGATCATTCTCACCATCTATTTCAGCACATAATCAACTCATAGATGGCATTTTAAAGTCATAGGCACTTGGATGTGTCCTGGATGAAAAAGACAACCCATCTCCAAGCCTAGCATCATAAAAGTCACTTCCTTATTTTAAGTATGGTTCTTCATATCCATGGGTTTTACATCCTGGGATTCAATCAACTGTGAACCAGAAAGATTCCCAAAAAAATGTTGCATCTATTCTAAACACGCCTATACTTTTTTCTTGTCAATATTCCCTAAGCAATACAATATCCCAACTATATACCTAACATTTATATTGTAGTAGATAATGTAAGTAATTTAGAGATTATTTAAGGCACACTGGGGGATGTGAGTAGGTTATTTGAAAATATTAACTCACTTAATATAAGGAACTTGAGTATATGCAGATTGGGGTATCTTGGGGCAGGGAATCCTGAAATAAATACTCTACAGAGATAGTGGGATGACTATAAACTCAACAAGTATTAAAAGTACCACAACTCATTTATATATGTGAATTGAAATATGTTTGGAAAGGAAGATGAAAAATCAGTCATTCATGTGGTTAAATCCATTATCCCCTAAGACTGGACATGGGTATTTTTCCTTACTAGTCCTCCAGAAATTAAAGCCAATGAACAAAATGATTTTATACAAGAATTTTTATTTCTTTGGGAAGTAAAATGATATAATGAGGGAAAATACAGACCAGTTGCCAAGTTCATACTTAACTTGTTCTTATGACCCTAGGTTTAAAAAAAATCAATTTTCACAGAGAACCTGCTCTGTAAGTAAGTAGAGATAATTCCTGTTATCTGTTCTGGAAAAACTATATAGGATCTGATCCCAAACTCAATAAATGTCAATTTCTTCCTTTCTACTTGCGTACAATTAGTTAAATGTATGCTACATGGACCCTCCTGAAATCATAAAGATCAAGGTTCAAATTCTCTTACTTGCTTGATTGCCTTTGTCAACTTACTCACCCTCTCTGAACCTCAGTTTCTCCATCTGAAAAACAGTACCACTTCCCAGGGTCATGATGAGGACTAACAAGACCATGGGTGTGTGATCCCTTGGAACGGTGCCTGACACCGAGGAAAGAATCAAAGAATCAATATAACTGAGTACCTGGAGTGAGGCCGATCAAGCTTCATAACCTGAGGCCATCACTTCCTGCCTAAGTTACCTTGGGCAAATTAACGCCTTTAAGAATCATTTTCTTTATGGTACTCTTGTATGACTAATCTCCCCCTCATCAGGTTTTTGTGAAATTTATATGAAATAATATAGGAAAAGTGTCACTTTTAGAATCTGGCACATGGTACATATTAATAAATGATAATGACTTATTAATACATTTTAAAAGGAGAGAGGAAAAGCTGTCAAGGGAAGAAATTATTGGATTCCCAGATTACAGCCTCAATGCCTATGGTCAAAATGGGCAAACAGAGGCACTACACAGAATCCAAAATAGAGATAATCTGGAGAGCTGTTTCAGGAAGCTTCCTCTGACTAGTCCTTCTTCATGGATATCTGTACTTATACACAGAGCCTAATGCTCTGGAATAATTATCAAACTGAAACAGGTGAAGCTAAAAAACCCCTCTAGTAAAGCACCTTTCTCCTGTAAGAACAGTGAGAGATTCCTAAAACCAGAACCTGCATGCTTTCTCCAGGGATGCCGATTAGTCTGGCACACAAAAATTACTCAGTCATTTTTAAATAAATATTTAAGTAAGTTTTCTGTCTTAATAGCCCTGTATTTCTATCAAAAAATAAACACCTAAATTGCATGGGTGGCATATGTTATGTAACCCATGCATATGGTATAGAAATGGATGCACACCAGCTCCCCCACAAGGCTTGAGCTACTGATTAATTAGATAAATTGATATCAATTAATGGGACTGAAGCAGTGACAGTGACAGTGCAGTATTTTCCTGTGTTATCAGACTCCTCAGAAGCATGAGAATCCAGCCATGGCATTTTCTTGCTTACACACCTATCAGTCAAATGCTAAAGTGGCTCAGCCCGGCAGGTGATGGCACTCTCCTCCTGCTATAATAACTAGCATCTCCTCATGGCCTGAACCTTGTCGCAAACTGCCACGTGCCAGGATAGCACTAGATAAGCCAGAGTGATAGTGAGGAAGCTGACCTCCTAGAGATTAAGTCATAGCATAACACTACAGGAGGATGTCGGGATGTCAGAGGCAGAGAGCAACCATGGGCACACTCAGAGGAGGAGGAAAGGAGGGTGCTGAATATGGATCCAGGATCCAGGAGAACCTGTCTCTGTTACCCTGGCCTGAAGTTAGAGAAGAGTTCTCTAGGACAAAATCTGTCCTGAAGGAAGGTCTGGAAAAAGAGGTCGAGACTTCTCGAAAGCTTGTGTTTTCCAAAAACAAAAATAAAATACCTTTTTAAGAAAATCAACTTAATTTCTTGGTACCTAATCACATTCAGTTCATGACTCAGATGCCCTTCCCTCTTCCCCTGGGGGTTGCCTCAGTTCTAGGCAAGGGTGAGCATGGTGTTTCAAGGAGAGGTTCCTGCTCACCCACAGTGGCATCAGGACAGGTCCCTGTGCTGACCTCATCCCCTGCCCTCCTTCTACACCACTCAATGAAGGATTCACTCTTCCCACCTCCTGAATGCAAGGCTTCTTAGGGTCCGGCCCTCTCTCATTTTCCCTGCCTTCCATCTGGCTAATGGGAAATCTTGCTGCTCCTACATCAGGCTGAAGTCAGGGGCAGCTGTGAAGCCAGGACCCCATGCCTCTGATATCTTACTCGCTGGTGCAGGGGGATGACTCTATTGGTTCCACACTCTGCTGGGGCTTTGTGGGCTAGCTCAGGACAACCTATCAATTACTGATGCAGCCATCTGTGTTCTCAGGCCATTAGGAAGATCAGGACATTCAACTGCAGGCTTTTTCTCTACTCTTCGACCCTCCAAGCCTGATTGGAGTTTGTCTCCCCTGCTCCCTGCAGCAAGGCTCAGCTCAGCACCCTCCTTCCCTCCATTTTTTCCTTCCGCCCAGTACTCTGGTACTAGGAAGCTGTTATTCTCTCTTTTGCTGCTGAGTTTCCTTAAGCCTGCTGTCTTTGACACTCAGAAGCCAAAAAGGTAGCTACTTATGTCTTCTGTTTTGTTGTTCCAGAAAATCCCTACAAAGTCAAGCTATGGGATCACCGCAGAAATTCTCCCCCACAGTTCTGACCCTGGTGAGAACACAACAGTCTCCTGAGACTCTGCTGGCTCAAGCCTCATCTCCTTTGCCCTGTATGACAAAGATTTCCAGAAAGGGTCTGGCTAAAGAATGAGACAAAAGAAGGAGGTTCGCAGGGGAGTGCTATTTGGGAATCATGACCATAGGGTGAAGCCAGACTGGAAGCCATGGTCAAGGCTCTGGATCCCACACTAAGCTGGGGTGGCGGGTGGTCAGGCAGGGAAATTCTCCAAGGGCACAGAGACTTAACCCAGAGTTCAAATCAGAAAAATGGAAAAAGGATGAGGATCTGAGCCTAAGGTTAGAAAGGATGACTTTCAGATTTGCAGATGATTGAAGATCCCTGGGGGGAGCAGGGGCACCTTTCTTTGGTCTGTGCTGGTTTAAGCAGCCTTTCCAGTGTGGGCAAAGAACATGCCGTTGGGAGCTCAGGCTTGAAGGTCAGGCAACTATGGGTCACCCCAGACCCAAGCAAGTTGTTTAACCTTTCATGTACATCTGCTTCCTTAATTCTAAGATATAGTAAATTCCATCTCCACAGACTCAGTCACCTTTTGGACCAGTGCTCTCTCTTCAGTGACTTAGAAACTCAGTAGACATTGGGTCAAATGAAAATACAAAAAGCAAACAAAAAATTTCCTTTGCACGTCTGCTATAGAGACATCAGGCTGAGTCTCTGGCCAAAGTGGATACTTTGATGCTCTTCCTCCTTCCTGACATCTCCTCAACCCCTCCACTCTATATATTACTCCTCGACAGTCACAAACCCCCCTCATAATGAAGTACTAAAGCTGTAGTCTTTATTTAGTGAGCTTTTCTAATTATCTGGGTGGTTGCAAACTCCACCTGTGTCCATGATCAATCCTGGACCTGCACTATCTTTATAAAACCTAACAGCCTGTGCTCTAAATGCACAACAAATGCCCAAGGAAGAGGGGACACAGCACGTGAGCATTGGGTCAGAAATTCAGGATGCCTTTTGTTTACATCCTCTTACTCTCTTTTCCCTTATGAAGACCCTGACGCCAAGAAGCAGCAATGAGCAGGATATAGGCTTCAAAAGGGAGAAGCAGGAAATCTGGGTGCTAAGCTTACCTCTGCAAACTTGAGCACTCGGATCTTTTATTTGAAAATAGATAGACTGGACTGGATTGGTGGTTCCCACACCTGACTAATCAACAGAACAGAACAGAACAACATCTACCCATCTCAAATTTATTGAATCAGAACCAGACATTGAACTACTGATGGGCACACACACAGTGAAACTGCAGCAAGCCATCCAATCCCCTGAGCCTCAGTTTTCTCCTCTGTAACAAGGCGATAAGAAAAACAGTCTCACAAATCTGTTGTAAGGGGGACAAGAGTGTATCCAGAGTGTCCTCTCATTGCCTGACATGTAGCCAATGAGCCATTGATCATCTTATTGGTAAAGCTCCTAATCAATAAATAAGGTTATTTTATTCTCCACTTAATAGATGAGAAAATTGAGATTCAAACTGGGTAAATGCTTCTCCAAGGTAGCCACCTTAGTAACAATGGACAAAAACGGGATTTTCAGTGAGGGACCTCTGCATGAACTGATAATACGCTTTAAAATACATTTTCCTCCCTACACATTTACCCCTCTCCTGTATCCTCTGTCCTCCCTCATAAGGAGGAAGGTTGCCTCTCTTCCAGTCCACTATTTGCAAGCACATATTTATAGAGTTTTCTAAGTTTTCTTGACACAAAGCTATGTATGTTCTATTCTCTTACCTCTTCCTCAAGGGTCTTATTTTTAAAACATTTCATCATTTTTGTTGCTCTCCGCTGAGCTTCCTTGGGTAGCTCACTCAGAGGGAATTTGTTTCAAATTGCATCATTCATACAGGAAAATTCTCAGAGAAAAAAATGTCAAGCTAATTCAGAATACTCAGATGACTCTGCACAACCTCAGGGGGTACGGCTCTCATTAACAGACTGCCATGGATGCTCTTTTACAGTTCTGCCCTCAAGGATCAAGAAGAGAAAATTCAATAAGTAGTAAAACACTGTAAGTGGGAATCACTGCATATGTTTGCATTAGACCGGATATTTAATAGATAAATGTCAGAGGAGGGAAAATTCAAGAATATTATAGGCAGAATCCATTGTAATCTCTTTACCACATTTGCACCAAAGATTGGCTCTCAAGTGTAAGATCAAAATGAAAAACAGCAAAAATCATTTGCTCAGAGCAAAAGGCAGGTTTAATAGAATCAAGGAGGTTTCACAATGAAGTTAATGGAAACATCTCAGGATTGAGGGTAAGGAGATTTTAATGCTGCATTTAATATCCTAGAATGGTTTCATATTAGCTATGTGGCCTTCGGCAAATTACTTAAACTTTCTGAGTCTCAGCCACTTCATCTATAAAATAAGAGGCAATAGGATCGGCCTGTCGTTTTAAGGACTGAACAACACATGGACCTAACAGAACATCTGGGGCACAGTAGGTAGTCCGTGAACGGTTATTGTTATTACTGCTGTCATAAGTATTTCCTAACGGAAAGTGCATCGCACAGTATGAGGTGTATGGAAGGTACTTATGCATGTTCTAAGCTATGAAATCTCCACATGCTTCATTCTACCTCTTTACCCACAGGTGAAAAAGCTAATGAGCAAGGAAGAAAATAAAGAGCAAGGTGTTTGAGGGAGAGCAACCATGATGCACCTCGATTGTGTCTAAAGAACACAGACTAGTCTCTCCTGCATTCTCATTTTGTCACCTTGAAGTTCAATGATAGGCGATAGGAGAGTACATCCAACTTTAGAAGCAGGACTTGTCTGGCTTCAGGTAGAATTCTCTTTGAGTTGGGCCTTTCATAGTCCCACGTGAGGTTCCCAAAGGTTCTCCAACTAAGATGACATCATCTTTATCTTGCTTCCACAGATGACGCCTGCAATGCTCTTTTCGGAGGCACCCGTGTACAATCAGCGCATTTCCTATGCAGTTCTCTCCTTCCTCAAGCTGCTTCCTAACTAAATTGATTATTCTACTAGGTTGGGCAACATCTCATTTCTTTATTAGGACCCACTCTCTAATCAGATGTCTTAAAAGTATTGAAAAAGTCACAAGGCATTTACGCTGTCTTGATCCATCCTCCATTCTAAACACTTGCTGGTAAGGTTAAAGGGAAAGTAATGAGAAATGCAAAACTCAGGGAGAGTCCAAACATCTGAATCATTAGGGTACTCTGTTTAAAGTGGTTTCTTTTGCATGCAGTTTAGATTAGCCATTTGATCTTTTGGTTATACTACAAAGGTCATACATGTTCATTGTAGAAATATTAATTCAGACAAGCACAATGAAGGACAACACCCACAATCTTACACAGAAATAAATTTCCATGGTTAATGATAGGGTGGTTCAAACAGAAGAATGTGGAGGACTGAGCAACCAGAGACTGCTTTTGTCAGATTTCCTTCCAGCACAATAACCTCTGTGTGATGACTCACCCTGGATAAAGTCTCCTGCAATAACAGCCGTGCAGTTAGTGGTACCTGGGAGGAAAGAAGGGAACCTTAAAGGAGGGCATCACTGGTCCCATCAGGACTCTCCTGGCTACAGTGGTGCTAACAGCAACATGACCACCAAAGGTGTTTGCCCCAGCATTTCAGAAGGTGACCTTCAGGGAGAATCCACAGCAAAGCAGGAAGCAGCTGTCAGAGGCCAGGAGAAAGTAGAGGTGCTGTGGGCAGCATGCTGGATTGAGAGGCAACCTCTGTGCTTTCAAAAGCACAAACACAGGAGCTATGTTTTGAGGATATAAAGAGAAACCAAATACTTTCACTACTTGAATGAAGCCTAGCATCAGATATGACCTAAGCAGGTAGCAAGGACCAGGGTCTCACACACACATTTTCAAATTAAAATACAACTGCTTTCTGAATATTGTACCTGCACATCCCACAGTAAAGGTCGTTTCCAAAGACGACCATCATCAATCCTCTGCTTCCACTCATCAGAAGGTGAAGTCTTTTTCTTCTCCCCTTGAATATGGGTGGCCTTGTGACTTGCTTGACCCATAAAATGCAGTGGAAATAACACTGTACTAATTTGGGTGCCTTGTGGCTCTTGGACAAAGACTACCAGGAGCACATCTGTGGTCAAAGGAAGTTTGACTTACGGACAAACTCAATGAGAAGCAATGCGCACCATGGGGTGACACGCAGTGTCTCAATCAGAAAGGACTCAGGCATTTGAACTATTCATAGGGCTTGGAATTGCAGAAGTCAATTTTGGAGAGTTTAAGAAAGTGGGGCTTTGCTCTGGAATAAACATTATCAAGAAGTGGGGGGTGAGTTTATCTTAATAATTTTTGCATAGTTAGCAGAAAGAATGTAATGAGGTTTATGTTATAAATAGTAAAAAGGAAGCAGTCATTCATATTAGCCACAATTTTCTTGTTTTGGTCTGCATTTGGATATGATTATAGTCTCTCTGCTTTTTTCTTTACTCCGTCTTGATTACAGAATACCTTATCTGACATCCTTCAAGAAAATGTTTATGTTAAACAGGTAAAATCTATGTTTGAAATAAGCCAGCCATAATGGAAGAATTCCAGCTACTTTGAGACCACCATGCTAGGAAGAATTTCAACCTGGCCATATGGAAAGACCATGCAAAGAAAAATCATGAAACCAGCTGAAAGCAAGAATTGGGGACCCAATCACCTGACTGTGAGCCTGCTATCTCAGATGAGTCATCAGATATAATGGATCCAAAACAAGCTGTACCTGCTATGACTTGATTGGACTCCTGGTTCACAGAATTCTGAGAAATAATGTGGCTACTATTTTAAGCCACTGTTTAGGGTAGATTAGGTACACAGAAATAGATAATGGAAACAAGAAGCAAGCAAGTTTATATAATGCTGCTGAATTAGTGGTGGTTCTCCAAGAAACAGAACTAATACGAGAAACTGGCTTATCCAATTATAGAGGCTGAGAAGTCCCATATAAGCTGCCTGTAAGTTGGAGAACCTGAGGAACCAGTGGACTAATTCAGTCTGAGTCTGAAGACCTGAGAACAGAGGGAGTCAATGATGCAAATTCAAGTCTGAGGGCAAGAGATAAGATGATCCAGCTCATCTGATCAGGCTGGGAAAACATGGTGGAGATAGGGGTTCCTCCTTCCTCTGTCCTTTATTCTATTCAGACCCTTAAAGGCATGGATGATGTCCAATCACATTGCAAAGGCCATCTGCTTTATTCAGATGCTGATCTCTCCAGAAAACACTCCTCATAGATACACCCAGAAATTACTTTATCTAGGCATCCCATGGCCGAGTCAAGTTGATACATAAAATTAACCTTCCTGGCTAGTAAGGTAGACTTTGCTTGACCCAGTTGAAACTAAATAGTTGGGCCCTGAGAAAATCATTATTGAAAAATCTTAAATGATTTATCACAGGTTGATGTAAATGATAATTTCCTCATCTTTACATTATAGAAGCAAATTTCAGCACTTGTATCTCTTTAAAGAGCCTATCTATATATTAATGATCTGACTTTATACCTGTGAAAATGTATAGCACATCAGTGTGATAAAACCAAGAAAAAAGAAAGCTTCCATCAACCTATTGAAAATCACCCAAGTACACCCCAAACTGCAGAGCCCAGGTTATCTCCAGTTGCTATGGTGTTTTCTGACTCAATCCAGATCAGTCCCAGTAGGTAGTCCTAAAGATTTCCAGAGAACACCCAAGAGATGAGACAGTATTCAGACCCTTCCAAGTTGGCCTGTAATGATAGGCCCTTCCCCAGAGCAGAGCCTGACCTCTGTGGCTGAACTGGGTGTCCCAGTGTTGGGTAGGCCTGAGGCTCCCAACCTTGGCTCAGCAACCCAAAAAACATCCATCACAACAGAACAACAGCCACATGGCATTTGAGGAGCCCTTCCTAGGGCCTCAGGAGAAAGTGTGTTCCCAACAGTCATTATTTTCAATGCTAAGCCCGTGGCAGCCAGCAGAGAGCTATGAGATTTCCAGTTAACCATCAGCAAGAGTGTCAGCTAAATTCTGGTGACAACTGAGTTCTAATCACAGCAGAAATAGAGGGAAAGAACACACAGGCATATTTCTCAATACCAGGTTGTGTTTGCAATGGGGCTTTTGCCTTTGAGGCAAAGTAAGTTGTACAAGTAGCAAAAATGTGATGTAGGATGAAATTCTAATACTTCTTTGTTGCCATTTCTTTGCTTCCCTTCATCTTCACTGGGTTGTACATCTATCCCCTTCATAAGAACTAGCTCTACAAGGGCTTGCTACTCATACTCTGCCAACATGCAGAGAAGTTTTTATTTTCAAAACATTTTTAAATACCTACCTTAGCAGGAAAAAATAAAGTCCTTAGGAAGTTCTCTAAAACAAAACAACCAGCTATATAAAGCGTGAGTAAAAGAAGTCAAGTTACAAAGCCTGGAAGCATCATATGATTTGAAAAGAGCATGGGTTCTGGAATCAGACAGACCTGGGTTAGGCTGTGAACTGGGCAGATGCCTCCATGAAACCAGTTTCCTCAGAGCATAGAAAATACAATTTCCCTCCCAAAGTCTCAGCAGTTCAAAAGTGACACTGTCATGTAAGACTAAGTAGACAAAAATCGTTTTCTACATGTTGTTCTAGAAGGAAGATTAATATGAATAGCAGTTCTATTGGTCTATGAAAGCTCCTAAAGTAAGCTACAGAGCATCTCGTGCCCATTCAAGCCCATCTGCTGTCCTCCCCACCTCCACAAACCAGCTGCTGTATATAACAGGTGTGCATCTTCTGCAGGGCTCCTGGGAAGGGCAAATTTAGAAAGGTCTCGCTTAAGAGCAAACAAGCTCTTCACAAACTTTAGTTATTCTCTCCCTTATAATTCAAGTTCAAGGAAACAGCATTTTCTGGTCCAAAAACACAGTCAACAAATCATTACTTTGATAATGATACAGTCTTCTTAATCCAATCCATGGATTGGCCACTTTTTGGCCGATCACCTGTTCACCTTTTATCTAATCAGCTGTGGCCTTGCAGACCATAGAGATCTGAAGTCACCTACTCATCCAGGTAAGCGTGTGAACAGGAATGAATCCCAAATGTACTGTAAGCCGGCAGAAACCTGAAATATGAATAGGATACCACATTGCACAGATGAGGAAACTGAGGCTCAGAGGATAAGTAACTTGTCCAGCTCATTTCCCAAATTCAAGGACTGTGTCTGATTTTGATACATAGCCCTAGTACCCACACCACCACCTGTACTATTGAAGAGTGAAATAAATATTCATTAAATGAATAATTATAAGGCCAAAGTACTCCAAAACTCAAGCTTGGTCTCCTATGCCTATTGGTCTCAACCTTGGCTGCACATTGAAATCACTAGGGCGGACCTTAAAAACAATGTCACCCATGTTTGGCAGATTAATTGGACCTTGTGATATTTTTAAAGCTCCCCAGATGATGTTAATGTGCAGCCAGGGTTAAGAACCACTGAACTAGTGCAGGGGTTCTTAACCTTGGCTATGAATTAGCATCCCCTTGGGGGCTTTTAAAATCCCATTGCTCAGGCTATACCCCAAACCAATTAAATCCAACTTTCTGCTCCCAACTCTCTGATATGCAGCCAAAATTTGAGAATCCTGCACCAGAGAAACATGTCTCAGATTTCAATTTGCACTGAATCATCTGGAGAACCTTTTAAAATGCAGATTCTGGCTTAATGAGTTTTGAATGAACATGAGCTTGTATATTTCTAAAAAGTCCTAAGGTGATCCTAGTGCTACTGGTTTGAGGACCACACTTTGAATAGCAAAGTTCTGCTGTGCAGTCACTTTAAATTGCTGGGAAAGCTGCTTGAATGGAGTCAAGAACGATCTTGAGTTAATTGCTTATGTTGACTGAGAATAAAATCAAGTAAATCACATTTATTTGGGGTTAATTAGAATTGCAATTTAGGAAAACAGATTTCAGCAACACAAAAATGTGCTTTAATGTTTTACAAAATGGTAGCTGCTTTGGTATCTTGAAACCATGAGGTCGGGGCAGGGGTTGAAATTATATCACTTGTTAGTCAGCTATTGAGATTGGTGCTGAGAAAAATTAAGTTTTCCTGAAAGAAAGGGATTGGGTTAAGATCTCAGTCTCTGGGTAGTTTACAGGAAGGGGTCCTTGTGCAGAAGATCAGTACAGGATACCAGTATTTCAAGAATCTGCAGCTTGGCCCAGTCCAAAGGTCAGTTCACATGGTAGGGTGGAGGGGTTAGCATGTCTGCAGCTCAGTTCAGAGGTTTGACAGTGGTTATGAATGAAACCAGTTTTAACTCAGCCTCACAACTCCACTTTAAATGCCTTGAGCCAAGGCTACTCCATTTTTACTTCCTTCTTGACACTTATCAATGGATGGTAGCCAATGGTAGCTTCTGAACTGCCTTGAAAATACTGCAGTTGTTATTTACAGCAAGATCCTTTCCCCCCACAGCTATGGCAACGATGAACTCCATGATTTGTTCATGTGAGAAGTGGAATTGTTTCATAGTTAGGAGCAAAAATGATAGGTTATCCTGGCTTGGAAATCTGCCACTGCCACTGAACAGGTCTGGACTTCAGACAATTTCCGGTGCCTGTACCTCAGTTTCCTTATATATAAATCAGAGATAAAGGAGTACCTATACATAAGTACTTAGGGATATTAAATGAGTTAACACATGCAAAAGCCAACAGCACCAGGCGTACTGTGAATGCTCAGTAAAGGTGAGTATTGTTATTACTCACTGAGCATTTCTGACCTTTCTTAAGATGCAAAGGTCAAGGGCTCTGGAGCTTGACCACCTAAGTTCAAACCCACCTCCATCCCTATTAACTGTGTGACTTGGCAAACTGCTTTACCATACTGCACCTCTGTTTCCTCATGTGCAAATGGAAATAATGAGAGCACCTGCTTCTTAGGACTATTGCAAGGATAAACGAAGGTAAATATGCAACATATGTTTATGACCATTGTCATTATTATTACCATGTGCGGGGCACTGGGGATGCAGAAGTAAATAAGAAACTTCAAGCATAGCCCTTGTTGGAGCTGAAAAGAAACCACAAATGTAAAACCTTTGATTTAATGAGGTTTTACAGTATCTAGTCATCCTTGAAGAGCAAGTAGGAAAAAGGAAATTCTGTCAGTTAATATCTCCTATATCTTGAGTCATTCTCTTGGTTTACAGCCGTTATTTTTACTCTTTGCTTTAGGCCTTTCATTTGCTTAAAACTGATGGCTTGAAAAGGGAAATTCATCCAGATTCCCTCACCAAGCCGACAGTCCACTGCCACTGTTATTACAATGATTTATCACTATTCTTTCCCCACTGATTTTGACAGGCAAAGGCAAGGCTTAGCTGTCTTACATCTTGACTTTGATAGACACATTCCTCAAAAAAGCAGCTTATGTCTTCTAATCTCACATCATAAGAGCTAAATTCCCTGGTCCAGCTAAGCCAAAACCTCCCAAATATATGTCAGATAAAGATTAGACTCCTACTTGGATAAGTAATTGCCGGAATATTATACAGAAAAAAATTCAGTTTATCAAATGGTTACTGTTATGGTTTGGATAGGAGCTAGCCCCCAAAAACTCATGTGTGAAACAATGCAAGAATTTTCAGAGGTGAAATGATTAGATTATGAGAGCTTTAATCTAATCAGTAGATTGATCCACTGATATAATACACTGATATGGATTAACTGGGTGGTAACCATCAATAGATAGGGTAAGACTGGAGGAAATAGGTCACTGAAGATACGTGTTTCAGGGTTTATATTTGTATGTGGTGAAAGAAGGAACTCTAACTACTTCCTGGTTGCCATATTCTGAGCTGTTTTCCTCTGCCACACCCTTTGGTCCTGATGGTCTGCCTCACCTTGGCCCCACAGCAATGGAGTTAGTCAACCATGGACTGAGCCTCTGAAACCAGGAGTCAAGATAAACTTCTCCTCTATGTTGTTTTTGTCAGGTTTTTTGGTCTTAGTGATGCAAAGCTGACTTAACCAGTTACTAAGTAGTAACTGCTAATGATATTGGTAGGTTTCCTAACTGCCAGGGTATGTATTAGAAATTTGAGCAACACAGTTCCCAATTCCTGGGAATATCTACTTTCTACTCAGCACGCTGTAAGGTATCTCTCTCAAATTCAGAAATGCAGAAGAAAGAACCCTTGTATAGAGATTGATGCACATTAAAATTGCAAAGTAGATACTATTCATATTATTTGTATTAATGAAAACACATGCATTCACTTTCTAAACTGGCAGAAATCATAACTGAAGAGGGTATTGGAATATTATGTGCAAATTTGAGATACTCTCTGAATAAGTTTCATAAGACTCCCACAGCCAATCACCACAAATTTGGTGGCTTCTCTCTAATTTGTACAGGTGAGGTGTTTAAAAGCGAAGTGTGGCAGGGCCATGCTGCTTCCTAAAGCTCTGGAGGAGATCCCAGAGTCTAGCTGAGCCAAGAGTTCCTTGGCTTGTGGTTTCATCACTTCAATCTCCACCTCTATCTTTGGAGCTCCCTATCAGGACATTTGTGCTTTCCAAAGTTTATGGGAAGCCATTGTTTTGAAGGTGCTTCTGGCCCCCAGTAGACAAGATCAAAGCAGAATGGAGTCATCTGTGCCAAGTGCCACATAATTAAACTGAACTTTGAAGTGGGTCAGTTTGGGGAAAAAAGGAAAAAAAGAAGAAGGTTCCTGTCAACCTGAGTCAATGTAATAAGACAGTCCTCATTGTTTTAACACTAATAGGACAGCAAATTTGAAAATCAACTTACTTCTTGCTCTGTTTCCTTCAGCCCTTTGCCTATAAAGCCAAACTCCTCTGCCCAACTCATCAGAACACTCAATTTTATAGAATAAAGTGTTACCCACCTTCTAGAATCACAGAGAAAAGCCAGTTAGATCTCTCGGCATGTAGTAATTTAGCCTCTTGACACTTGTTACTGGATTTAGGGTCCACCAGGCAAATACAGGATGATCTCATTTTAACAACCTTAATTTAATTACATTTGCAAAGACCCTTTTACCAAATAAGTTCATCTTCTCAGCTTCCTGGGATTAGAATGTGAACATATCTTTTAGGGGGGCTTGATTCAATGCACTACAATATCTGAAGGACTAAATTATCTGTAATTATAATATAAAGAAAGCAAACACAGGACATTTGGTTTCAAAATGAGCTGGGGTCCTACTACATGCACTTAATCCCAACCTCAACCATCAAGCTCTTCAAAGAGAGGGAGTCTGACCTCTGACTTGAGACTGTCCATTCACTCAGAGTAGAGGTCGGTGTGCCCAGGGCCCATGTCAAGACTCTACTAAGCACAAATGGCCTTTCTTCTGTGTTAACCTTTGAGCCCAGCTGGCAGATTTCTGCAGAGAGAATTGCTTCCCTCTGTGTGAATATCTATCTCCCAAACCCTCCCTCAGCAACTGAACCAAGCCCAACCAAGCCCAGAGTCACTTTTGCACAAATGATTTATTCTGTGAAGAAATATATCCATCATAAAGCAAATGAAACCTAAGCTTCAGGGCCTGCATATCAGGGCCCCCTTTCAAGGGTGCTGAAGACATTTCAATCCTTTCTCTCATGAAGAAACCTCCCCAAAACATAGATACTTCAGGCCCCCAAAACCTGAATCTGGTTCCATCTCTTATTGTGCATCCAGTGGCAGTTATAACTTATAGGTCACATAATAGGGCTTAATAAAAATTAGTCAAGAAAATTAACATAACATCCATTATGCACCAACCCTAGATACAATCTGTGCTTTGAGGAGTCCAAGGCATGGTGGAGAATAGAGATATCAATAAAATGACTACCAAATACATGCAATGTCACAATTCAATTAAATGCTATGAAGCTACATGGCTTGAGAAAGGGACAACTAGAGAATCTGACATAGGCAGGGAGGTTTCTGAGGAAGCAAGAGTAGAGCTGAGATTCTCAAGAGAGTAATAATTAATTTGGCAAAAGAGAGAGCAGTGGGGAGAGGATTGTCCAGGTTGTGATCATAGAAGCACTGTAGAGGGTAACAACTCCGTGTGTCCAAGGAACTGAAAGAAGGTGAGTCAGCTGCAGCAGAGACAGCAAGGAGCTTAGGTAGAAAATGAGCTTGGGCAGGCAAACCAACCATGCAGGACCTTCCAGCGGTATGAAGGTTCTTTCCCTCTATAATAGAAGTAGTGTTGAAGTGTGCTTAGTTTGAGTATTTGGGTGGGCAGGGGACACAGATAAGAAGAATAACATATTCAGATGTATATTTTAGAAATGTTCTGGCTGCACTGTGGAAATTAGCAGGGTAAGGCAAGAAAACACTGGTAGTAAGCTCTTTGGACAAACCAGGAGAGAAATGGCAGTGAAGAGGTAGGTGGTGGAGAGAGGGCAAAAGGAAAATCCTTATACTTGTTGCAAGATTGGACACGAGGAAGGAGTTGTCAGGGATGATGCTGTAAACTGAATGTTTGTGTCCTCCAAAGCTCATACATCAAAATTCTAACACCTTATGCAATGGCATTAAGAGGTGGGGTCTTTGTGGGTTGATTAGGTCATGAGGGTAGAGATCTCATGAATAAAATCAGTACCCTTATTGAAGAAATCAGAGGTCCTTCCCCTCCCACCATGTGAGGACACAGGGGAAGGCGCCATCTAGGAACCAGAAAGCCAGTACCCATTAGGTATAACTTCTCCAACATCTCAATCTTGGAATTCCCAACCTCCAGAGTTGTAAGAAATGAATAAATTTTTGTGGATTAAAATACATACAGTCTGTGGTATTCTGTTATAACCCCCCATATAGCCTAAGACAGATAACTACAGGATTGCTTGGGTTACATAACTGAAGAAATAATAGTATGTTAACAGAGATGGGGACTTTAGTGGAAATCCCATTTCTTCTGATGAAAAGAAGAGGATGAGTTCAGTTTGTTGTTGGGCATGTTGAATTATCGATGACCTCCAAGTGAAGATGTTAAGTAGAATATCGTACATATAGAAAGAAGCTCACAAGAGGGTTCCCAGATGAAGACATAATCTGTGGCTGAAGAAGTGGCAACTGAAGTCTTGGATGTGGATGAGACAGCGTGGGAGAGGGGACAGAAGAAGAGAGGAGGACCCAAACCAAGCTTGGGAAGCATCATCTGGCTGGGTACCAAAGGATCTCACTAAGGAGAAGGAGAAGGAACAGCAGGAGGAAGTCCAGAAGTATGATGGATTGGCAAGGTCAAGGGGATATCAGCTGAAGGCAGGAGGAGAGACACTGCTCTGTTGTAACCAGGGCAGAGGCAAGAGGTAAAAGCAGAGAGCTTGCACAGGGTGGAGATGTTCTCTGCTATCTTCTTTTCCCTGCTGGGAGTGAGGTGGCAGTGATAGGAAGGGGACAGCAGGTTTAGAAAGAGAAAGAAGATACCTGAAAGATATTGCTGAGGAGTTCAGGCTCCAGACACCAGGCCACGTTACCAGAAGTTCCATGCCAGGCAAGGGATCCCATTTCCTGGAGTCCCTGGGAGGCCCAGGTTGTGCAGGGGTCTTTCCCACAACACAAGTCACTTGTATGAAAGGATTTCACTAAAGCCACAGGATGCCCTTGGAGTCTAGAGGTCAGGGCAAGAGGACTGTGTTTCACATCTCCAGGCAGTGTTCTGCCTCAGCAGATTTGGAATGTGAATACCCTTTGTAGCAAACCATTTCTCTCTCTCTCTTTCAGAAAAACCACAAGTGTTTCTTGAGGAACACTCTGTCAAGTCACACTCGCGTGCCAGCAAGGTGTCATCCGTGGTGACATAAATCCTTGATTGAGCTGGGTAGGGAGAAATTACTCTGGTCTGTGTGGATTAGGATGGCATAAGGATTGTGGGTCATCACTTGCTTTTCAAAAAGATGTTTTTAATCTTATTTGCACCTTCATTCTAAGTCAGGAGGTCAGAGGAATATGCACAAAGCAATTAGCAAACTGTCCAAACTTGCAGAGAGAGGAGAGTAGATGGGGGGACACATTGGGGGTTCTGTTATTAAGGAAGTTCTAAGGAAAAGGTGCTTTGGATGAGGACTCCAAGGACATAGAGTGTCGGGGAAAGGATGGGGAATGACAAGCCATTCCCCATAGGGTGAGCAGCGTGTGTGATTTCTCTGTGCATTGCTCTGGCTTCATCAATTGCTGGCTCCATGGCATTGGAAAAATTATTCTACCTCTGTGCACCTTTTTTTCCCTAACCATGACATGTTTTTACCTACCCGTACAGCTGTTCTGAGGACTAAACAAGTTAATTCTTACAGAGTTTGTATCACAGGGGCCTGAGTTACATTAACCATAAATGTTATCTTTTTTGTTTTCTTTTGCTATTATTGTGTGTTAAAACATTAAATCCAACTCTTGGCACATTCCAAAGGCCACCAGGTGGGATTTGCAAGCAGGTACATGACTACTCTCCCCTTACCCACAATGAAGGTGGAAGAAATTACCAGGAAAGGGGTCTGCTGGAAAAGGATCAGGGGTGTGCTTTGAGCCTGCTTTCCTAAGGAAAGGGTATCCCGCACCTCAAGTTGGGGAAGGGGTTTCACCAGGACCATGAAGACAAATATGGTGTCTAGTTCACCCCCAAGAAACACCAATAACACAGACTGTTTCCTTCTGTGGAGCCAAATCAGCCTGTCTCAAGAGTTTGTTCAGATCAAAGAGGCATGAGTTATTACCATGACATGCCTAGACCAAGAAGGAACTAGCAGACCCAGAAGATTGCTGTTAAGGAAGACCTCAAGAAAATAAGTTGGAAATGGCTGAGAGTGAGGAAGGAGCTACAAGTAACCCATGAGAATGCAGATGCATTCACCCATGTTAAGGGAATAATAGGAGGGAATCTCTAATCAAGTAAGTGTTGAGGGGATTGGGAAAGGGGAGGGACTTGAGATGAAACTGGAACTCTTTGATGAAAGAAATAGGACAGCAATCTCATGAGAGGAAGAAGTGCTTGGAAACTGTCCAGCCTAAGGAACACAAAAGCCAACTCAAGTGGGAATGAGTCAGTGCAAGAGTGTTTATTGCTGCTGTAACAAAGGATCACACACACAAATTTATTATTTTTCAGTTCTGGAGGTCAGAAGTCTAAGTCTCAAAGGACTACTAACACCAAGGTGTCAGCAGGACTTCCTTCCTTTCTAGAAGCTCCAGGGAAGAGTCTAGATCTTGTCTTTTCTGGCTTCTAAAGACTGCCTTGGTTCATTGCCCATTCCGTCTTCAAAACCAACAATGGTAAGTTGGATTTTCCTTGGTCATATTATGTTGACTCTCCTGCTACCTTTTCCATGCATGGGATCCTGGGATTATACTTGGTCCATCTGGTTAACCCAGGATAATCTTCCCACCTTAAGGTCAGCTGATTAGCAACCTCAATTCCATCCATTAATTTAATTCTCCTTTACCATGTAATTGATTCACAGGTGCCAGGGACTTGGATGTAAATATCTTTGGGAGTCATTACTGCTTTTACTGCAATGGTAAGAATTTTCTTTTCCCTTAACTCCCCTCCCTGCCTTAAATTCAACCTCAGAGGAGCCAGGGCACCCCAGCATGTTGGCACAGGAGTAGCAGTGCTAGTCTGGTGCTGTGATTGGATCTTGAATGTTTCCCAAGGACCCTATGTTAAAGACTTAGTTCCCAAGGTGGTGCTATTGGGAGGTAGAGGAACCTGTAAGTGGTGGGGTCTACTGGGAGTTCTCTGGGTCGTTAAAGGCATGCCCTTGAAGGGATTGTGGGACCCCATTCCCTCTTTCCTCTCTTGCTTTCTGGCCTTGAACTACATGGTTTTTGCTCCACTATATATTCCTGCAATGGTGCACTGCTCTGCCACAGGCTCAAAGTTATTGGGTCAACTGATCATGGACTGAAACCTCTAAAAAACCATGAGCCAAAATAAACCTTTTCTCTTTATAAGCTGATTATCTGATCTGATTTATCATAGTAACAGAAAGTTGACTAACATATCTGGGAATGTAGAAAAAGCACCAACCTCTTCCTCCTTCCCCCTCATCATCTGCTAGTCACTTGACATTCCCACTGCAACAGGGGGCAGCTGATAGGAAGGCACTTACATTTAAAATAAAGATACAACCCGGAAAGATCAGTACCACCTAATCTCACTCATATGAAATCTAAAACAGTCAGTCTCATAAAAGTTGAGAGCCGAATGCTGGTTTCCAGAGATGGGTGGTAGGAAGCAGGGATGGGGTAAGGTTCATCAGTAGGTGCTAACTTACGTTTAGGAGCAAGAAACTCTGGGGTATTATTGCACAGTATGATGACTGTAGATAACAATTGTGTACTGCA
Source organism: Glaucomys volans (assembly GCA_020662805.1). Taxonomy (NCBI): domain Eukaryota; kingdom Metazoa; phylum Chordata; class Mammalia; order Rodentia; family Sciuridae; genus Glaucomys; species Glaucomys volans. Next base: position 773,915 of record JAJEJO010005651.1, on the reverse strand, counting down.
CATTTCAAAAAGCCAGAAGAAAAAATTTTGAAAGTTTTCATCATAAAAAAATGAGAAATGAGGAAATATAAAGGTTAACCCAATTTAAACATTACAAGATGTATACATGCATTGAACATTACCCCATTAATATGTACAACTTTCATGGTTTTATAAGTCAAAACATGAAATATAAAACTAAAACCATAAATTGAAAAAATATAAATTAAAAAATAAAGTTTTTTACAATTCTACTTTAATGATTAAAATAGTTGAGAATGTTTCCTCAAATTATTATAACAAAAGGATATGAGATTTTTCCTGGATTTCTTGCAAGAGAAACCAATCCCAGCGAATGGTATAAATGTGTTGGAGGAAAGTAGAGACTTCTTTTCTGAATACATTCCCACAATTCATGTTAATTCAATGTACCAGTAATCATAATTATCATGATTATCACATTATTATTATTAAAATTATCACCTCTATTAGATTGTGAGCAACAGAAAGGCAGAACCCCAATCTTGCTCATTTACACATCCATAAGTCCAACACAGTGCCTGAAATCCCATAAGTATTTAATATATGAATCACACACCAACATCCCACAGAAGTTGGGGGCCACACACGATTCCAAATGGAAGCATCCCTCATCTGAAGTGTCTAGCTGGATCTGCCATCTCCCAGTCAGGAAAAACCTTTTGCCAAACACGAACCTCCTCTCATTCCCTTTCAAACTGCAGTTATTGTTTTTGCTCTGAACTCCAGGATTGTCTAATTATCCTGAAACATATGGTCGACAGGGCTCCCTGAGAACAAGGCCCCATCAAAATTCATAAGTCAAAGAGTTTGCATCTCTGACTTTAAATGGGCTTAACCACTCAAATTAAAAATAGTTTTCATTTTCCTGAGAGAGGAGGAGTATTCAGGAATTTCAAGAGCAAGCAGGGCAGGGATACCCTCCAGCCACTGCCAAGTTCAATCTCTTCTCAGCAGGAACCAAAGGTGGACAGAGGTGTGTGTGGGCTTCTGGGAAAGGAAGGTGAAGAGTGTCAGCTGATTGTGGCTGACTCTTGATTTTTCAGAGAAGAGAGAATAGGGGAACATGAAAGACTGAGAGCCAAATGCAGAGGAGCCATGAAGTATCTTCTGGCTGCAGAGGAAGCCACCTCCTCAGCAGGAATCGGGTCAAGTCAGCTCATGATGGATACCACAGCCCCACCTACACCAATCATCCAGCTGCAAGGGGTTGGGAAACACTCAAAAGTAATCTGGCAGGGGAGTTTCCCGGGCCTGAGTTGTAACTAAAAGAACTCAGAAAACTAAAGAAAAAAGGATGCTGCTTGAGAATCTCTCTACCAAGAAAGGGGAGTCAAAGGTAATAATCCATGAAGAGTCATCCAGCAGCCACCAGGGCAGGGAGACAGTGACCTGCAGATGAGAGGTGGGCATGGTCCTGGTGTAGGGTGGTCCACAGACCTTCAAATAGCCTGGGGGAGGTCTCTGTCAACAGCACCCTTGCCCTTCTCACCAAATAGTCATGTGATCACAAGATTAGTTTCATGGATTTGGGGGAAAGTTTTGAATAACTCTGTAATTAATAGAATAATATCCTTTATAATTTAATAAACTTGAATTTGGGTTTATAAATATTATTTTAGGACAGCCTGAGCCACTCTCTAAGAATGAGTTTAGACTTTCACACATCCACCCAACTGTGGGGATGCATAGAAGCCCACCCTGGGCAGCCAGGGGCAGCTCTCTCTGAATTCCAATCTTGATCACTTGGTCTTGGATTTTTAGATCCTTTAGGAATACTAGTATATGAGACTCATAGGACACATAAACACACACACCCATAGGCACACACACACACCCCATACGCGCGCACACACACAACTCACAGAAAACTCCTACTCATCCTTCAAGGCCCAATTTAAATGCCACTCCTCTAAGAAGTTTTGCGTTTGTTTTTTGCTTACCCAGTTCCCTGGGAATGGGCAAGGTAGAGAAAGGAAATCATAGAATAATTGATGGACTCTTAGGGATCCACTGTTAGTTCAACCAAAAGCTGACCGGAAGCCAATGTGTAAAACATGCAAATGGGTCTGCCCTGGTAGAAAGCAGGCTAGGAGGCCCAGAACCTGCTCCCTGGACTTCTCCAGTTTTCCCCATGTCAGTGAAATCCCTCAGACCACAGATTGAAAACCACTTATCTAGTGTAATTCTCACTCTACAAATGAGGAAACTGATGTGGAATCTGACGTTAGAAAACAGTTTCTACAATGGTATCATGCGGTTCTCCCAAACCATAGGCAATAAATAAAATGACATTATGCTCTGCCTTTCCAGTCTTGTAGGCATAACTAATGGATGCCAGATGTGGCCTCAGAAGCCTTCTCAATGCAGTGTTCCAATAAGCTGCTAACAACTGATTGGAATTGACAGGTAAGATGAACTTATTGATCATTTGTGTTCTAAATATAATTTTTTCTGTTCTAAATGTTCACATATATCCTTTTATATCCATCATATCACCAACCCAAGTAATTAATAGTTAAGAGCATGTAAGAGGCTTTAATTGTTTGCATAAGCCAACAGAAATCCCTGTTTTCCATCACGGTTCCATTTAGGTAAGAGCCTTAAATTACACATTTTGAGAGTTGAACTTCCAAATCCAGGGGTGTTAAGCAAACAATTACTACCTAATTACATTTCCTTTACAAGATTAAAATATGAAGATGCTAGATCTACTCCTTGGTGGCCATAGTCACAATGCTTCCTCAGGAACAAAAAAGTTGAGGGAGTTCCTTGATTTTTATTGCCTCAAGTTTGGTTGATTCAAGTCTGAGTGAAAAGGCATGGCTTTCAAATTCCAAGTTCAACCCAGTCATTCTTATTTTTTAAATACTCAACTCTTCCTCATGAAGATTTTTCTTTGTAGAGAAAGAAATGAATGGAAATGAGGAAGCTCCACCTTACTACTGCTGAGGGGGGCACACGTCCAGGTTTCTTCTCTGTCTCCCAGGACCCCTGAGGAAGGGTGCTCCCCATTATGCTGGGCACAGTGGGCACTCCCCACCAGGATTCCCCTGGCACCACCCTGGTCAGGATGGTCACTGGTCATCATATGGCCTCCTTCGCACACAGTCGGGAGGAGGTGGTCTCAGTACCAGAGGACAGCTGAGCAAGACCTGGATCCCCCTCTGCCCTTCTCTGACACCACCCTGGCAGGGTCCTGGGCTGACAAAGGTGACACCTCAGTGCCCCATGCTGGCTGTGGCAGGACCCGTGCAGGGGCAACCTGTTTTTCTGGGGCATTTGGCTTAGGGAGAGTAGTTATTGTCTAAAACATTCCTCATCCCTGGATGCAACTTCCTACCAGTCCTTTGGCCAGACAGATTATGTTACTGAGTTAAACCAGCTTCTTCAATGGCAAGTCCGAGATAAATGAGGCAAAAAAAGGATCTTTAGGTCCTTAGCTGGGCTATCTTCTTTTCTTGAACAGTTTTGTGTACATGTATGTTTGGGGTTTTTTTGTTTGTTTGTTCCTTTTGTTTTCTTCTTTCTTTTTAAATTTATAATGTGCAAGGATTTAAGTTGTATTCAGTGGGAGGAATGGGAGGAAAAGGTAATAGATGTCTGTTACCAGAGTCCAAATCCAAAGGCTCAACTCTGAAAGTCCCAACAAATCAGGTCTGGTCACTCACTCCAAAAAACAAACAGGAAAAAGTAATGACAAAAAGCAGGAAAGGAACTTTAAACAATATAGTTACACCAGGAAGACCAGAGGATTCATGTCCTTTGCCCTGTCTTCAGGGGTATCGCTGTGAACTCCCAATCATACCCACAAGGGACCAGAAGTGCATACCATCAAGCACTCTTGGTCTACAATGGTAGGGTTGAACATTATCTCAGGATTGAGCTGCTGGGACCTTATTGGTAGCAATAAGAAAGTTGCTGTTGCCTAAGGGGTAATTTCAATTCATAGCAAGATGCTTATCTGTTTATGATCAGACCTCCTTTTCCTAGAATCTAAGGTAGTTGATTCAAAGCAAAGGAGACAGATGCAAAATGGAGGCAGAGATGCCAAGATGTTTAGATTTGCAGGTTCAAGTGAGAGTCAATGTTTTTAGCAAAAGCAGTCCCTAAGACATTGTTATGTGTATACTCTATTCTCTAAAAAATGGAAGTCTGAATTTAATTTTAAATTTTCTGGGATATATCTCTGAGTGGCAAAATATCTGAACGCTTGCATGTCAAAAAATGTCTCTATTTTGACCTCAGTAGATACATAGTTTGCCATGAAAAGGAAAAGACTCCTACGTTCAGGGACTTCCCATTTCTTCTCTGACAAGTAACAAGCTTAGAAGTTGTCAGCTCCATCTTATGACAAGAAAAAGCTGGAAAAAAACTGAAAATCAATGACTTACCTTAGACCCTTCAGAGAATAGAGATCTCAGGGCAAACCATCACCCCAAAACCTGGAGGGATGAGTAAATTCAGTTAGAACAGAGGTCTGATGACAAGGAAGAGAAGCCATGGGAGTCCTGGACAGACAGGGACACTCTCATGGTAATTCTGATGCTCGTCTGGAGGCTGAATATTGTGGCCAAGAGGGAGAAGGTGCTGTGCTCCAGGGGAGAGGGCCAAGGAATCAGGGTCAGCGTTCTCCATAACCAAGGCCAGGAGAGGAGACTACCACCACTTCTCCCACTGGAGGAAAGGCCTTGTTCCCACCCCAAACCCCTTCAGCTGTCCTGTCTCACCTCAGTCCTTAGAAAAACAAATCAAAGAAACAAGAAATTAATTTTAAAGAAAAATAACTATGGGTAAATGGCAGAAAGATCTGCAGAGGGAAGGGAGCAGGGGATAGGGAGAGGGGAGGACATGAAGAGGTACTGGGGACTGAATTAGAACAAGATAAACTCCGTGCTTTTATAATTGTGTCAGAATAGATTCTACTGCCATGTATCACTAAAAAGAACCCAGAAATAAAGAAGAAAATCTAAGAAACACTTCAAAAGGTAGAGCACTAAGACACAGGTCTACTGAAAGACAGGTTTAATCATAAGATTACAGAATGGCCCCCTGCCCGACCCACACCTCGCCACCAGACCCTCCAAGCTCAGTGCAGAGTGGATTTCAGCTTGAAGAGCTGCAAGATACAGACTCTCCCTGAGGAGGAAGACAGGGAAACCCAAAGCCAACTGGGGGGATGAAACAAGGAGAAGAAGAGAATCTGAAGCCCCTGGCACCTACAACTACAGCAGAAACACAACCCAACTCCTTGTCAAATTATGCAAATCTCCGACTAAAGGCCTATTTACCTCCATGCCTATTTCCCAACACTTTGGGCTTTCAACAACATAATTACAAGGTATGCTAAAAGGCAAAGAAAAAAAATAGGGTTTGAAAAGAAAAAAGCTAGCATCAGAACCAGACTCAGACATGACTCAGATGTTGGATTATCATATAGGGCATTTAAAATCACTATGATTGATATGTGAAGGGCTCCCTCAGGAAAAATAGAAAAAAAGTGGGTAATAGTAGAAAAGAGATGGAAACTCTTAAGGATTTTTAATACTAAAAATAAAAAAATCTGTATATTAGTTTGTGAGGGCTGCCATCCTGATCATCAGAAACTTGGCGGCTTAAAATAACAGAAATTTATTCTCTCATAGTCTGTAGATGAGAAATCTGAAGTCAAGGTTTGGGCAAGATCGACACCTTCTGAAAGCTTTTTGGGGAGGGAAAGTTTGTTCCATGCATGTCTCCTAGCTTCTGGTATATTCTAGCATTCTTGGCTTTTCTTAGTTTTGGAAACATCTCCCCAGTCTCTGACTCCATCTTCACAGGGTCTCTCCCTGTCTTCTCCTTTCCCTACCAACATACCAGTCACTGGCTTGTAGCCCATCCTAAATACAGGACAACGTTATCTCAAGATCTTTAATTTAATTGTGCCTCAAAGATACTATTTCCAAGTAGGTACTCGGGGTTAGGACTTGGACACATATTTTGGTGGAACACTGTCTAACTCACTCTACCTTGTAACTTAAGTGAATAGTGCTTCTATGTACCTATAGGTACATGTGAGCATGAGGAAAGGTCAATAGACACCTCCCAAACTGAAAAGCAGAGAGAAAAAAGAACAGGATATCCAAGAACTGTGGAAAATTTCAAAAGGCATACATACATATAACATGATTGGAAGAAGAAAGAGAAAGGAACAGAAGGTCCAATGGAAGAAATCATGGGCCAGGCATGGTGATGCACGCCTGTAATCCCAGTAGCTCAGGAGACTGAGGCAGGAGGATGGAATTTGAGGCCAGCCTCAGCAACTTAGCAAGGCCCTAAGCAATTTAGCAAGACTGTCTCAAAATTTTAAAAGGGTGGGGGGCAGAGAGACTGGGGATGTTGCTCAGTGGTTAAGCCCCCTGGGTTTTAATATCTACTACCAAAAGAAAGAAATAATAGCTGATCACTCTCCAAAATCAGTGACAGATATCAAGCCACATCTCATGATAAATACCCAGAAAATCTACATAGGCATATCATATTCAAACTGTAGAAACCAACGATGTAGAGAAAATCTTGAAAGAAAATGGAGAAAAAGAGCACATTACCTGTAAAGAAGAAAAAGATTGTAAAGGAAGCCTTTTGAAGAGGAGAGGGACTAGAACCTTCTGATAGATGATAGGACTGGGAGTAGAGTTACCTCCCTCCCATGTTCTGTTGTTGTTGTGGCTGGAATTCAAGTGGATCATTGTATCTTGGGGTGGTGGTGGGTGTAACCTAAATCAATGGTAAGGGGAAATGACACAGAAAAGTGGCATTTTAACTTCCATACAATGAAGCAATGACAATTCATAAGTAGAAAAGTTATACACAGGAAATTACAAACTAAAACTAAAAGAAAAAGAAAAAGAAAGTCACAGAACAAAAGAACAGAATAAAAGAGCTATGCAACTCAGCCTAACAGCTATAATTTCAAATTTCACTTAATTTTCTAACAGCCAAGGAAAAGCAGAGACCAGGTCAGTTCCATAATTCTCACATTTCAAAAGGCAAAAAGGGAATCCATTCTGAAAGGATGCAAAGGATTTTGAAAAACTTGATTTTAAAAGAAACACATCATGTGGAACCTAAGGTAAAATGAAGTGAGCAACAGGGTAGATGATCATGGCAATGACAGTGATGATAATGGTCATTTGGGGGGCCCTGAATATGTGCCAGGTTTTGTGCTACCCACTCTACATGGATTAAAATATATATATATATATATCCATCGTGAAGCTGATGAGAAAGCAGGTAGCTAGAACCTCAGAAATTTTCCAAGACCACGTGTCCAGTATATGAGTGGAATTAGATTTGAAATCAGACCTGCCCATCTCTGAAGTCCATGCTCTTAGTCAAATGTCCTTGCTCTTACTTCAAAAGGCAGGAGGCCACCACCCTGGCATCACTCAGCAGTGGTTCTGCAAGTGGCTGATGTCTTAGTTGCCTAGGACACTTCTACGTGAATGGATCATATGCCTAATACCCTCTCGCTGAAGGCCATTGACTTGGGGCCTAGTCTTCTTAGTAAGCCCACATTTGACATTTTAATGTGAACCTGATTATACAAGTCCTTTGTCCCTGATTTGCATTGGCTCAATGCATGACTTTTCAACTTTGCAATGGTGTAAAAGCAATTTGCATTCAGCAGGAATTGCACTTAAATTTTAAATTTTGATGCTTTCCCAGCCTGGTGATATGTAGTACAATACTCTCCATAGATGCTGGGCAGTAGCAGCAAGCTGCAGCTCCCAGTCAGCCACAGGATCACAAGGGACAATGACCAATACCCTACCATGTGTGCATTGCTAAGCTAGGGTGTTCAGTAGGTTAGGTGTACTAAATGCATTTAAGATTGACAATATTTTCAATGAATGTTGAGTTTATCAAATTATAATACTATTGGTCAAGGTACATCTATGTAACATGATCTCAGTATCACTTAAGGTATTTTGAGAAAGCATTAATGAGTAGAAAGTTTTTAGATGGTGGAATCATATCTAGATTATGAATACTAATTCATACAGAAATATTTCTTTCAACTTTTTGCATGAGGAATACAACCCCCATTTTCAATGCAGATTCCAGGTCATGCCTGGCCCAGCTGGCTGTCCTGGAAAACAGTTCACCAAAAGTAGTGAGGGTCTTGAACTTGAAGTCACCTTGAAAACTAACCGAATGAGCTCAATCAATGGATTTAGCCAGAGGAGAACAGAAGGGTTCACAGGTACATAAGTGATTATGATATAAAACCAAAGCCAGAATGGATGAGAGTTACGTTCTTGAATTTTCCAGTATTCATGGTTGTCACAGGTCTCTGTGCTGTACCAACTCATCTATTTAATGTTGTAATGGACTGCTTCTCTCTGGCTCTTCTTTGGTTCATCTTCATCTTTCCTTTGTTGAAATGTGAAACTCAGATAATTTTGCTCTTTGTCTGATTTGATGCTAGTCATAGAAGAGGTAAAACCTATCTCATGATAATGAACTCAGCCCACATATTTCCATGTTTACAAGTGGAAAACAGATTCATTAGAACTCACAGGAAGAAGATAAGATGGGACTTCTAGGGTCAAATTATGGGGGAAGATCATCTCTCCATTTCTTCTGGCAAGTGGCAAGTTGGTTATGAGTCATGGCTGCTGTTTCCTGGGAACTAGGGAATAAACTTGGGAAAGGGTTTCAAAAGGATGGGGAGAACTAGACCAGGTGTATCTACTCTGGTTAAGACTGAAGACATCCATATGTCCCATGATTGGACAAGCATCAGTGAATGTCTTGCGGTTCTCCAGATGAGATAAGTCTGTTTTCTCCAGTTTGTGCCAGACCTCCCAGGTGCCATGGATATTCGGATTCAGATCTCAGTACTGGTACCATCTGGGATCCTACTGCAAAACAAATCTTCATGGATGGCTGAAAGAGATGGGATGGTTTGGGCAAAAACTTTCCCCTGACCTGACATGTAGAGTGACTATACATGTTCCCGGGTTCTCTCTGCATAATTTTTTAATAGTACCTTATTCTCACTTTCAGACCTAGCCTGGATTGAGTAATAAAGCCTATGATCATTGTATTGCTATATCATGCTACTATAGACATCAGATATTTATTTCTAAAAACACTTTAACGCAATGTTGTTTTGGGAAATCACCTTGAATACTCTACTAAAGCCGATTTGGGTTCTTTAATTTGTTCAAGCAAAATCTGAAACTTTACAGGTATCTTGATTATCATCACAACTATCCCAGAATGTTCCTTAATTCACAGATATCGAATTGTTTATCATTTGAACGCTTCACCTAAAAGTCTAACAGTTCCTGAGCAAAGTCATAAATAATCTGGTCATCTAACCATAGACAGTTTAGTCATTTTTTCTAAAAGATATAAAAACTAATAACACGTGGTAAAGCGGACAGTCACAGACTTGCCTGCTTATCCCATTTTTGCAGCAACATCAACCCTCCCACTCCCACCAAGGGCAGCCATATGGTAAAACAAGGCCCAAAGCACTGACCATAAATGACTAGTCCAGAGGCAGACCCTTGACCTCCAATCAACTGTTCCTCTGGGTCAATCAGAGCAAACTCATCCTTCCCAAGAATTTATAGATTGTATCCCAAAGACACTCCATGATTCTCTGGATAGCCAAAGCTCTGTGATATAAAGATTTAGAATTGTTGGCTATGTTCTGACTTTATGCAGAAAGGGAGTCAGGAGAAGGGAAAAGGAAACAAAGAATGAAGCCAGTGACTGAACAAAGCAAAGACTGGAGACAGAGAAAGCCCTGATGATATCCAAATACCTGCTTTTAGTCATTCCTGACCCTGACTGCCTTCCTGTCTTAACTGTCACTTGATCATTCAGATCTGCCACAAAATACCCACATTCCTGCAGATAAATTCCCCCTTTTCCTTAAGTAGAATGATTTTGCTTTCTGCCGCCTTTGATCAAAGAGTCCTAACTCACACAAGAGGTTAATGCATGTGTCCCACTTAAGAGGAATCTCATGACAGGAGGTTCACAGAGAAACTGCACAATTAAAAGCCTTTACTTTTAAACTCAGATGCCCTCAAGCAATCTGCTACAATTTCTCTACTTACCATTTAGGAATCTAAAGGCAATTTTTTATATCCCCTTTCACATTCTGTGTATCCCTAGAGTCATTCAACCACTCTTATCCTTTCAACTTTTTCCATTAAGGAAAATAGAAGATACTTTTACAGAAATGGGTATTTGGCCTCATAATCCTCCTGATTAAAAATCTCCCTCTCTCTCTTTCTCCTCCTCTCTTTCTTGTAGGCTATTTCTGACATTTACTTTTAAAGTGCTGAGATCTTTAATTAGAAAGACCCTCCTGACTCTATGCAAAGGGTATTTGTTAGGACTGAAATTGTCCCTACCTTCACCCCTAAATTCTTATGTTGAAATCTTAACCTTCCAAAACCTCAGAATGCAACCATATTTGGAATAGGATCTTTAAAGAAGTAATTAAGATAAGATGAGGTCATTGGGTTGGGCCCTAATCCAATATAACTGATATCCTCATAAGAGGAAGAATATAGGATACAGACCTAGATAGGGAAAATGAAGCAAAGATATAGGGAGAAGATGACCTTCACAAGTCAAGAAGAGAAGCCTAGAATGGTCCTTTCCTTTGTGGCCCTCAGGAGGAATGAACCCAGGGACTCCTTGGTTTTGGACTTCTACTTCCAGAACCATTCTTTGAGTCACCTAGTCTGTAGTCAAGGCAACCCTACTAAACTAATAGCATTTATATTAGTCAGTGTTTCCCAGAGAAATAGAAATAATAGGATGATCTACACTTGGCAATCTGAGACCCAGGAGAGTCAATATTTCAATGAGAGTCTTAAGGCAGGGAAAGGGGGACAGATGGATAGTCCCCCTAGAAGACAAGTAGGGGGAGTTCCCTCTTACTAGAGGTAGGACTACCATTATTGTTCTACATAGCCCTTCAACTAATTGAATAAAGCTTACCCATATTGGAGAGGATAATCTGCTTCACTAGTCCACAGATTCAAAAATTAACTTCATCCAGAAACACCTTCACAGACAAGTTAAAATAATGTCTGACCAAATATCTGGGCACCCCATAGCCCAACCAAGTTGACACACAAAAAATCAATCACCTCACCATCATATAAACTGAGAGGTATAACTCAGCTGCCAAATATTCCAAATTATTGAAGCCAAGTCTCATCTGCATATTCTCCACATGCATATTAGATGTCATGTAAGGGTGATGTCAGAATGTGCCATACATTCAGCCACCAAATTACACAAAGTTCCAAGTGAAACTGTCCTGTCTTCCAGTGACTTTAATTTCTGTTTCTGATCTCATCAGTTTACATCAAAGGTAACAAACCCATGGGGAGAGAGCTTTCATGCAAGGGCAGCCCTGAGAGGTACTTTGCTGTTTTAGACCCTGCTCACTCTCTTTTCTCTAACCTAGTGCCTTTTATGAGGAATGAAAAGAGTTTTCATATGAAAGTCCTCATTCAGCAACTTGGTATATGCTTCACTGGCAAAGAGGGCAACAGGCACAACCATTATCCGTTCCACTCGCCTCTGTGGCTCGTCAGCACTCTGTCAGCTCTGCTTATTCTGCGTATTTGGCAATCAGCTCCCTTCAGAGTTGGCATGTATTAGGGTAATAGCTAATTACCAATTGCAGCTCATGAAACGTGGCTAATTGGGTGTAATATGTGGGGCTGGATAAAGGAAGTCCTGAGTGGGAACTTTGCAAATTATCAGAAAATAATTATACCAGTGCTTTATGAGTTGAAAGTGTTGGAGAGTTTGGCAAAACTGGAAAAGATGTGGACCAATGTCCTCTCCTGAGCCCATTACCATCTGACTGTTAAGCATCTTAATTTTTTCCACCCACACATGAAGCTACTGACTTCATCCTCCAAGTTCTCACCCTTGGAAACTTCTTTAGAAAATAGGAAAATAATCGATTATTAGTAATGTACATTTTGTTTACAGACTCAACACAAGTACTGAGACACTGAATAAATGCGAGATCATTTAAAATACCTATCAGGCAAATACAGACAGGCATTGAGGAGTACAGAACCCTCTGAGAGAAAAAGAAAAGATGGCTGAATGGTCCATTAGTTCATCCAAAAGACCCTGAAAGAAATGGAATAGCTTAGATAAAACTTTCTCCTGGCCCTGTGAATGTCAAGACGGTAGGCTGACTGTGTATCTGGTTTGCTTAGGAAGGTCCTGGATACCATGTTGTCCTTTGGTAATGATTAATTACATCTCATTTCGCTCTCAAGAGTCCCTACTTGGATGACAAAAATGTATGGTGACCCCATGATTTCCTACCCTCTACTAAAAACCTTGTGAAAACAAGGCTTTCAAGCAAAAGAATAGCCTTTCTGTTAGCAACTGGAGGCTCGCCTGGGATCAGACCCACGGGATAGCTATACTTTGCAGTATTTCATGAGCAGCTATATACAAAAAAAAGTCTTAGCAAGACAGAAGTGAGAACTATTGAGTGACCAGGCTCAGTTTCTGGCATAGAGAGAGAGATGGAAGACAGCTTCTCATAAATCTCCTGCTTCTCTGCCTTCCCCATGTAAGTGTCCAGCATGAGGTGCTACCTTGACAGCTGTTCCTCTCTCTCCCTCAAGGAGCATGCTCTGGGTACTCCACCTGAATCAGCATCTCTGTGCACTTCTCTGAATCATTTCCCCTAATTCACTCCCCAGTTCCAGCCTGAGTGTCACGTGCCTGCAGGACATCCATACCTGAATGCCCAACAGGGCCTCCGTTTTCAGCTCACCTACACCTAAACTCATCATCTCCCACAATACACTTTCCTCTGGTTGCTATTCATATTAAATGGCATTGATTTTTTTCCATTTACCCTCTTTAAAGTGATCTAGGATTTTTCCTATCATTTTACCTATTCACATCTGATTCCTTACAACTCTCGTCCCATGCATCGCTCAGACACATACCCTTCCTCTCTCTCTCTCTTCAGGGCTAGCACCCTGGCTTAGAGCTCCATTTCCCCAGTTGATGGGCACAACAGTGACCCCATCTTTGCCTCCTTCCCTTTCCCAAACTTATACTAAAACACAGCTTGACCATGTCCCCCATCTACCCCAAGAGCTCAACAGTGAATCCCATTTGTCCACAAAACAAAGCTCGGGGGTCTTATTCCAAAAGCCAGAAATTATAACAATCTTTTCCCAGCTCTTCTCTGGAACTCCAAAAAATCCAGTCATGGATGAAAGGAGTGCTGTGATTTGTGTTAAGCAAGCTACAATACAAAATCACTTTCACAGCCTGATCTCATTAGCTCAAACACCAGCTCTATTGGCCATGGGCCTTCAAAGACAGCCTCAAACCCAGGCCTCACAAAGTTGCTTATTCTTCTCAGAATACCCCCATCAACAATGTGGAAGGAACACAGTCTTTATTTCACGAGTGACTTAACATTGTTTATAAACAAAGGCCAAAAAAGAAAAAAAAAAATTTATTACTGATTCCTTGTTCCATGTCTCCAGCTCCTTCACTCTTAAAGTATATTTCAGAAAAAGTTTATTTCTAAAACAAGGCACATGTACAGACACATGAACTGCAGCAAGTTTGTGTACAACTAGCAACATTTTTAGAACAGCTATAGATTTACAGGAAAACTGCAAAGATAGTCACATACCTATTAATTCACCATGGTAACAAACAGCTGAGTCCCAGCCAGTCATAGCAGCTGAGCTTCAGTCAGTCGTGCCCTTCCCACTGTTCAAAATCAAGTTCAAGTAAGGCATATGCCCAGCTGGAACCAACAGAGCATTCTCTAAAGTTCATTTCCATTCTCTATATATTGCTCCCCTTTGTCCATCAATGCTTTTCAGACTACATTGCAAGTTGGAGTCTTCCTGATTGTGCTCTTATCTGCCCAATTTGTAAATCTTCCTTTGCTCAATTAAATTCTAGTAAACTAAATTAAGTCAAGCTTTTCTTATACCCATACCCAGTTTCTTCTAATATTAACATTTTATATTAGTAATGGTGCATTTGTTAGATAGAGGAAATAATATTACCAACTTATTAACAACTAAGATCCATGCTTTAGGAAGATCCATTAGCTTTTTATTTACAGTGCTTTTTCTGTTCCAGGATCCGATCCAGGATACCATGCTACATTTAATCGTGTCTCCTTGGGCTCCTCTTGGCTATGACAATTTCTCAAATTTTCCTTGTTATTTTTGAACAGTTTCGAGGAGTACTTGTCAAGTATTTTGTAGAACTTGTCTGACATTTTTTCTGTTATTCATCTGGGGTTCTAGTTTTGGGGAGGTACATCACAAAGGTAAAGTACCATTTTTGTGTCATGTTCACTCTTAGCATGACTCGTCACTCTTGATGTTGACCTTGGTCATCTGGCTAAAGAAAAGTCTCTCAAGTTTCCACAATGGTAAAATTGCTTTATTCCTCCACTTACATATTGTTCTTTTTGGAAGGAAGTCACTGTGCACGACCTATACTTAAGGAATAGGAGTTACATCCCAGCTCGTTGGGCACAGAGAATCTCCCTAAGTCATTTTGAAATCTTCTGTGTTGGGGATTTGTCTCTTCTTCCCCATTAAGTACTTGATCATTTATTTGCATCATTATTGAGTCATGAATGTTTATTTTAAACTTTGGGTTTTAATCCAATACACTTTATTTATCTTGTTGTTCTTATTTTTCCAGCTTTGGCCTTTGGGAGCTCTTTTAGCTGGCTCCCATGTCTCCTTGGAGTGTGTTTTCTGTTTCTTTTTTTTAAACACGTCCTTACTTTCTGGCCATGCAAGGTGTTCTAGGCTCCTCCTGTCTATTTTTCTTCAGTCTTAGAATCAGTCATCTATCCAAAGAGCCCTGGTTCCTTTTATTGGAAAATAATATTGGGAACCAAGCTTTGGGCAGCAGGTATGCACTAACTAAATTTTATCCAAATACAATTAATTTTCTAGGGAGCTTTTGAAAATTAGCTTATTTTTCACATAAAGAAGAAATAGCCTATTTCTCACATAAGAAATAGCTAAGCTAATTTCCCCCATCTGTTTACAGGCATGAGTCATTTTGGCCTTTTAATAACAATGTTTTATTCCTAGCTTTTCTGATTGAATAACCTTGGTAAGGTGAATAAAATCTAAATGGTCATAATGATGGTAATGGTTAGAGCAATGGGGAAGACAGTAAGCCAAGTACTTTACAAACATCATCTTATAATATCCTAACAGCCTCTCAGAGACAGGCATTGTTATTATCCCATTTTATAGATGGCGAAAGTGATATCTACCTTAATTGTCATACTGAGAACCAAATGAGAAAACATTTGTTAAATCCCCTAGCACAGAGCATGTAGAAGGTGCTCAATAAATCATTATTTTCTCCCTCTTTTGCCTCTAGAAAAAAAAGAAAAAAGGCAAACTCCAGCAACACATTAGCTGTTAAAATTCAGCTCAGGGTCTATGAGATGAAAAATAGAGAGGTTATATTAGCTCATTTGTTTTCTTTGTTGCTATGTAAATGTAATCTGATTCACAAGCCAAAAAACAACCTGCTTCTCAAAAGATCACGAATGAAATGAAGACATATTCATCTAATAGTCAAATCTGTTTACCAAGTTGTCCCTTTTATCACCCAGATTCTCAGACACCAACAAGTTCCACATAACCATAAAATATCACTGTAGAGATATTTAAGTAGTCCAAGGCACTTTTGCAAATCTTTAATGTTTGGATGGAGATGGAGAAAACTTTAAAAAACATCCACAACACCTCTTAAGCTTTTAAAGCCATTGACATAGCACAAAGTTATCAAAATACCTGCATAATATGCAGGATAAGTCTACAAGTTTGTCTCTACAAGGGAGTAGTTTCACAATCATTATAAATTTGGGCATAGAGATTGAACCACATGCAAATCTCAAGCTTTCTTAGAACAGATAAAACATGCCAAACAACGAAAGGCTTATTTTCATTCTCCCTCATTTCTTCCAACCATTCCTTCTCCTTAATGTTTGGGGAAGATGTAAAGTAAGAGCTGGAGGAAAAACCAAGAACAGGAGTCAGATAAGCATCAAGGGGAGCATCAGAATTTAAAGCCACTCACTCGGCCTCTGCTGGTCCAAACCAGCTTTAACAGCTGCAGACGTAACCCCAAATTGCTAGTGACCTTCCTCTACTTCCCAACCTTCCTTCCGGCATGCTGGGTCATCAGATTCCCACAAGGCCTAAGCTCCATGTACCCCAAAGTCACCACGTGGACATTCCACTCTCATTTTCAGCTCTCCTGACTTTGCTCCTTGAACCAATCTGAACTCATGACAGCAGATGTGTGTCCAGTCTCCCCAGATAAATTATGGGTTCCCTCAGGTCTGTTGCTACCTTTCATTCTCTCACCTGCTAGACTTTGCACAGATGGTCTCCATAAACATTTCTGAGTTCTTCTTGTTGATTGAGTATTGGGCTGGAGTGGGGGGGTGGGGGGGGGCCGGTGGGGGGGGGATTGGGGGGGGGGGAGGGGGAAGTGGGGGAGGGCAGCTATAGCTTTGGTCTTTGGAGGAAAATACAGAACAGAGAGGCTTCTCACCCTAACCCTGGGCTGGCAGGGGGCTCAGAAGGTTCCTGGCCTCAGCAAAGGTTTTCTCCAGATCAGCATTGTGGAAGCTCCAGAGCTCTGAGAGTTCCTTTGATCACATTCCTCTGCACGGAGATAATGGAGCTTAAAAATTTTTTTTTTTTTTTTTTTTTTTTTTTTTTTGGTAACAAAAGAGCATAAAAAGTGAATTTAGAAGCAAATGGGCCAAAAATTTTCCCTAGGAAGTCTTTCAATTTCACACACAGAAAATTCTTATGGGATGGACCTATTAGAAATGCTTTTTTTAGTCCCTTTTTGCATATTTATTATGTTCCTCTATGACTCTCTTATCACTTAATTTGACACCGAGCCTCCAAAGCCACATCTTCTTTCTTCCTGAACTATTAAAAAGGGGCAAAATATTTTAATCATAAAGTCCTGTATAATTTAGAGATTATCTTCTGTCTACGTGAGTTACAGCAATAATCAAAGAGAGGCTGGGGATTTGTAAAACCAAGGCCCTAATTTTTTGACAGGTGTTCTGCTTAGTATGGAATTAACCTCTTTTTACATCTTATACACACATAAGAGCAAATCACTAAATACATTCTTAGGGTATACAGCAACAAAAGGTAGAATCCGCCAGATGAGAACTACCCTATCACACTCCTAAGCCAGGTTCACTTATTCATTAGTAAGTGGAAAATAAATGGTGGTGCAGGGGGTTCTATCAGCTGCACAGTCTGAACTGATTGATCATCCCACATGGTCCTCCTAGAGGACCAGCAGTCTTGATCCAGCTCCTCATTCCATTCCTCACTGCAGCCCTGTGGACGTCTCAGAATAACTCCCAGGGCTTATTTTACTTTCCAGTGCCCAACTAGTTGGGTCAGTGAAGCACAGTGATTTAAAAGCATACTAACTGGAATCAGACAGTATGGTGTTCAAATTCTGGAGTTGCCACATAGTACCTGCGTGTCTTGAAAAACAAGTTAATCTCTCAAAGTTTCATTTTCTTCCTTTCTTTCCTTTCTTTCTCTCTTTCTTTCTTTGGTCCTGGGGATTAAACTCAGGTGCACTCAACCACTGCACCACATCTCCAGCCCTATTTTGTATTTTGTTTAGCAACAGGGTCTCACTGAGTTGTTTAGCACCTTGCTTTTGCTGAGGCTGGCTTTGAACTAGCAATCCTAATACCTCAGCTTCCAGAGCCTCTGGGATTACAGGTATGTGCCACTGTGCCCGGCCATTTTCTTCATTTACTTAAGAGAAATATCCATCACATCTCATAAATGAGATTAGGCATGGACGTGGTACCTGGAAAATAGTGATTGCTCACCCAAAGATCTTTCTTCTCTGGAATCAGATTCATATCTTGTTACCCATTCGTTTGTTTTAGTCTTATAACAAAAATTTTTGAGCCAGGTACAAAGTACCATGTGAAGACTACTTAGTGATAAGTAAAACAAGCCTTGTCCCCATCTACAGAGGACTCAGAATCACAAAGTATGCATGCATAAAACAAAAACATTAAATATCTGATTATTATATAGCTATGAGACCAAGGAGGAAAATAAACCAAGGAGAATAACAGAGTGACACATTTAGATAGTGCACTGTATTAATTAGGGTCCTTTCAGGAAGCAAATGGAAAATTCTGTTAATAAGATTTTGTCACTGTAAGCAAAATACCTGACAAGACTAACTTAGTGGAGGAAAAGTTTATTTTGGCTCCTGGTTTCAGAACTTTGGTTTATAATTCCATTGCTCTGGGCTCAAGGAGAGGCAGAACATCATAGCAGATGGGCATTTCGGAGGAAAGCCTCTCAGCTCACAGTACTGAGGAAACAGAGACAGAGCAGGAGCCAGGGACAAAATATATATAATCCCCCAGCACACTCTCCAGTGACCCACTTCCTCCAACCACACCCCATCTGCCTGCAGTTACCACCCAGTAATCCATTCAAACTATTAATCCATCAAAGGATTAATCCACTGATTCATTTTGAACTCTCATAATCATTTCACCTCCTGCATTAACACAGGAGCTTTTGAAAGACATTCATATGCGAACCATAACAAACTCAAACAAAGCAACTAAGGAAAGTTTAGAAAGAAACTATTCACTGAAAAAGTATTGAAGGAAACCATCAAGGAATGATGAAGTTCTCTGGAGAGAAGTGAAATAAAAGCTAGTAAAAGCTAAGAGCTTTACCAACCCAAAAGCATGGGAGAAGACTGTTAGTCAGTCTTCTGTTCCTTTAATGAAATACCTGAGATAATTAATTTATTAAGAGAAAAGGTTGGGCTACAGGGTGTTACTCAGTGGTTCAGTACTTGCCTAGCATGTGTGAAGCCCTGAGTTCTCAACACCCCAGGAAAAAGAGAAAGAGAGGAAAGATTTATTTAGGCTCATAGTGTTGGGATTTCCAGTGTAAGATTGGGTGGACCCATTGCTTTGGGGCCTATGGCAAGGTAGCACAGCACAACAGGAGTACATGATGTAGCAAAACTGCTTGTGGCATAAGCTGGGGAGCAAAATAAAAGAGGAAGAAGCCAGGGTCTCCTAATCCCCTTCAAGAATACATGCTAGCAACCCATTCCCAATGACCTACAGACCTTCCATAAGGTCCCACCTCCTAATGGTTCCATTACCTCCCCAAAACACAATGGGTAAGGGGGAAAAAGGAGCTTCACAAGTTTGGAGATGTTCTCAGGGGCCATTGACCGACCTAGATGCTGATGAAAACAGATTTCCCTTCCCACCACTGGCATGCTGGCCCATTTTTGACCCCCAACACTATTGGCTAAACATATGTACTTATTTTTAGTTAAAAATCTTAAGAGAACTCCTAAAATTTCTGTGCATTTCCACATACTATTCCATCTATCTGAAATTTCAATTCTTCTCCTCCAATCTATGACTGTGCTGACTCCAAGATCAAACTTGAAAATAACCTTTTCCTGAAATCAGCCTGGATTCACCACATAGAAGAAAAGGAGAGGTCCCTTAGCATTGAAAGATTATAGTGAAAAACTGTCCAGGGAACTCCTATCAAAGTATGTCCCTCCTCCTCTAAGTCAACCAGGAGGTGGAGGTTCATCAGAATTAGCAATGAGAAATATCTGCTTTCAAATCCTACCTACTGGAAACAGAGATGCTCCAGGACTGAGATGCAAAGGGCAGTCACAGAGGGGTTCCTGTGTTCCAGGTACCCCCCATGGTGACATGATGACAGTCAAACGCACAAGGAGACCAGAGCTATAATAACTAGAAAATGAAGTGATTAAAGAAAGGATCAAAGAAAGTTGTCATATCTAGAGATTGGTTGGAGGTGGTGGAAGTGGCTGGTTAAGGATTAGAAGTGGACCAGAAACTTTATCACTAGTTGATTGAGCATGAGCAGCAGATGAGAAGTGACAGGTTGGTTGTGTAGTCAGATTATTTTTCCTTATTTTTCACTCCTCCTTGTTGCAGAATTATACATCCGTGTTCTTTGCCATGTAACTTTTACATCATCTCACAATAATTCGGGGAGTATGATGTAAACTAAGTATATACATCCTTCCCTCTTTGATGTTGAACTTGGCCATGTAATTTGCTTTGGTAGTGGATACTAGCAAATGAGATGCAAGCAGAGACTCTAAGTGGGCTTGTATGGGCTTGATCTCTTGTGGTCCCAAGAATCCATATGCATCAACCTGGCCCTACCATATTCAGCCTAGGTCAGCCAAACTGCAGCTGACCTGCAGAGCCATGATCATCAAGTAGCATTCGCTGAGAAGTTTGTTACTCGGCAAAAACTGTTGAATGCTCTATTTCCGGAAAATGTGCAGGGACACAGGCTGGGTGACTTCTAGCACATTTGCATGTCAGGCAACACATACTATTGTCTTAGAAAAATGAATGGCTATGACCTTTCCAGTGCTTCATCTCTAAGTTTGCAGCAAGTTTGTGATTGTGAGAGCCCTGCACTTTATACAAAATGACTATTTCAGAGTCAAAGGGTCTACTGGAGTCAGTCTGAAGAAATACTGAGATCATGTTTCTCCTTTTCTTTGTTATCCAAACTGTTAAGTCCAAGCATTATAAAGTGTGAAGATCCTGAACCCTCCTTGGATTCCCACACATCAAGTAATTGCAGGTATTTGTATAAATGCCATTATACTTTCCAAAGCTCCTCTTCATAAATCAGACTTGCTGGCCTTTTGACCATGGTTTTGTTCCCTCCTCCCACCTGTGACCCATCTGGCTACATCTGGCCCACATTTCACCACAATGCTTCAGACATGATCTCACCAGACTTCAAGGGGGACACCAGAAACCCTTTACTGGATTTTTTTAAAACAATTTATAACTCAGGAGTGAAAATGTCATCTCTAGAACACCTGTAAAAGAAATTGAGGATACACTTAAATTATCTAGCTTCTCTGTTTCCCAGCTGAACCACAATACATACAGCAAAACAAATGGCTGTAATAGTTTCAGAAAGAACCCTATTCATGTACTGCCCACATGTCCCCTGGAAGCCCCACTATGCACCAGACTTGGTGTTAGGCACTTAGTGAAATGCAAAGAATCACAACAAACTTCCTGCCCCTGAAGAGTTCATGAATTAAAATGAAAAGTCTTAAGCAAATGTTACTGCAAACAAGAATAGCTTACATACTCATGAACTGGCCTAGCTTTTTACAAGGAGACATCATTGAATTCTTGCAAGAATGCCCATTTTTTTGTTAGGACAACTAAGACTTGGAAGGTATTAAAAACTCACCTAAGGCCACATAACTCATTTGTGGTTGAGTTGGGACTTAGTCTGAGTTCCTAACTCTGTTTGACCCTAAAGACTATGTGCTTAGCCACTGCCCTTAGTCCCTCTCCAGAGTCATCATGCAATAAAACAGTATTTACCAAGGGAGATGTCCACATGGTGGACAAAGTTGCTGTCTGGGGGAAGAGAAAACCATATCACAAAGAAGATGAACATGAGCAGAATATTACAGATTAAATCAAATTTTTCAAATAGAAATAAATGGAAAAGGCATTTGATCTCAGGGAACAGTATTTGCAGAAATCACAGGGATGGGAAAGAGCATGCACTATTCAAGGAAGTTGTAGAGAAAGGCACAGGTGAGTACCAATAACAAACTAGAGAGGACAGGAGGTAGGTCAGAAAAAGGACCCTGACACATTTGCAAATTATGTTCTTGGTGCCCTTCTAAAATTCCAAGTTTTTTTCTTTTATTTTCTCCCCTGATCTATCCTAATTTACATTTTTTGAAAATGAATTTCATTTTGCTGTTTATTACCCATATATTGAACCTGTCTATATCTCTTGGAATAAATCCAATCCATCATTCTTATTGGATTTATTCCAGCACCACCCCAGTTTGTATAATTTGCAAATTTCATTAACATTCTCTTTACTTTCTCTTCAAAACCATTAATAACATTGTTGCATATGATCAGGCTTAACACCAATCTCTTTGGCACCCCTACTAATCAACTACCCCTCACTGGATGTCACACAATTCATCACCAGGCCTTGTTTACAGATCCTCTGAAAATTATCAATCCCTATGACAGTGTTCATATCCAAGCCAGTGTCAATTAATTTTATAAGTAAAATATCATGACATGGTATCAAATTCAGTCCCCAAATCAAGATGTATTGCAGGGACTTTGTTGCCTCCTCTGTGAATGTTAAACAGCTTCCAGATCAGTCTCGGATGATTTATTTGTGGCAACACCAAGCTGCTTATTCACTCCTGATTCCATTACTTCTTAGATGTTCTGGGCTATTTTTCTCCATACACTTAAACTTCCTAGAGGTAATCTCGGGGATCATTCCTCTTTTGAAAAGATGGGTGAGCACATTCGTTGCTCCACTGAACTTCTATGATCTCTGCAAATATATCAAGTCATTTAAAAAGCAATTCCCTTTTTTTTCTTTTTTTTTTCTTTTTTTGGTCTGGTAACTTTTCTAGAGGAGCTAGGAGCCTCCACAAGCTCTGAGTCATCACTGTGGTAAGCTGCCATTAGGTGTCACCTGCTGGGACAATGAGTTGCTGCTTATGGATAAAACACCAGTCTTGTGAGCCCCTTCTACTTGCACCTCTATCCTGGTGTTTTCTCATTCATTCAGTCCTGGGTGCAAATAAACTATACCTTGAAATATTCTAGATCAGTGTATCGCATGTCCAGCAAGTGCATCTCAGATGCTGGATGCTCTAGGGATACAAATGGATTCAGAAGAAAATGATTAGGATGGTAAATATGCTATTTACATAAGCTCCATGCTTTGTTGTACTGCTTTCTAATTGTCGCTTGCCTGTGACTCCCCACTTTCCCTGTCACTGACGAAGATATTTGACAGATAAGATCTAGGTATGAACATGATAATTTCTATCCAAATGTTCCCTTTGCCTCAAAATAAAAAAGGAGAAAATAAGAATGACAAAAAGTTTACTAAAGAAGAGAGAGAAAAAGGCGGGGGCTTAGTTGGACATTCTTGAGAGAAGGAAAGTCTACCACGAATTACATCAAAACTCAATCAAGCTGTGGTGGGGCTTCAGTGATTTCCAAATAAACATTCTTAAACTATCCAGGTGACATCTCCCAGGTACTTACACGAGCACTTGGCTGCTAACTCATAGGGTAGACACAAGAGGCCAGGTTTCCACTCTACACATCTGCTGAGGTCAGACTCTGGCAAGCATTTGGGAAGACTGCCTTGAGTGTTTGTCTGACTAAGACTGATTCCATAGTGTTCCCCAGAGAATCACAACCACTAGGATATTAGGGTGGGTAGTGTGTGTGTGTGTGTGTGTGTGTGCGCGCGCGCGCGCGCGTGCGCGCGCATGCGCGCGCACGCGCAGAAAGAGAGAAGGAGAGAGAGGGATTTATTATGGGAAATTGGCTCATAGTAGTTATGGATTCTGAGAAGTCTGACCATATTCAAACTGGACACCCAAGAAAGCCAATGATGTCATTCCCAGTTTGAGCCTGAAGACCTGAGACAGGGAAACTGAGGATGTAGCTTCCAATCCAAGCTGCTATCCCAGCTCCACTAGGCAGGCAGATGGGAACAAATGCTCCTTTCTTCTGCTTCATGTTCTGTTCAGGCCTTCATTGGACTGGACGATGCCTACCCACCTTGGAAAAATGGACCTTCTTACTGAGTCCACCACTTCAAATGGTAATCTCACCAGGAAATATCCTCACAGGCACACCCAGGAATAACATTTAACCAGGTACCTTGTAATTCAGTCCAACTGACACATGAAATTAACATCACAGTTATTTCCCTGCCACATGTGATTTAGAGCTATAGGTCCTAAACCTATCACTGAGAGACTTTGAAACAAGTTAAATGTATTTTTTTAATTACATGTGCATCCATAATGTGTGTACGTGTGTGTGCACATGGGTATGTTCTCTGCCTCTGGCTACCTATTGCTGCGCCATGTTTGTGTTCATGGTGACTGAACTTCTGCCACATCAGACCCACAGAAAGTCTCAATGGAGCTTCCCTCATTCCAGTACCTGAAATACATGGTTTTTACTTGAAATCAAATCTTGGCTGCCAGAGCACAGCAGGCTGTTGGCCTCAGCATGGTTGTCCCTTTGGTAGTGTCTGTGGCAACTTCACATTTCTCCATCCATCTGTTTATCAGTTATGTAGCAAATATCTATTTTGAAGTCATGATCTGAGACATTCTGGTACCCCCACAGTGATTTGAAGATGATGTGATATTTACCCTCCAGGGAGTGACAGAGAAGGTGGGAAGGGTCTGAAGACACACACAGAGAAAAATAAAACACAATGCCAACTATGATACACTGAGTATTGCAGACACGAGATTATGGAAATTCATAGGATAAAGAGATCACAACTGGTTTTAGGAACTCTAGAAAGCCTTCATAAGGGAGGTAGACTTTAAAAGGAAAGACAAACAAGTAGGGAAGGGGAAGGAAACTTTGCAGACAGAGAGGTGTTGGTCTGTGCGGACTCCAGGTCCACTCAGGGCAGTCAGTGTGCAGATGCCATGGCCTGGACTCGAATGAGTGTGAATCCATTGAAGGGAAATGGGTTGGGACAGAAGCTGGAAGGCCTTGAATATCTGGCTGAATCTGAGTTTAATTCAACAGCATAAATGACTTCAAGGAGGCATAATTTAATCACACATCCTCTGTCTTTGGAATTGACCTGTTGAACAATGTTTCCAAATCTAGTGAAAAACTGTTACCCTTGATGCCCTTTATGAATTAATTCATGAATGCATGATTTTATGGCCTTCCACCATGTGAGGTGCCACAAGGGAACCTATACAAAAACAGGTCACAGAAATTCTGCCTTCAGCCTTACTCAGAGTTGACCACTGAGAGCTGAAATCAGCATGTGTGGAATTTAACCCATTTGAACTTTTTCTTCTCTCTTGCCTCTGACTTTCCTCCGGTGTCCTAGAATACCTTTTCCTGCCTCCTTTCTCTTTTCTTGTCCCTCTGTCTGCTATCATACCTTAATTCACTCTATAATTTGAACCTTTCCTCTTCTCTTTTTATACCTTAGGACCCCTTTAATAAAAGAAGCTCTTCTATTTCCATGGCTTCAACCACTACTTATGTGATCATAAGTACTGTCTGGGTCCAATTTCTTCTGACTTCCAACTGACATTTCCCAATCCTTCCTATGTTCATCAGAAACACTTCAAAAGCAGTATGTTCAAAACCAAGATTCTTTTCTTCTCCTTCCAAATTCTGCCCTTGCCTGAGCCCATTCTCTGCATGATTTTCTCTCTCAATTAATGGTATCACTACACACTAGTGTTCATGCTAGAAACATGGGGAAACTTCTCAATCCTGCTTCTCCCTTAATCCCAAACACTAATTATGACACTTTTCAAACATCTGTAGAATCCATTCTCTCTCCATCCATACTCTCTCCACCTCTCCACCTCCATTGCCAACACAATCCATGAGTGTATTGACTCCTACCCTTGGGTTATTCCAATAATCCAACAGGTAGTTATCTTATTGCTATGGTTTAGACATGAGGTTTCCCCCAAAAGTTCATTTGTGAGATCATGCCAAAAAGCTTAGAGGTGAAATGATTGGGTCATAAGAGTCTTAACCTAAACAGTGCATCAATCCACTGGTAGCAATTAACTGGGAACTAACTGTAGGTAGGTAGGGTATACCTGGAGGAGGTGGGCCATTGAGGATGCACCTTTGAGGTATATATCTTGTCCCTGGTGAGTATCTCTCCCTCCCTCTCCCTGCCCCACCACTTCCTGATTGTCATGTCCTGAGCTCTTCTCCTCTAGACCTTTCCACCATGATGTTTGGCCTCTCCTCAGGCACCAAGCAACAGAGTCAGTCATCAACAAATTGAGACCTCTGAAATCATGAGCACAAAATAAACTTTTCCTTCTCTAAATTGTTTTTGTTGGGTCTTTTGGTCACAGTGACACACACACACACAAAAAAAAAAGTTGACTAAAACACCTTTCCACAAATTACCCTCCTTTAATGTTGAAGTGGTGCCAGGGTGATCTTTCTAAGACACAAATTTAATAGCAACACTTAGTGAATCCAGACTGCAAGATTCTTTTAACCCTTTTTAAAGAGGCATGAAGATAAAATGTTATGAATTAATCCTAGGGTGCAGAAATGAATCAGACCTGGTCCCTCTCTTTAACCACCTCTCTTCTGCAATCTGGCATCATGAAAAGAAGTTTGAGAAAAATATTCATAGGATAGGCCAGGCCTCCAATTCAGATTTGAGAGTCCAGTGAAGCGTTCTAGGAGAGATGAGGTCCAATCTGCCCTATAAAGACTGTGTAGACACCAAGTGGACAGTGGAGAGAGAAAACAGCATGCCAGACATTAGGAGCACTGTACACAGGCCCAGTGGTGTGACAGAGCAGTGTTCTGTAAATCTATAAGCAGTGTACTATACATAGAAATAGGGAAGGGCTCAAGTGCAGGAGAAACAATGTCTAGGACTCCAGAGAGGATGGTGGCCAGGTAGGAAGTATCTTGCTTACTATGAAAGTAGTGTGGATTGCTCCCTCCTCATCACCACACTAGCTCTGGGCACATGAAAGCTTCTCAAAAGACCTATCTCCCAACTCACACTTCAACAGACATGGAATCTGAGTTTCCCTGGTTCAGAAAAAGCAACCTGAGAAATCAACATCAAAACTGTTCATGTATCAGTTAAATTATTTTAAATATATTTTGTAAAAAAAAGGTCATGGAAGAGGGAAATGTCTGGGTCCCTGAGGGAAAAAATGCAAATCTATTCTTGAGTAGATAATCACACAACCCACATAAGACTCCCACAGAGAAACAACACCCATGATTAAGATAAACTCATAATCAAACTTTAAAAAAATCCTGACATATACAATCTTTCGGCAGAATCAGCGGTTGTGGCAAGTAGAAGAATCATCATTCCAATGACTAGAAATGTCAATAATACCTAAATCCTAAACCTTGGTATGCTTAAAATCATTAAAGAGAACTAAAGAAAGAATTGTTAATATCAGAATAGGACACTAAGTTTTAAAATAATTGGATTTTTAATAGAATCCAAGAAGACTGCAAAAATGAAAAACACAGGCACTAAAATAGAAGATGCAATGAGCAAATTAAAACAACAGACTAATGAAGTAGAAGGCATTGCTAAGGAAACCCCTGAACGCACAAAGCAAGTGGAGAGTCGGACTGTGTGAACTAGAGGTTCAAATGTGCAGTGAATTGGATGAAACCATCTAAATAAAAACAGGAGGAAAACAACACCAGATTGCTCAGGACTAAAGAAAAATTTAAATTCCCAGATTGAAAAATCAAAGTAAGTTCTAATCTTGATCAATAAAAACAATTAGAGAAAATCATTCTATACAAACATCCATTGATCTGATATTTAAAAAAAGAAAGAGAGAAAGAGAAGTTTTTCAATGCAAGGCCACAAAAAAGGGATCTCCACACAGTGTCAAGGCAGCACATGGCCTTGGAGCACATCTGTGCACCATCTAGAGAACCAGTGACAGAAGTCCAATTGCAGCAAGCAATCAAACCTACCTACCTACCTTCCTTCCTTCCTTCCTTCCTTCCTTCCTTCCTTCCTTCCTTCCTTCCAATTGAACCCAGGGCACACGCTAACCACCAAGCTCCCTCCCCCCGCCCCTTTTTTTTTTTTTTTGTAACCAGATCTCACTAAGTTGGCCACACTGGCCTCAAACTTGCAATCCTCCTGTTGCAGCCTCCTGAGTTCCAGGGAATACTGACCTTTCAGCAGGTGCATCTGCTGGCAGCCCTATACCTCCTGATATGTCTACCTACACTCATCTGGGACTCTCTCTGGCATCCCAAGTCCAGTTGATTGGGGCTCCCTTCAGTGCCAGGAGAGTGCAAAGGCAGGTTGAGCTGACCTCCTTGTCCAACCAGGTCAGAGAGAAAGGCTCTCAGCCCCTCAGCCTGCCCTCTGGGGTTTCTTAGTCCTTCTCTATCTAGGTCTCTTCCTCAGAAAGTGAGACCCATGCAGCCTTCCCAGGCTTTGGTCAACTGTCCATGCAGCTGGCTGAGCTCTCTGTGGCTACAGCCCCTTGCCTAGCAAGACCTTTAACTGCAAACACCAAAACAAGGTGTTTAACCTGAGTGGCCTCAAGATGCACATCTGAAGCCATGTGCTGCCCTGTGTCTGCAGAACCTCCAGAAAGCCCTCTTTAGGCCCTGGCTGCTGCAGGGCCACATCAGGACCCACACTGGTGAGCAGCCCTTCCAGTGCCCCACAGTAGTGGCACATTTGCAGAGGGTTCCAACATGTATGATCACCTCTAGACCTGCTGGGACATCAGGAAGTATCAGCTAGACCTGCTCCTGGACCTTCTCCTGTGTGTCCTTGATCCATAAACACCGTAGATGGTGCTCAGAGTGTCCCCACTGACCCTCCTCCCACCTCTACATGCCTACCCCTGCAGAAGCCTCCCCCAACCCAAGAAGGAGCCCCACATCATCTCAATACCCCATCATCTCATCATCTCAGAACTCCCTTCCAAGCTCCCATAGAACGTTGATGAAGACAGTTTCCAGTTCTGTTCTCTGCTGAGTGCCTCAGCATGCTCTAAAAGGGGTCTCTTCCATTTTGTGGATGGCTGATGGCTAGACATCCTGCCAGCTCTGGAGCACTCCTGAGCTGGGTGTGTGAGTTTGTTTATCCAGAGCTGATTTGATACATCTGCTTTGAACTACAGGACAAAAGCTAACAGACTGGGAGGCCCCCAACCCTCAGGGGCACCCAGTCCCCTAGCCCTCAGCCCGTAGGAATGCTTAGGCCACTTTCTACCAGGTGTGACTGACATATAACTGTTCTCCCCATGTACATATATGGGGTCCATGGAGGTGGTTCCAAAACAGTAGGACATGTGTAGGTCCCAAGATGCTCCCACCCCAGGAACCTGCTCCAACTTCCTGTTTGTCATGGTAACACCTATTTCACGGGAATTTAACAATGTCTCAAAAGGGCCTGTGAGTAATGACCTCAGTCATTTGGACTGAGTGGAGTGCTTTTGGCCTAACCAGTGTATTTGTATTTCCCAGGGGGTGGGAAAGAATCAATATCATTACAAACCATGTTCTTTGTATGTTCTTTGACAATGATATTTTAAAGAAAATAATAATAAAGAGATAGTCAAAAATTTGAACTTTGTACCAAAAGATTTATAGGAGCCAGGGGCATTGCAGATTTGAAGGAAGAAAGTCACATGGCCAGGTTAAATGTTTTAGAAATTTCTCTCTATATGTAGCCTGCAGGATGGTGCTGAGCCTAAAGACCTGATTGAGTTAGGTAAAATAAAATGATAAAATAAAATGACTAGGTCCAAGATAAGCTCAGGAGGATAGAAAAAGAGGGATACATTTGGGACACATTCAGAGCTAGAAACTGGTGACTTATGGATTGTATGTGAGTGAGTGAGAGAACAGGATCAGAATTCAGGTTTCTGATTTGGGTGAAGGGATCTGAGAGTCTTTCATGAAGGTAGGAACTATAGGAACCACTGTCTCACCAGCTGGAAGCCTCTCCTCTCTTATGTGAAGCTTAAGCCACAAGCATAGGTAAGGTCACCAGGGAAAGCACACAGGAGAGGCCGTAGAGAAAAGCACACACAGAGAGCCGTAGAGCACTCAAGAAGCATGAAGATTTCAGGTTTCTTTGCTGTCGAAAAGCACTTAGCAGGAAGAGCCACAGGTCAATGAGGGAGACCAAGGTGTCATAAGAGGAGGGAAGAAGGCACAGGGAAAGAAGAAGAGGGAAACAGGATCTACTCCCAAGAGAAGTCAAACAAAGTCAGGTCTTCCAATGGAAAGAGTCTGGCTAAACATGGCAGGAAGAGTCTCAGCCAGGTGCCAGGAATGGACAGGGTGGGAATGAATGCGAGGTAAGAAAATGTACGCGGAATTGAAGTTACTCTTCCATGAGGCTTGGCTGAGCAGGGTCAAGAGAGACAAGATGGAAGCCTGAGGGTTTTCAACCTGACTCAAAAGATAATGAGCCTTTCACAAAGACAGAACTGAATGTAGTAACAGGAAGGAAGGGAGGGAAGGGATGGAAGGAAGGAAAGAATCAGAGGGAAGAATGAAAGTAAATATCTTTTCATTGAGATTTAGGGCATTGGTAAAATTCTGTCTCAGCAGATGCATTGGTATCTTTAAGGAAACAGAGAACTTACATTATAAACTTATTCTCACATGTGAACAAGAGGTTCAAATATATAGCAAACTGAAACCATCTAATCTTCATTTTATAGTATCTATGGAATAACAAAGCAAAGACATGACTAATGTAACACTGAATGTTCTAGGATTGAAAAAAAAAATTTTAAACATACACAAGTCAACCGATTCCAATGCGATCAGAAGTGTTCCAGCATCTCCTCCTTAAGTCCCTTTCAGATCCTCTAACCCTAGGTGGAGGATTCTTTGTGTTTCCAACAAGAGTGTCTTTACACTCTCAGGAAGTGTGCAGCCCAGTTCAAGCCAGGAAAGAACAGCAGCTGCTCCTCACTCCAATCAGGAAACAATGTTTCAACAAATGAACCAATGAATTTATCTACAGTCACACCCCCTTCCCCCCTAATGGAATTGTGGGGAAACAAGGTAAAGTCATCTGCCTGTCACTTGTGGTCACAGATCTTTCTCATAGGTCAATGTTCAGGCTCCTGTTCTTCATCTAAAGTCCCGCCCATCAAATATGATTAAATCAATTCAATAAGTTGTCACTTGATGAAGTTCAGGAAGTCATTTTAGTTCTGTTCTGTTTTGTTCTGCTTCGTTTGTTCATGTGATACAAGGAGAGTAGCAGAACAAAGAGTTCATCCCCTTTGCATGGTGATTGAACCTTATTTACTCAGGAATGCATACAATAAGTGTTTGGGGTAGAGATTTTAAAAGGAAATGCAAAAAATACAGTATTAACATCCCCATTTAGAGTCATGATTTATTTCACTGATTTGGATTTTCTGCCCTTTTCTGAAGAAAAAAATTATAAATATAGTTGAAAGCGTTTATCACCTGAGATGCACCATTTGGAAAAGAAAACAGGAGAACATATTTTTAAACCATAAATTTCTACCGTGTTCACCCCTCGCATAAATAAGCAGCCCCAGACTTTGCAAGAAATATTAAAGTTCATTTAAATTGCAAATCTGACCTTATTAAAATGGCTTTCTCAAAGTGCCATAAACAAACAGAGTGTGTTGATAATACTGCCAAACAACAGAGTACATTCTCAACCAGATCTATAATTAAAGTAGGAAAGATGGAATTTTCACATCCCTGAATGACTCAGAGATGGACAAAGAAAGCATGTTATGACCATAACCTGGGGTGGGGAGGATGCATCCATCTGGAGGGTCCCTTCAATAAATGTCTGTGCACAATTACCCTTTGAAAGTCAAAATGAGTTCTTATGAACAGCTTGCAAGATTATATTTTTGCTAATTTAATGTGTTTTGAACACTTTCCTATAGCTACCACATTCCCCCCAATGTTGGAAGCAGAGCTATTAAGATTTACCGTTTGGAGTAAGAATAAAAATGAAACAATTACGAATGAGCTTATATCTGCGAATAGCTAGAAAGACCTAATAAATTTCAGAATTAAAAGTCAAACAGATAGGCTGGGCTGCTTACCAAGTTTATGGAAAATCCATACTTGAAGGTATATTTAAATGAGTAGGTTTTCACCAAGCAATGCATTTTGTTTTCTTTAGAAAAATAACCCAAGGTGCTGTGCCTACACAAATCAGATGGATTTGAGACAAAACCTGACTTGGTTTCAGCCTTAGTTTACCAACAGTGGATTTATGGCTAAGTGTGTGCTTCCATGAATATCCAGGGCAGGGTGATGAGTTTTTCTAAAGCAAAGAAAAGGTGTGGAATGAACCAGCAACAAACTCTCTACGGGCTTGAAATGAGATCACCTCCAAAAACAAGCTAACTGTGTTAAACCCCAGCATGTTCTATTTAGATGATTTTGGATATATTCATTGATTCATCCAGCCAATATTTATACAGCACTTATTCTGTTCCAAGTACAGAGCTAGGTACCAAGGAAGTAATAATGAACAAAATAAATACCATCCCTACCCTCATAAAAGTTGGGGACTAATTTAGTATACTCTATTTCAGAAGGCAGGGTAAATTTCACCTCATTTTACAACATCAAATATTAAAATACACTTTCAGGCTTAAATCATTTTCTTTTGGTTTTGTCTTTAAGAGGTGATGCTGTGTGTGTGTGTGTGTGTGTGTGTGTGTGTATACATGCACACACCTATATGTTTCAAAGGTATTTTCCCTTTTGAGATTCTTTGAGATTTTAATGACTCAAGTTCCTCTAGCAGGGAGAAGTTTATTACTCAAACACCACAATGACATCCATCTCTCCAAAGACCACAGAATTTGCTACCAGCTCTTAGTAAATAGACCTGTTTTCTGAAACTTGACATTTGCTAACTTCCTAAACTATCCCAGAATAAAGAAGGTACTACTAGCATATGAAGGAAAAATTCCATATCAAGTTCAGACTTTGCAGCGCACTGTCCCTTAACCTCTCTGAGCTTCGATTTCCTTGTCTAAAAAAAGAAAACAGCCCACATGTCCTATGTTTTTCAGGGGATTAAGTGAAATAATGCAGAAGAGTGCAAGGCCCAGTCTGTGGACACTGTTATTGCATCTACCACATTTACAAACTACTCAAGTTACCATAACTCTTACCACTACTCCTGAAACTACAATTTGTATAATAGAAGCCATAAGGAACCTTGATAAAGCAATTTAAATTAGTGCAGAGAACCTTAATGTGAGCTCATTTGCATAAGCATATCCAAGAGTCAGTGTGACTGGCAACTTTGCAGGTTAACTGGAAATCCCTGGAGATGTGCAGATCAGAACAGGAGGACAAGGGCTGTATGCAGGCTCTCCAGTTGGATGTACGTGACTTCTGAGAGGAGCCTCTGTTTAGGCCAACGTTGCAACCAGGTCATCTCAAGAGACAAATATGAGACTGGGGATATAGCTCAGTTCTTACAGTGCTTCCCTGTCAAGAACAAGGCCCTGGGTTCAATCCCCAGCACCGCCAAAAAAGAAAAAAAGAAAGAGAAAGACAAATATGGAGTCTATCTATCTGACACTGACATAGCTGCCAGGTTTTCTGAATATCTTTGCATTCATGTGCATTTGAGGTTTCATTGTTTATCCCATTCAGTTCCATAATCAAACACCAATCGAGCGCCTCCCTTGAACCATGATAGGGAGTTAGATTCTATTACAGGCGCCACAGGGACCCATTGGAGAGTTAACATGTAGACATATGTACTCAGCACAGCATGCACTCAAGTATTCTTAGTTCCCATATAATTAAAGATTTGAATACAGCAAGGTTACTAAAATAGAAATAGAAAAAAGAAGCAAACCATCAGGCTAATAGAGTTACTGAACTTAAGCATTTCATTTTGTTCTCTATAGAAGCAATTCAGAGTCAGGAATGTGTTTTAGTTCTTGTCATTTTTTTTTTTCTTTCTCTAACACCAGGAGAGAAAGAAAGTTTCACATGACTAATGACTAAAATGCCCCCAGATTCCTCATTCAGAAAGGACCATTTTATATATTTGAAATGTAATGAGAAAAATATCCATCAATGCTAAGCGCTTGAGTGTAGCTGTTCCCAACTAATAAATCACAAACCTTGGTCAATCGGTTGATCCCGAAGCCTGACTGGGGAGACAACCATGCTCCTTTTTTCAGTCTCTCCCCACCTGTTTGCACAGTGCTAGGCCTCTGGGGCAATTGCCACTGTGGAGAAGGTATGTGTACACACTCCACCCTATATATACTATGTTTGACTCAAGATGCTGGTTACTGGATCCAATTAAAACCACCACCACAATTTAACTATACCCTTTATTGTCACCCACAACTCTGTTTTCTCAACACAACCCATCAACACTGAGACTCAGGAAACTGAAGAAATTTGTTGTTAGAGAAGATAAAGAGAAGCTGTTAGAACAGGATTCCAAGTTCTCTGAGATTAGCATGAAAGTCAGGGAACGGCTGTAGCTTCCCCAGAATCTGTGAGAAGAGTAATCTAAACGGGAGGGGAAAGCAGAGCCTGGGAAGAAGTCAAACCCTCCTAGTTCATCTGTTAGCCTGGTAAACAGCCGTTAGTCTCACTCACAGTACGCAGGCCCCCTTCCTCCGACTAATTCTGACTCAGGAAATGAAATCAAGGGATTGGAACTGAGCGAAAACAAGAGGCAAACTTGATTTAAGCTTCGATTTCCCATGTAACACAGCTTGAAAATAGCAAGCTCTATGACTCCTTGAGGGGATAATAAAGAATGTGATGCATTTCTCTGAAGGCTTAGCAAGAGGCTCCCCCAGCACAGCACATGGCTGTATTTTCTAGAAATTGTGAAGAAAACACCCTTCCCATCCATGTCATTTTTTTTCTACAATTTATACCACTTCCTAGAAATTCTCCAGTAAGCAATCACTACAGGATAAGGCTGTGGTCTGGTCTGACTTGTGAATTGGGTCTTCAGGTATTTGTCACCTACTGTATACATTGTCAGGTGCCAGGCAAGGTTGAACTGACAGAAGAATCTGAAACATTCTTCTGCTTGGAGAGATTAAGTTAGAGTGGAGAAGTAGTCTCAACACACGTAAGGGCAAAAACTAAAAGAGGTGGGAAAGAATCTGTGTCAGTCAGCCTTGTGTGACCAAAATGCCTGACAAGAAAAACTTAGAGCAGGAAAAGTTTATTTTGGCTCACAGTTTCTGAGGATTCATCCATGGTGGGCCGACTCCATGGCTGTGGGCCCAAGGTGTAGCAGAGCGTCATGGCAGAGGGCATGGCGGAAGAGCACCGTTCCACTCATAGCGATTAGGAATCAGAAAGGTGAAGGGGCAGCAGGGAAGATGAACCTTTCCAGGGCAGGGCATGCTCCCAGTGACCCAGCTCCACCAGCCACATCCCGCCTGCCACAGTGACCACCCACTCAGTCCATTCAAAATGGTACTGCTGTGGTCTATCTGCTGTCACACAGAGATAAACTCAGACTTCAGGTTCCCAGACACCTGCTATCTCTCTTTCCAAGAGCCCATCCAGGTCTTTCTCTAGGTCACAGAATTCCTACCTACTCAAAAGTATCAGAAGACACTTCAATAACTCTCTGGGACAGTGGGGAATATGGGGTAGCAATTTGGCAA
Source organism: Glaucomys volans (assembly GCA_020662805.1). NCBI lineage: Eukaryota > Metazoa > Chordata > Mammalia > Rodentia > Sciuridae > Glaucomys > Glaucomys volans. The sequence continues at coordinate 738,497 of JAJEJO010005651.1, read as the reverse complement.
TCTGTTTTTAAAATCTCAAAAATGTCTTATTGACTCCATAACTCCATTTGGAATAGTTTATGTTAGGAAAAAATGAAGACTGCATGAAGATTTATCTCTGGTTGTATATATAATGAAAAGTTTGAGGCAAACTGGATGGCTAAGAATAAGAAACCAATGATAGAAAATACACTACATTGATATAACGAAGACCCATTTAACTATTAAAACTAAGATAAACATGCAATGCCATGCAAAGAAGTTCACCACATACACATGTTGCATAATTTTATGTATTGATTCTAATTTTGTAATTAAGTGTGTAATTCATACACACCACATTATTATGAGTTCTGATGTGTATATCTAAAACTAGATAAAACACCATTTAACATCTCTGAATGTTGAGGTTAAAGGTCATTTTATTTTTTTTTAATTATCTAAGTTTTATAATTTTACATCACTCATGTATTGCTTTGGATATTAAAAGATGTTAAAGAGAAAACTCTCAGGGAAACAAATAAATGAAACAAGTCTAAGAGTCAAGTGATGAGCTCTCAATATGGTCTGTGGAAGTCATAGGTTGATGTATGAGTGTAATTCAAACTCCAGGCAAAAGTGTAGCAGTGAGAAGAAATGTATTTTGATTATCAATGGGTTGACTTGGCCATTTTATCCCAAGCACATAAAAATGGCCTGGAAAATAAAGTTTGCAAGCCCTGGAGCTCAGCAGCCTGGGCTCTCTTCAGTTATTGCTCATGAATCAGATAAAGATTAGAATAGGGGACACATAGCAAATCCAAGCAGGCATGAAGGCAGCAGAAGGGGACTTATGTTTATATGACTGTTAGAGAACTTGAATTTACACCACTTAAACTCCATGTGACTCCAAGGGCCTGGCAACTCAGATACAGTAAAAGCAAGGCCTCTGGAACCCAGCGGGAGCCTTCTCAGGGAATACAGGAGGCACCTTCAGAAAAGTGACACTGTCTCTATGCTACCTAATAATAGTCTTTAGATGAATGACACCACATTGAAACCACATTACCCACTATGAATAGGGAAACATTTTTAAAAAGCAGAGTGCATTAACTAGTAGAGAAAATGATTATAGGGTAAATAAAAACAACTCATGCAAATGGAGATGAGGATAAATTAAGGATGAAAGAAAGATGTTCCAGCCAAAGAGGGTACGTGGAATGAGGTTGGGAAAGGGAGGATGGCTGACTAGGAAGTAGAGGACATGCTGATTCTAAGCACAACGTGAAACCCATTCATGGTTTTCTTAATATAGGGAAAGCAGGATAGGAAAACGGAGCTCACTCCTGCAGACAAGATAGCAAATGCAGAAATTAGAGTCTTGGATGGCCCAGGAGTGACACAGGAAGGATGGACGCCTTCAGGAGAGAGCATCTCTTGGAGGAATTAGCAAAGGTCATGGTGCAAACTGACCAGAGAAACTAAATGGTCATCTATCTGCTACAGATCAAGGGAATATAACCCAGACCCAGTGAAAAATGAATCCAATACCACCTACCAACACCTTTGAGGGCTGAGGGCTCACATTTTTTTTACAACTACTTCCATATATCTCTACTATTCTAGGAGGGTTTCTGAAGATAAGTCGTGTCCCTAAAAGTCACTTCAAAGACATTGGTTCCATTCCACCAAGTGCTTATTATTGCCTTGGACATTTGAGCATGCAAAATCCTACTCCATAGGACGTAGGCCAAACTAAGAATTAATCTGAGACTTTGTTGGTGAAAGTAATGATATTCATGCCCAAGCTACATTTTTCTGTGACATTCTCTCCTTCATTTGAGGAACAGTACTTTTACTGATGCATAACTTGTGATTAATACCCTGATCCCCTCAACAAGTGGCTCTTCACAACCATAAGCCTGGGTGCTGTGTACACACCCATCACCACCTCACTAACTCACAGACTAACCCCAGGTTGTTATTTCCTCTCAGAAGCCTTCTGTGCCAACCCCTCCCTCACTCTGAGTAGGTTCCTTAGTAACTTGTCAAAACTTCCCTCCATTACTGAACTGACAGATCCTTGAAGACATGAAGTAATCCCTTTTCCACTTCCACACCTTCCCACTAAGCAGAGGCTAACAGTTATATGTTGCTCAATAAATGCTTTCTAAATGAATGAGCAACCAAAAGGTTTCCTCTCACAGCCACACCTCTCCCTCTTTTTGTTCATGTTTTGGAGAAAAAGACTACAGATTCAAGAAAAAGACAGCTAAGACATATTCTTGTGCTGGTGGCTTCTTATCTTTCCAGAGCTGTTGGATAGACTTCATCTCAACCTCCTGCCATATATTCATTGGTTTTGGTTATTTTAAGCACTAAATAGGGAGAAGTCCTGTCCTTGGCAAATTGGACTCTGAAAAACATGCCTGTTAGGGGTTTGCAATAGGATCTTAAATTTCAGAGTTTAAATATTAGCTCCCATTTATTTAACACCTGCTACTAATTCCCTATGGGTTGTTCTCCTTGGCTGCCCCTCAGGCCTTGCCAGCCATTTTGATCCTGGTTTGGGCAGGAAAGCCCTTCCCCCTGAGCACTATTACTTTAGGGCTCCTTCATAAATGGAGCCATGGAAAATGGGATCTAAAAAAAATGATTTCTCTTAAACATGCAGCATTATTATTTCTTTTTCCAGATAAGAAACTTGAGGAATTATTGAACTCACAAGAGGGTACCCGACTTGTCACCTCTGAGCAGGTATCAGAGCCTGTGTCCTCCCAAAATACCTGAATGTCATTCTAACTCTGCAGACCCTCTTTCTCTTAACCTTTTCTTTGTGATTCCTTTTAAAAATTAAAGAGAAAAAAACCTCCAAACAGCAGAGTGATAGCTATCACAAAATAGCATAGTGGTAAGAGCCAAACTAGTGGCCCAGGTAATAACAGCTCTATATTCTGACATTGAAAAAATCATTTGGAGCAAGGAATGGAGCCAGTCTCTTTATAAACTAGTTTATGAACTCTGCACTTGTCATTACATTGTCAGAAGGAGAAAGAAGGATCTTAAATTGTCTCAGAAAGAAGCAGATCAATGTTGAGTCCCTGGGAATGGTGTTTGATTTGTTACACCTTCAAAAAGAAGTACCCATGTAAAGAGATGATATTCCTAGATACTGAGAGACCTTCTTTGGCAAAACCAATACAGCTGAAGAGAAAGTACAAACCTGAGCAAGCTGCAAAATTTGCAAAAATACAGAACATTTTATCATCTTCTGGCATGACCACAGAGTGAACATTAATGAAAGGGACAAGTGATTTACCCTATGTCTTTTAGGACAAGACTCCAAAATATTCAGACATGTGCATGAACAATCTGCATCTCCTATTGTGTTAATTTGTTTTCTTCAAGTAGATGTCAAAATGGAATTGATCATGCAAGAGATCCACTGGGGGAAAGTCAGTAAGGTAAAATGGAAGAGGAGCAGGTGGAAACTGGGAGGACTGACAAACCCCAAAGAAGGTCAGACCCATTTGAAGGAGAGAGGAAAGAAAGAAAAGTTGGGTGAAATGACTTCAACTTCCATGCAGTCTAAGGAAGGTCCCATTAGCCTATCGGGGAGTTATGGATTCCAAGTTTTCCATCAGAAGAGTCCTACCTCTTGCAGAAGTGTGACTGCATATGTGTCCCTGCTCAGCCATTGGCCAAGGTCAACCCAGAGAATGTGGGGAAATGACCACTGAGGGGGTGTGTGGAGCCCCTGTGAGCCAGACTTTATCCAGGATATCATGTATTACCCAGATCTCCCTTACCCTTACTGTAACAGGGAGCTAAGACGATCTTTGTGGCCTCTTGGGTGGCAATGTCAACCAGGACCCTATGTCTAATTGTGCTCAAAGTATCTGGTTATTCTCCCTCCCGTTTATACTCATCCACGGAAACAGCTCCAGGCCCTTTTAATAAAGGCTCATAATTATCATGGTCAAAAGATTCTGGATCTGAAAATTGACTCAACCCTTAGCACTTGACAAAGGTCTAGACTTTTTTCTCCAGTGAACACCCTCAGCCTCCTGCATCTCCATTTCTGCCATTTTTCTGTTGCTGCTACTGACGTCAGCAGCTTCCTTGCCAGCTGATCACATATTTTGTTCTGGGAACGCCATGTTGTATTTACACGTCCACAGCTCTGTGAGAGCTGCCCCTCTGACCTTGTGATGAGAATTGTGACCTTCTAACTTCCAGGAGTGAAGTGCTATCCCCTGACCTCCATTACTTATGGGCTCCATCATCCCCATGGAGATGAACAGAACTTCATCATCCCTGACCTGCACAGGACCCACTGCTGAACTTGTTAATGATGCTGGTGCCCATTTCACTGGCACATTCCTGATGACTTTAGTCAGTCTGCTGTACAGCATTGTCCATTCTTCCTAGGCAGTAGATAAAGGACCCTTTGTAAAGTATTAAGGAGGCCTTCTGACTCTCACACTTCATCCTTAACTTTTAGTTAATAGCCTTCAATTTTTTATCCCTTTATAGGGCATCAAGCCAACTTAGTAACAACACTTCTATTATTGTAGGCATTTTGCTATTTATATGTTTCAAGTAGCTACATCAGCATATGTGTAAGGGAGCTCCTCTCCCAGGTGGTCCTTCTAGGTCACTTTAGTGAAGGCTTTAGCAATTGGGCCACCAGTCTCACACTACAGCAGTTCTAAAAAGTTTGAACCAGGCCAAGAGAGAGTTTGAACCAAGCCAAAGTAGCTCATCATTAGTCATTAGCTGAACTCAGCCATTGCCTGGAGCATCCCATGGAAAGTGAGACAAACAGACAGACAAACAGATCTCTGTGAAGGTGGTGGTAGATTCAAAATCAAGGGCACTCTTCAAGGATCTTAGCAGCAGGGACTCTGAATAGCATTTTTCTATGTTCCCCAAACCTATCTGCTACAGAGATTTAATCAAAATTATAGAAAAGATTCCAGGATGTAGCAGAAAACCAAGGGACAAAACAGAAATGGAGATCAGGCAATGAAAAGTAAAGGAACTACTAAAAGCATCTATACCCTGTGGTAGGTAGAATCATAAAATGATTCCTATGGGAATAATCTCTTTGCCCTGAGTGTAATGGAACCTGTGAATATGAAGAGATATCACTCCTGGGACTACATTACATTGTTACAGTTAGTATCATTATTACTATCACTATTATTATTGTTCTATTATATACATTATATTATTATGTATGTACAGCAAAAGGTATTTGTGCAAATGCAATTACAGTTACCAATTAGTTCCTTTGGATTAATCAAAAAGGAGATTATCAAGGCACATCCAACCAATAGTTATCAAGGTGTTTTCCAGTTGAGAGCAGAAGGAGAAGTAATTCAATGTGTGATGGAGATTCATTTTAAAGAACCCTCTGCCAACTGTCATGATGTGGGCAGACCTGTGAGAAGACCCACGATGAGGTACTGCAGGCAGCTTCTAGCAGCTGAGAGCTCTAGTTGACAGCAGGAATGGGGACTTCAATCCTTAGTCACAAGGAACTGAATTCTCACTAAGCTCAGAAGCAGATTCTTCCCAGAGTCTCTGAGGAGATTGCAGCCACCTTGAGACACCCCACTGCTGAGTACAGAGTGAGCCATGCTGAACTTCTAATCTAAGAAACTGTGGGAAAACAAATTAGTATTGTTTTAAACCTCTTTGCTTGTGGTAATTCGTTACACAGCAATAGAAAACTAGCACTCCTCTTCTCCACTGCCTGCTAAAACTCGCAAATTAGTTATGTATAATGGATGGATGGATGGATGGATAGACATATAGATAGACAGACAGGCACAGACAGATCATGCTTGTCACAATGTTCTCAAAAGCTTGTGTCTTCAAACAGTTTCCTAAGTTCTCCTAGAACCCAGATTCTTTACATGCAAAATGAGGACTTACAAAAGCAGTGGGCATTTCATTTTGTTTACTAATTGCCACATTCCTTCCCAATTCTCTCACAAAGATCTGTTGTGGTAACTGACATAAATTGATATATCCCACTTTGATTTTATTATTTAATTCCCCTGTGTTAATACCTATTAATAATTTCAGCAACAAAATGACCTCTGACTTTTTATCTTTGTGCCAAATACATTTTTTTTTCATTTAATCCTCATCAGAATACTATGATGTAGAAGTCCTGTGATATATTATGTAGGAACCATCTGTCCTTATACTTTATTGGTTCACAAATGTTTATTGAGCACTTACCATATGCTAAACACTGTTCTAGGACCTGGACACATAATGGTAAATAAAATTTTAAAAAACTTGCAACTTTCATGAAACTTATTCTCATGGGCAAGCTAGACAGTACGTGAATAAACAACTAAATGAATAAGATTTATTCAAATTGAACAAATGCTATGAGGGAAATAAAGCAAGGCAATGGAGCAGTGAGTCCTGAGGTAGAGGATGACCACTTCAGGCTAAGATTGAACAGTGGAAAAGATCCCCTAACCCAAAGTTCAGAGAAAGGAACATTCCAAACAGAAGCAATCCTTAAGAACCAGGTATTGAAGGCCTGTTTCAAGAAAGGGTTTGGCATATTCATGAAAGCCAGGACCAATGTAGAGACTGAGGTTCAGAAGTTGGCAGAACTTAAACTTGAATGCAGGTTTAACTCCTGAGACTGAGCTCTTATTCAAAATGCTCTTCAGTCAAGGGTCAGGAAGCCATGGCCCCACCCACCAAATGTGTGGCCCAGGAACAAAGAACAGCTTTCACATTTTAAAAACTGCTGAAAAAATATCAGAAGAGTATTTCATCACATGAATGGCAAGTGAAAATTATAGGAAATTCAAATTGCAGTGTCCCAAAGTAAAGTTTTATTGGTACACAAGCCACACCCACTGGCTTAGGATTTGTCTTCGGCTGCTTTTGTTCTACAATAACAGGGCAGAGTAGTTGTAATCAAGAGTGCAATATCCATAAAGCTCAATATATTTGCTATTTGGCCCATTTCATAAATGTTTGCAGACCCCTGATCTCTATTCTCTTGTCCAACCATTTAGGGAGGACACATTTATCTGCAGTGGACCACTGTGGCTCCCAATGAAACCTGAAGAAGGAGAGTCAGAGGCCAGGTTTCCACACTGCTGGAGCTTACAGGCAGGCAAGAGTGGCTAAAGATCTGTGAAGGGTGGTTCTTCCCTGTTTTATGTTAAGGGTTCTCTCTGCTACTTCAATTCCTCGTACTTACTAGCACAAGCGTTTCCATGACAGTAAGCCTCAGTTCCCCAACTGTAAGATCTCAAGGGATGAGTCACTCCTTTTAGGTCAGGGGCTCCTGCCCCCTATCATCACATCACACCGCACCTTCACAGCATGACCCATTGAAGTGGGCACCCACTTGTCTGTTTTCCTCACGAGCTCTGCATATTAACCTTGTAACAACACTTTACCTAATATCTGCTCATTGGTAGGCTCTCAATAAATAAGACCTGAATGGATTGATGAATGCTATGACCAATTTGATATGTGTGAAATTAGACATAAATTAAAGCACCTCACCCAGAACCCAGGACATACAAAAGGCCTAATCTCAGCTTCTTTCTCTATGAAAGAAGCAACATCATCTTGCCCCTTCACGTGCTAGCTGTTGCAATTTCACTAGCTTGTCATGCTCAGTCGCAAAACGCCACCTGCTAAGGTTCCATAAACCCCAGGGAAAAAAATAGAATCATAAGCTGTTTCCTTGATGAATTACCCTGGGTGTTTCTTTCAAAAGCAGCTTGCAGATGACATAATCATACGTAAGAGCAGACTGGTATTCTCAGCCTACCATTCTCAGAAGCAATGACTTATTTCCCAGAGAAAACTGAAGAAGGAAAATGTGTGTCATCCTTTCCTACAATTTCTCTTGGGGAGCAGGCATTCTCCTTGTCCATTGATGTTGGTGGTTTTTTGTTTGTTTGTTTTTTTCTTTTAGAACCAGGGATTGAACTTAGGGACACTCGGCCACTGAGCCACATCCCCAGCCCTATTTTGTATTTTATTTAGAGACAGGGTCTCACTGAGTTGCTAAGGGCCTTGCTGAGTTGCTGAGGCTGGCTTTGAACTCGCGATCCTCCTGACTCTGCCTCCCAAATCGCTTGGATTACAGGCGTGCGCCACCTTGCCTGGCTTGATGTTGGTTTTCAATAACAAAAAAAAAGAAGTCAAACGCAACGATCAAAAGTTGTAACTCACATAATCGAGTCTCAGAGTAGCAGGGCTGAAGGGAAGTGCTGCCACTAAAAAATTCCAAAATAACTTCCATTCTTCATGTGCATGTGCAGACCCCCTGTAGACTATGAAAATCCTCCTTTCCTTCTTCCATCTACTCTTCCTCCAATTGCAGCTGCACCCACATCCACACAGTGAGGCAGGAGACACCTAGTTCTTAATCATGGTAAAGGCCATCTGGCGGTCTTGAAAGCCTAGTGACTTAGCTTCCCACTTAGCATTTGGAGGCTTTGGGAAAGCTATGGAACTTCCCCCAAGCCTCTGCTTCCTTATCTACAAAATGGGAATGGCAACACCGATATCACAGAACTGTTGTAATCAACAGACGTAGTGTTAAAATATTTATATGATGAACTTCATACGCAACACTCACTAACTAGGGGCTTACTGGCATTGCAAGTTATATTAGTGATGTGGTTCTAGAAGCAGTCCCGTGTCATCTAATAATTTCTATCCTAGACATTGCTAAGCAGTGTACATGCTTTTCCATGTTTGGGGGATATCCTTGCAATACTCCTATCAAAGAGGAAGTTTGGTAAGCCCCACTTCACAGACAATTTGCCCCAATGTCCTCCAGGGATGAGTGGCAGGCAGGCCTGGGATTTGAACCAGGCAGTGTGGCTCCAGAGCTGGGGCACTTGACAACCGTCCTGAACCATCTCTGAAATCCCACACTGGTTTTAGAGTCCAGAGGCACTCATGAAGGCACCAACAGCCAATCCGGAGGAAACAATATTCTACCCATGAGAACCCATTTTCTGTCTCAATGTTTACAGTCTTTGATTTCTAGGTAAGTTAGCTCTTCTTGGACAACTTGGTCACACTTCCATAAATTCTCAACAAATTATTCATTTTTAGATAAAGAGGAAAAAGATTAATACAAAGTATTTTGAGTATTAGAATATAATGTAATTATGTAAAAACCAAATGCCAGAAAAAGACAAAGAAAATATTTCAAAATGATGTCAATAACCATCACCTTTTTTTTAATCATAGGTAGAAATGGTATCTTTGAGAAAACTGGTGGACATCACCTTAATTAATTGATTACTTATTATCACCAATAATAAGATAAAGTGACACACACTTCCTGATATGATATACTGAAAATGACACACATCATTTATGTAGTACCAAATATATACCATGAGAATGTAATCATGAGAAAATAAAGCAAATCCTAATTGAGGGACATTCTATAAAACAACTTGATCATGTTCTTCAAAAAATATATCAATGTCATAAATGACACAGGAAAACTAAGTGGCTATTCAAGATTAAATAAGACTAGAGAAACATAACTAAATGCAGCACATGATCCTGAATTGAAAACTGTATGGAAGGGAAAATAAAATTACTATAAAGGACTTCATTAAGAAAACTGAGAGCCGGGCGTGGTGGCGCACGCCTGTAATCCAAGCAACTTGGGAGGCTGAGTCAGGAGGATCACGAGTTCAAAGCCAGCCTCAGCAACTTAGCGAGGCCCTTAGCAACTCAGTGAGACCCTGTCTCTAAATAAAATACAAAATAGGGCTGGGGATGTGGCTCAGTGGCCGAGTGTCCCTGAGTTCAATCTCTGGTTCAAAAAAAAAAAATTTTTTTTGAATATATGTTGAATATTAGATATTCTTATCATAACATTATTTAAAGTATATATTAAATTCCTGTATTTTTTAACTTTTATTTATTCTAATTAGTTGTACATGATGCAGAATGCATTTATACATTTTAATAAATCATACATAAAAGGAGTGTAATTTCTCATTATGGAAAGCAGTATGGAGATTCCTCAGAAGACTTGGAATGGACCTACCTTTTGACCCAGTTATCCCACTCCTTGGTTTATAATAAAAGGACTTAAAATCAGCATACTACAGTGATGCAGAACGTCAATGTTTATAGCAGCTCAACTCACAATAGCTAAACTATGGAATAACCTAGGTGCCCTTCAACAGATGAATGGATAAAGAAAATGTAGTATTTACATACAATAGAATATTACTGAGCTTTAAAGAAGAATGAAATTATGGCATTTGCTGGTAAATGGAGTTAGAGAATACCATGCTAAGACAAATAAGTCAAACCCAAAAAAACCAAAGGTCGAATTTTTTTTTCTGATATGCAGGGGAGAGGGGGTATAGGGAAGAATAGAGTTACTTTATATTAGGTAGAGGGGAGTGAAGGGAGTGGAAGGGGCATGGGGGTAGGAAGGACAGTAGAGTGAAACGGACATTATTACCTCATATTCATATATGAGTGCATGACTGATGTGATCCCATAATATGTACTGTCAACTTTAGAAAGTAATGTCCATACTACTTTCTATATTTCCAATTTTTTACATTTTCCTATACCCACTAACTTCAAGGAAAAAAATGCTATTTAACAAAATGAATACAATACATTTCATCAGGGCTTTTTTGCACAGAAACCAGCTCTTCTCTAATTATCTGAACTATGTAGTAGAGGCTAATTGTGCTTGTTTAAATACTTCGAAGTTCCTTTAAACACATAAAAAATCAACATTTTCTCCTATTTAAATTCAATAGGCCAATTTTCTTCTACTTTTCAGATGTGCTAGTTTGAGCCTGACATTTAGAAACTGCCGAAAAAATGTTTCTGTGAACAGAATCCTGCCAAAACATAAAAGTTTACTTTCCCTCTGATTTTAAGCCATGGACTACTGGGCCCTCTCTTGTTCAGCTGTTCTACGAAATTCTTGCAAATGTTTACTATCTGTTGCCACCGTGCTCAAATCTGTACCATGCAAACTACAAACTGAAAACAGAGGTAAATAAACTATATTCAATGTCATTCTGCATCAACCCTAAAAGCTGACCAAGTCAGCACATTCACACAGCTTTAAAGAATCAGTTTCTAAAATGTGCCAGGCAGAGAGCCAGGTGTGGTATTAAACAGTTAACTATTGGAGAAGCCTGTTGTCCTAGTCAAGGTTGTTTCCAGAGAAACAGAACCAACAAGACAGAGATGAGATTAGAGATGCAGATAGAGAAAGAGTGGGGGAGTTACATAGTTTCATCTTAGAGAATGTGATTCACATAATTGTAGAGGCATAAGACCAACATTTGCAAGATAGCTGGTAGGTTAAAACCCAGGGAAGAGCTAAGCCTGAGTCCAAAGGCCCCCCTAGTTGAATTCCTTCTTGTTCAGGAGAAGTCAGTCTTTGTTCCATTAAAGTCTTCAACTGATTGGGCCAGGCTCATCCACAATATAGAGGTTAATTGATTTTATTCAAAACCCACCAATTAAGCCGGGCATGGTGGTGCATACCTGTAATCCAAGCGACTTGGGAGGCTGAGTCAGGAGGATCACGAGTTCAAAGCCAGCCTCAGCAACTTAGCGAGGCCCTTAGCAACTCAGTGAGATCCTGTCTCTAAATAAAATACAAAATAGGGCTGGGGATGTGGCTCAGTGGCCAAGTGTCCCTGAGTTCAATCCCTGGTTCCAAAAAAAAAAAAAACCCACCAATTAAATGCAAATGTCACCCTCCTCCCAAAAATGAAAAAATACCTTCATAGACACATGCAGAAAAATATTGGACCAAATATTTGGACATTGAAACCCGGTCAACTTGGACACATAAAATTAATCACACCTGTAATGCTAGCAAGGTTAAAAAAAATATGAGCCTCAAAATAGCTCCACCTTCCCTTACCAAACCTTTATATATAATTTAATATTTCTGAAAGTCCTATGTGATTTGTTATTAGAGTAAAATTCCTGACTGTAAAATTTAAACATAGGAAAAGAAAACTGTCAACATCGAAATACAGAAAAATCTCCTTAGATTGATTCTGCTCGAGTCATAGAGAAATAAATCCTGACTTATCAGATATTCAAAGATATACAAGTTTATGAAGTACAGTCATGTATTTTAGTGAAAATGGAATACCACAAATTAGCAAGTCAATTTCCTTCTGGACCTGCTTTAGTCATCAGATTCAAATGATTAGTAATCTGCACATCGATTATTGATATAGAAATAAATGCCAAATGGACTTTCAAATAATGTGTTCCCAATGGAGGCTGAGCATGTGCTGCAGTCCAGGTTTTGCTATTAATGAAGGTAATGTTTCAGGTTTCCATGACAGACTTGGAGTACAGTCTATAGTAATGACATCCAAATTATTAAGGTTCTTCTAAGAAGGAGAAAGGCAGGATTTGTCCAATAACTTTACTGTGCATTTGGTCTTCCTTCTTGTTTTTTGGTTTGGTTTGGTTTGGTTTTTTCCATTGGTGTAATCCCAGAGAAGAAGCTAGAATACCTCCCTTGTCTTCCACAGTGAGGGATGCTCCCTTTAGTGTGGCCAGTGGGAGGAACATGCCAGAAGAACTGTCAGTAAATGCCTCTCCCTGGACCTGAATATATCCAGATCTGGCTAGGCAGGAGTCTGAGGAGTACAATTCAAGTGCAAAACTGTTTCCTGGTAGGCGCAAGAGAGAGAGGATGCATCATGGAGATTTATCAAATGAGAAACAAAGAGTTATTCTAATAATATAACTAGGTTGATGGAGTCTTCTTCCAAACATTTATTTCTAGAGTTCCTCAGTCCTTCCACAAATGTGGCTTTATTCATGTGTAGTTCTGAGCTCCCTGTCCCACTTTCTATTTGACTGAAGAGATTGTTGAAAAAAATCCTTTGAAATGTTTTAATGCATTTTATATATAGGATGTAACTGTATTACTCTTCCGCATCACTGTACTTGATTATTTTGGGGGGTGGGGGGGGGCAGGTACCAGGGATTGAACTCAGGGGCACTCAATAACTGAGCCACAACCCCATCCCTATTTTTTGTATTTTATTTACAGACAGGGTCTCACTGAGTTGCTTAGCACCTCGCTTTTGCTGAGGCTGGCTTTAAACTCTCTATCCTCCTGCCTCAGCCTCCCAAGTCTCTGGGATTACAAGCATGTGCCACTAGACGCAGCCTGATAGAGAGTCATATTCCACGAAGCTTTTAAAGAAAAGGGCTGGGGATGTGGCTCAGTGGCCAAGTGTCCCTGAGACTCTTTTCTTTAAAAGCTTCAGATAAATAGCATATGATCACTCTTGGTAGCTATGCCCAGTTTCCTTCCCCATCCTTTCTGCCTTGAACTGCATTGTTTGATGATGAACCTCACTATTCCCCATAACTGCTGCTGCAGAAGAGACTGGTATTCCGTTTCCTATGAAAAGGAACTAGATAAATGGTGGGTGTGGCTTGAGAGTCTCTGCCATGATTCTACCTCTGGGTGGGCTCAGAGCTGAATAAATTGCCCAAACATTTATATGTGCTCAGAAAGGTCCCCAAATTCAGGAGCAGTCATGTCCTGGGAGTCACCCCAAGGTGGCAAGCAGAAACCTTGACGAGCAGGTTAGAGGGACAGGAAAACCAGACTTCAAACACTTGCATTGGCATTTCCAACCTAAGTTACTTGAGAAAATCTCGGCATCCATTTCCTCACTAATAAAATGGGGATCCATTCCATACCCAGTACCTGTCACAGAGTAGGTGCTTTGTTAATGCTGGTTTCCAAAGATTAGGACAGAAAAAAAAGAAAAGCTGGCTAAGAATTCAGGTCGTTTGAGAGAGAATGGCTGTAGGATGGAGTATCAAAAAGGAAAATAATTTATTTCCCTGATCAATGTATTTTTTAATGAGAAGTTTGAAACATTCACTTTCAGTTTTAATAAAGAAAAGAAAGACAGATACTCAAACTGGCTGCCTGCCTATTCAACTCAGCTCAGTCGCTGAAAGACAGAGCTATGCTCACTTAGAAAGGTTCCAACACCTCAGAGATCTGTCTCTACAAGGAGCAGAGGAAGAATCACTGTGCCATCCTAGGTGGGGTTTGGGGGAGTCTTGGAAAGTCCTTGTTAGTGCTGTTTGCCAATAGCCAGCTCTTCAGGTTCTTCCAGGGCACCCATCTTCCGGCTGTAACTTACCTTCCTTCACCCCACAAGCAACTGCTAAAACTCCCAGGAAGTTCCGTGCTGTGGTCTTAAATGGTTTTCACAGAGAGGGGCAGGAACATCAAAGAGCATCCAAACTTGGGCCTCTGCTGATGGTTGGGACCTGCCTGCCCATCCATTGTATACACCACAGCTAAAAGAACCATCCAGCAAAGCCCTGGAAGAGACATGCTTTGCACACTCTAGTATCGGACAGTTGATTGTGCAGAAGGTAACACTGAAATTCATCTAATATATTTATAAGTACCTGTTCTGTGTGATGATTTCAAAGCATGTGATGACCAAGCCCCACCAGGCTTCCTCAGAGATGCACTGTGGACCCTATAAACACATAAATAATTTGACATTTCTTTGACATTTATCAGCTTCCCAGAGGCTTATGGTATATGAAAGACAGACCACTTGAATTTTAAACAGTACCTTACTGACATAGTTTGAGTTATTGCTTAAAAATACTTTTATCTGCACACTATCCCCCTGCCCCCAATACAAGTGAAATGAAAGAAATGGCTATTGAGAAACTATACACATGAATTTTGGCAGGTGCTTGAGGGTAGATGGAGACAGACACCTATTGCTTCCCTGCAAGGAGGAGACGCTTTACTGCAGAGGGAATTCCTCCTTCAAGAGTATAACCTTCCATCTTGCAGGAAAGCCCCCACTGCTCTAAAAGTTTAATGGCATCCAGTTCATTTGGGGTGAATTTAACAAACTGCCAGTCCATAAAGGCTGTCCTTTGACAGAGGTGCTGACTGTGCTATGGATGACTCCCATTGATTCAGGGCACAGAGTCACGTCAGGTCTTTCCATTGGAACCACCTGCACCAACGGCTAATGTGAAGTCCTGAAGGAGAAGCCCAGGCTGAGGCACAGACCTGCTTCCTCTAAGCATCTTGCACCAATATGGACGAGCAACCGAGGAAGCTGTATCTCATCTTCAAATGGCTGCACTTTCTACTGCAGCCCTTATAAAATGCTGTTTGTAATTGTAACCAGATTGTCCCCCCGCCAAACACACCATAGAATCTGGTAATAAAGGTAATGTTCTTCCATAAAACAACAGTTTCATAAAATGATCAGAGCCTGGCCCGGTGTCCTAAACACTTACCTACCCCTTAAAGTGTTGAATTAGATTAAAGTGCCGTGGGGACATAACTGATGTAATGTTTCAAAATCATAAATGCAGGAGGAGGGATTTTAAAGCTGGATAATGGAGAGAATGGAATAATGCAATAAAAGCTGGCTCAAATGCTGAGTCTGTGATACTTGATTTATTGTTTTAATATAATGCTGTAAAGGCCGTGCTTGAACATACAGCAGTATTTTATTTATCTAATAGCCATGATCCTAACAATGGGTGTTTGACAATGGCTTGGGACTGAAGGTGGAGACACACACATGTGAAGTTGCTTTTGGGATGCTGCCCAAGAAAGGACTGGAGCAGAAGTGGGAGAAGTTGTGAGGCTGTGTTTCAGGGTACCTGAGAGCCCTCTGAAAATCTCATTTCTCACCTCTCTACCATGGCTCAGCAATCTTCAAAACTGACCCCAGCCCAGTAAAGGGCAGCAAATTGGACACAGGTCGAAGGCTTTGGTATATAATCAGCCCATAGGACTGGTCTGAACCTACAGCTCTGGTTAGGGGGGCAGCTCATGCTGGGAGGGGAACACAGCCACAGGAAAAGGACAGGCCCCTCTCTGCCCTCTTGGGATGCACTAGAGACAATGCCAGGAGCTTTGGGAGACCAAAGCTTCTCTTCCTGCTGAGGAGCTTTTCAGTATGTCCTATATTGACACATGGGGATTAGGCTTGGTACATTAGCCAACATCCTTGTTCCTTAAAAAAAAAAAAAAATCAGAACCCACCACCCACAAGCCAGCTTCACCAATTCATTGTCAGCCTGTCCAGTGGGATCTTTTGTTGTTTCTGCAGCAGCCTGACATGGTAGCTAAGAGAAGCTCTAGGTTTCAACCTGTTCTACTCCTGATTAGGATCGTAACTTCATGCTGATCAATAGAAACTCTTCAAGTCTTACCTTCCTGGTTTCTATGACAGGGTTAAGAATATCATCACCTCTTAGAGGCCAAATAAAGTACTACAGAACCTGTAATGTTGGAGTGGTTCAGGGTTTCCAATCAAAACTCAATACTTCCCTTTAAAATGTCTTCAGTGTTACATGGAAAAAATTTAAAAATAAATAAATAAATAAAATGTCTTCAGTGGGGAGCTTTGGCTTTGCCCTCAGTGGTGTCTGTCTAAAGCACAGCCCATGACACATGGTTCTCAGAAAATAATACATCCTCCAATCACATGTCAAATGAGTCTCAACTCATTGGAAAGTCCAGTTCCAGAAAATTTGACTTTACTTCAAATCTTCTCCTTTCCCCATGCCAGGATCCATTTCATAAAGAATATGATTCTTCTAGATGGTCCTCTTGGGCAGTCCCTCCACCGTAGCCCCAGAACCAACAACCCATCCACAGGGTATGCCTCTGGTCCACGTTCATGTACCTTTGAACTGCTTCCTACGTCCTCCTCCCTTGGTCTTCCCACTCCCTCCTTCCCACTTTCTCAACTTGGGCCAGTCTCAGTGTGCCCCCAAAATGCCAGAGCATGCAACCCACCCTCCAAGTGGTCCCATAAAGCTATCACTAGAGGAAAAAGGAAGAGAAATTTGGAAGCAGCTCTCTTCAAAGAAATCCTATTCTTAACTTTATTCTTTATTCATTGTTTATGAATAAACATGAACTTTATTCATGTTCTTTTATATCCTCCTAGTAGGTTTTCATGCCATCTAACCTCTTGAAAATCTGTATTTCGTCTGGTATCTCCTTTGGAATTTCATACCTATAGTATATTTCTTCCCCTTGTTGACATTTCCAATTTAACTTCCTATCAAAGGTGTATGCAGTGTGGTTAGTATATGCCTAGCATAAAGAAAATACTTTAGAAATGAATCTTTCCAGATCAGAAAGCACGGTAATGTTAAGTTTAAAACACCAACCAGGGCCCATCTCCTTCTTCTTTAAAGTCCTCTAGTGGTTTCTCTCTGCACTTAGGATAAAAATTCCTTCTTTATCATTGTTATGGTTGGATATTAGAGGTGTCCTCCAAAAGCTCCTGCATTAATGCAAGAATAATCAAAGGTAAAATGATTGGATTATTAGAGCTGTGACCCAGTTTGAATGGATGACTGGGTGGTAACTAGGCAGGTGGATGTGGCTAGAGGAGGTGGGTCACTGGGAGCTGCCCTGGAAGGGTTCATCTTCCCTACAGCCCCTTCCCTCTCTCTACTGCCCAGCCTTGAACTGAGCAGTCTTCCTGGGCCATACCATTCTGCCATGATGGTGTGCCTTACCTTGGGCCCAGAGCCAAGGACTCAGCCAACTACACACTTAACTTCTGAAACTGTGAGCCTAAAATAAACTTTTTCTACTCTAACTTGTTCTTGGTGGATATTTTGATCACAGCAATGCAAACCTGACTAGCAATCATTCACACCCTAGCCCCTGTCCATTTTCCAAACTTCAGCTCCTTCCCCTCTTGGTACATGCTAAGAAGTCCCGGGGTCCAGCCCTAGCACAAGGGTCATGGTGGTTTCTGGTGAGTGGGATGGCGTCGGCAAGGTGGAGAACAAAGCAACACAGACTCAGTGATCTGAGGCTAAGTTCTAACTTTATTTTTTCCACACACCATTTTTATATGTTAACTTTTAGCTTAAGTACAATATCTTGAGGCCACACAAAAGGAAACTGACGCAAACTACAATACAATAGGCAAAACGTATTAGCAGACTAAACATTATCAGTTCTTCATAATATTTTTAAGTATTCTTATATATAATCTTAAACTGGTTCTACTTTCTATATTACTGGAGACATCATACACAGAAGCCATTTCTATGAACAACGTATAAGCTTACACTATGTGGTTAATAACTAGTTTAACAGGAACAATAACTCTTGCTAGATTACGCCTCCTACTTTTGCCCAGTAAGCATTAGCCTGTTTTGCCCAAGAAAGCTGTTCAGAGCAACTAAGCAAACACCAGGGTCTCACATATATTAAATATTCTAAAAAGGGGCGATGAGCTTTCCATGTACATTTTCCATTATAATATATTTGATGCCAACCAAGGTGTATTCTGCCAGTGGGAAATAAAGGGGGGTCTAAATCTAAGGGACCAGAAGCTGGTTTCTTAGGAGGATACCATAGTTTTCCATTAACCAAATAAGTATTACCAAATGGTGTCTGAGTTGTTGGGACTATTTCTCTAGTCTTAACGACTTTGTTTGTGACTTGTTTGTCTGGAGTTAAGGTGGGAGCAACATGTTTTTCTGCCCTAGGTCATCTGGAGTAGTCACCATCTGCGGTGTATTTAAGGTAAGTTGCTGGAAATGAGCATAACATTCTTTCCAAGTTATACTTTTATCACACTAGAATAAGGGCCTTTCTTGGTTATATCCAGTATGATTAGCTGTTTGATTCTTGGGTTCTAAATCCCCTGAGACCCTAGAATTCCCAGAAATACAATATAATATTATTCCCAAGCACAGGTAAATTAAACAAGACAACAGGAAACAGCGGCCCCAATTCCCAGGAAGATGAGACCTTGCAAACATCTTTATAACTCAGTGGAATCCTTGTCAAGCACTGAGGGGAATTGAAGAGGGTGCAGCAATGAAGACAAGTCCATTCCTATAAAACATTTTCTTCATATCATTTACCACAACACAAAACAATCCTCTTAATTTTTCTATTTACTAACATTATGGACTGAATGTATCTCCCTCAAATGAATATGCTGAATTCCTAGCCCCCCAGTTTGATGGCATTTGGAGGTGAAGCTTTTGGTAAGTAATTAGCTTTAGATGAGGTCATAAGAGTAAGGCCTCAGGATGGAATTAGTGTTCTTGTAAGAAACACAATAACCCTATTAGGTAGGTACAATTTATTATGCCCCTCTTTTCTGAGAAACTAAGACAAGAATAGCTAAGTAAACTTGACCAAAGTTAGAAAGCTAGTAAGCTGTAGCATCAGAATAAGAACATAGATCACCAGGCCCCCAAACCAAATGGATTCTAAACCATCATGTAGTGAGCATCTTGTACTTTCCATCACCCTCTGGCAGCAGCAGAGGTTCTGCCAATGGAGAGGTCACTGTCCTTAATCACCTGGGCATGATCACTCCTCACCATTCCACCCCGTCCCTTATTTTACAAGTTCAGGGCACAACTATAGATTTAAGATGGAATCTTTATATAAATGCACAGAATAAATATAAATCTATAAACTCAAAATTCTATGCTTTTTACCATTCAGATTCTTTTTAGTCTAATCATCATTTTATGATGTTTGTCTGAAGTTTGTCAGCATCTGCTTGACACTGACTTAAATGCTGGACTACAAAATCCTCTAATTGCTTGCAAGAGAGGGAACCAACACCCAAGTTGTTCACCCAGAGATGTGACTTCTATACCAAGTCTAAAAAGAACTTCTCTTGCTTTATCTTTTCTTTCCTTCTTAGTTTTCTTTCCTTCTAAGAGAAAAGAAAGAATGAAGAACAAAACTGAAGAATGTGGGTTTCCAAATATTTACCTCTGGATAATATTTAATAATATTTATTATTATTTATCTCTAGGATGATAATAATAATGACCAGGTGTTGAGAACTTCTTGCAAAAATGCAGTATAGCATAGTGATTTAAAATGTGGACTTTGAAGCTTGATATACATTGAACATTCACTTGATACTTTGAGCAGGTTACTTCTCTCAGCATCTCAGTTCCCTCATCTGCAAAATGGGGATACATCCATAATAACCTATTTTAAATAATAAATGAGTTAACATCTATAAAATGTTCAGAACAGGGCTGCCATAAAAGTGCTCTGTAAATCTGAGTGACTGCCAGTTTGGAGCTAGAGTGCATCGAAAGGGAATGACAGAAGAATGGGAGAATCGCCACAGAGTGGTAGAAGGTCTCAATCGGCCCATAAATTAGTGAAAAGTGGATGAAACATAACCCTAAGAGAATGCATTTACAGACACAAGATTTGCCTAGTTGAGATGAAATATTTCAGTGCAGAGCAGAGAGACAGAGAGAAGTACTCTCATGCTAAGCCAAATAAGCCAAACCCCCAAAACTAAAGCTGAATGTTTTCTCTGATATGCAGATGCTAATTCGCATAAGGGGGGAGGGAAAGGGGTACAGGGAAAGAAATGATAGTAAAGTGAAACAGACATTATTACCTCATGTACATATATGACTGCATGTCCGATGTGGTCCTACAATATGTATAATGAGAAAAATGAGAGATTACACTCCCTTTATGTATGATCTATCAAAATGTATCAATGCATTCTACTGTCATGTACAACACATTAGAACAAAATAAAAAAAAAAATTTTTTAAAAAGAGAAGTATTCTCCTTCTATGGTGGCACAATTTTCTCCATCATCTCCCACTCAAAATCACATATTCTAGTTGCTCACAGTTTCTTCCTAAAAAAGCTTCCAGTCAATACAGGAATCACCCTCTACCACAACTCACCAGGTCTGGCCTGGCCTTTGCTTACTCAATTCAAACAAAGGAAAGTTTTCTATTTCCCCAAACAGATCATGTGGTAGATTCAATAATGTCCTCCAAGAAGTCCACACCCTAATCCCCAGACTGCAGCAAAATGGACTTTGTAGGCATGATTAAAGTAAGCATTTTGAGAGGGGGGATTATCTTGGATTATCCAGTTGATCCTAAATGTAATCACAATGGCCCCATGAAAGGAAGAGAGAGAGAGAGAGACTCAACTATAGAACTAAGAGTATTCTGGTGAAAGCGAAAAGTTGAAGAAATGGGAGGAAGGGTCACAAGTAAAGGAATGTAGACTCTAAAGGATGGCAAAGACAAGGACATGGATTCACCCCCAGACCCTCCAGAAGGAACCAGCCCTGCTGATATTTTGTTCAGTCAAGTAGAATTCTGGCCCCCTGGCATTCTAAGAGACTCAATCTGTCTCTTAGAATTACCCCAGACCTGTGTCACTAGGTCTGGGGTAATGAGTTTCTGCAGTAAAAGGAAACTTACACAAACCAGAACACACTTGTGGTCACTGTTGACACAGTGGCTCTCTAAGTTTGCATCTAAGAAGTGTGCATGCCTCATAACCCAGGCAGTCAATAGCTGAAATTAGATAATGAATAGTTATAGGAAAAAATAGCTATCAGTTTTTGAAAAAAATATCACCATTAAGCTCTTCCATGTATAATC
The DNA here is from genome assembly GCA_020662805.1 of Glaucomys volans. NCBI lineage: Eukaryota > Metazoa > Chordata > Mammalia > Rodentia > Sciuridae > Glaucomys > Glaucomys volans. The sequence continues at coordinate 717,029 of JAJEJO010005651.1, read as the reverse complement.
TCATTCAATTTAATCCTCATAATTCTCTATAGGTGAGCAAACAGGTTTAAAAAGGTTAAGTAATTTGTTCAAAGTCATAAAGCTAATGAAGCAGCCAAACCTTCATGCACACCCAACTTGAGTCAAAAAATAATTACACTGAATTTAACATAAAAAAATATATCAAACTCAAGTTTTCTCCCAGAGTTTTTTCTTAGACAAGATCAACTACCACGTCTGCCAGTGTGTGCTAGCAGAGAGCTATATAAATGTACTAGAAAGAACCCATGTTAGCAGCAAAACTCAGAATTGCCAATGCCTAAGATCAAATCCCTTCTTTAGAAAGTCTAGGTATTTGAACTTGTTACTGGAACTGTATACTGTCTTATGGAATGTATTGTTTACTTGTATCCATATTTCTTAGCACAGTGAACTTGAAACAATTAAATACACAGTGCTGTTTCAGACTGCTTTTTTTATATTTGTCTGTAAGACTGGTAATATTTATTTTTGCATTGTGCAAATAGAAGAACAACAGTCGATAGAGTTTAAATTATTTGTCTATAGTCACCCAGTTTGTAAGCAGCCTAGCCAGGCTGCAACCAATGGCAGTCTCATCTAAAACCTACGTGCTCTCTTCTGCACTCCACTGAGAGGAGAAAATAGCATCAAACTCCAATCTGGCCCCTCTAAAAAAAGTGTCATCCAGAAGAGAATTCCACCGCATGTTCAATTCCTTATAATTCACTATGGCAATAATGCAATGATTAGCTTTATGGACAGATGTAAAGAAAAGGCCACAGGCAATCAGAGAACCATTTGCTAAATTTTGTGATGGTCTGCAATGAGCACAGTGGCCTTGTATGTGTGAAGCAGCCTGACTAGATAGCTGTCCATTTTAATGAGCACAAGAGTGTTTACATGCAGCCTCAACTTCCCCTTGCCTGACTCTGTCCTCAGGAGTCACAGAGAGCAAGTTTTCTATCCTTCCATCCAACAGTTCTTTGCTGGCTCCTTTGTTTGCTTCTGAACTAAACAATTCCTTTTCTTCATTCGCCCTTGATGTGACAAGGTTTCTGTTTTAGGATCTGCCAAAAACAGAGATGACTCCCTAATAGGCTGTGACCTTTATTTCAGTTTTGTTATTTCAGCAAGATAGAAGCCTCAGGACATGGAGGGAGAGCAAGAGAGAGAGAGAGAGAGAGAGAGAGAGAGCAAGAGAGAGAGAGAGAGAGACCAGAGGTTTTGTTTTTATTTTCTTTTAGTTGCTATCCAGATTGTGAAATGTAATATTCAGCTTTTTTCCAGTGATTGCTTCCAGCCCTTGGCCAAAGGAGTGACTACCTGAATGAAGGGAAGCGATGACCCTCTAAACTGGCACTACTTCTTGACACTCAGGGATGGCAGTGAAGGGTGGACCACACAGTGGGCATGACCAGGACACAGATTCAACATCAGGGGGAGAGTCTCCTTTTACTCCTTTCCTGGGGCAGAGACATTCCTAACTCACATAAGGCATTAAGGGCACGTCCCCCTCATGTCCACACAAGCAAGCAGTGTTTCTAGGAAAGGAGCTACCTGGCACAGGGATGTCATGAGCATCCAATGAGGAAAGAAACACAGAGCTCATGGTGACAGCACTGAGTCCAGAGTCGTGGCCACACTTGGTTAAGCCAATTTGTCTGTATAAAAAATGAAAGAGTTTCACTTCAGGTAAGCCTCAGTAGGGTCTGTAAGTCCCCAAAGGGGATGTCGCCTATGATCTTCTGTGGCAGTTTTTATCTTCACCATCTCAGTTCTCCACTTAAAGTGGCCTGATCCTCAAAGCAATAAAATCAAGGTGCTTGTTTTAAAACAATAAATAGCCTAGGGCATGCTCTTCTCTAAGAAAGATAGTATAGCAGAAAGACTCTTTTCCTAACTAAAGCCCCATAAGTCATATTTGTGCTAAAAGGAAAGAGAACAGATTGTGTGTGTTTTACCACAAAACTACCTGTGTCAGTCAGCTTTCATTGCTGTAACAAGATGCCTGTGATAAATCAACTTAAAGCATTGAAAGAGTTGTTTTGGTTCATGTTTTTAGAGGTTTCAGTCCATGGTCACTTGGCCATGTCACTTTGGGCCTATGGTGAGGTAGAACATCATGTCAGGAGCACATAGTGGAGAAAGTGGCTTTCTCTCATGGCAGCTAGACAGAGAGAGGAGGGCCTTCAAGGGCACATGTCCCAAAGTTTCCACCATCTCCATAGCACCACAGGCTAGGGACCAAGCCTTCCACAAATGGCTTTTGGGAGACATTTCAGATCCAGGTGAAAACATAACCTGTTTCAATACATGTGGGCCCAGGAGGAAAAGTAACAATTTGCAAGCTGCTACAAGGCTCTGGACAATAAATATGGAACTTTCTGAGAAGATGCTTTGGGTTCTAGGGCCCTCGTGTATTTTAGTTCCGTTACCACTTCTGGTCATGCTGTTGATGCTGTATGTTTGGGTGGAGCAAGAAGTGTCAGGAAACTAAGGTTCAAGGCTTGCTTCTGCTGGCTTCAATCTGGGATTTTGCAAAACCCTTTACCCTCCTGAGCCTGGATGGTGTCATCTATGAAGTGGTCATTACTCCTCCTAGTAACACCTTCCCTTCTGGGTTGCTGCGAGAAATGGTGAAGCCATCGCTACATCCCATAAGCATAACTCAAAGATGACCAAGGAGCAATGTCAGGGCTCTCTCTCACAGGCCTTTTCAGTTGGTTCCACCAGACTGGCTTTTTCTTGTCTCCAGCTCAGATACAGGGCAAGTCCCATAAATAACCAAAGAAGACTGGGTCCAGTAATTCAAATCCCCTGTCCAAAGGAATATATAGAACTGTCCTTCACTCTTACAACCTCTCCATCCACAGACCTCCAGAGGAGGCTGCCATCTGCCCAGGAGAGGGTGCTGGCTGACCTTTCTCCACCTTGCACAAACTTAATGACCATGGTTATGATCTTTCTGGGTCAGAATGTGAGGGGGAAGAGAAGAAAAGAGGCCTTGTTTCACAGAGCCCCACCATGGGGCCTTCAGGCTCTCTCTTTGGAGACTTCCCTGCATCTCCCACCCACCCTTCTCTTTCAGCAACATGTGCAGCCTTCCTCAGCCCTTGGAAATCCAGAACTACACCTTCCCTGGGGTAGGCACGTCCCCACCTGCTGCCAGCTATCTTGATCAGGATTTAAGGCATTCTGGATGCCTCTCTCGGGAGCATGGTCCCCAGATATCTGCTCCACAGGATGCACTTCTTTGCCTAGAGAAACACTGGAGCATGGCCCATCCCAGGCAGGCTCTCTCCTTCACTTCATTCTCTCAGCAGCCATTGGCCTGGCTCTCACATTCTGGATCTCAGGAGGTGAGACACACACTGGTCTATGACCTCCACCAAACATCCAGAGTTTGGTAGGCAAGACAAATGATAAACGAAAACAAAGAAGGAAGGAAGGAAGAAAGGAAGGAAGGAAGGAAGGAAGGAAGGAAGGTAGGAAGGATGGATTCTGGAAGATTCCTTACATCCCTCTCTCTGGAACTGAGACAAAGTACTCCACCCTCCTCTCTGCCAATGGGAGAGACTCACCGTATGCCAGCAACTCCCTCCATGCCTCTTCATCTCATTGTCTACTCTTTTGTCCATCCTTGAACCCATTCAAGGCTAAAGATGAATAGCAAGGGGTGAGTCAGCACCCAAGTTTGTGCTCACCAGCCTTGTAAACCCTGTCTTGCTTCTTTGAACTTGAATACACAGCTGGAAGTGGGACCCAAACACCTTTGTTTTAGTATTTCTTTACAAGAATAGCAGCAATAATAACGCAGGCAACATTATTTATGGGGCACTGAGAGGTGTCCAGCACTATAGTGAGTGCTTTGTGGGCATTGAATCCTCACTACAGCCCTTACAGGAAGTCGTGAAGTTTGCCTCATTTAACACATGTGGAAAATGGGGATCAGAGAGGTTGATGACTAGCCTTGGTTCACGGACTTCAAAGGGACAATGGCAGAATTAGAACACAGATCAAGCTGATTCCAAGGCCAGTGTCAGAGGCTCTACACACTAGGATGCTTGTATAACCTTCAAATCAGTCATTTATTTGATAGTCTATGAGGAAGTCTTTTGGTAAACTATAAAGTATTCTTCAATTATTTATATTGTTATCGTAGTTATAAAAAAACAATAATTTTTATTATCCCATTCTATTGGTAAAGCTTAGACTGCTCATATAAGATGCATTAAACACTCTAAAAAGATTTAAATTGAGACTGGGGATTGCAAGGTGAGAGAGTAAGTGTTGCAGTAGCTGTTAAAATGTCTTAAACATTAAGGTGCCTAAAAATGGAGTATTTAACTATATGAAGACCTCCAAATTAAATTGGCTGCTTTCCCAAGCATGGTCTCTAGTAAGAGCACTTGATCGAATATTGAAACAACCAACCAAAATGTGAGCCATGCAAAGGTTCAAGCCACCCACCTCCCACTCGTCCAGTGGGCACATGTGGCGCACTGACCACTCAGAAGGTAGGACATGTATGCTTTGCTTTGGGTTCATGCAAACAGAAGAAATATTTGCATAGGTATCCCCACTGCTTAAAAGAATTTCAAAAGAAAAATTTCCATTAAAACATGACATGGATGAAAGTGGGAATAATATTAACCCTAACAATGTAGTGAGCTGTTGCTCTGTACTAGGTGCTAGGCTGAGAGCTCTCCAAGAATGACCTTCTAAACTTCTTAACAGCACAGTGAAGTAAAACCATAAAGGTTCCTGATTCATCCCTCTAAAGGGACTTAGGACAGTCACTAGTATTGCAGAAAAATTCCCCCTGCAGATGTCCATGTCCAAATCCCTGGAATCTGTTAATATATTACCTATCTTGGCAAAAAGACTTTGCAGAATGTGATTAAGTGCAGGGTTGACGTGGGGAGATTTTACTGTATTAACCAGGTGCGTCCAATGTAATCACAGCGATCCTTAAAAGATGGAATAGCCAGGCAGAAGGCCAGAGCTTATTCAGAGAGAGATCTGAAGATGTCGCCTCACTGGCTCTGAAGGTGGAGGAAGGGGTCATGGGACAAGGAATGCAGTTGGCCCTGAAAGTGGGAAAAAGGAGAAGTCTCTCCCTTGGAATCTCCACAGGAGCACATGGTTGCTGACACCTTGATTTCCTCCCAGTTGGATACATTTCAGACTCTGAGCTCTAGAACTATAAGATAATAAATTTGTGTAGTTTTAGGCTACAAAATGCACCTTGTTATAGCTGCAATAGAAAACTAAAACATTGTACTAATAAACAGTCAGGGCTGGATTTGAACTCTGGCTCCAAGTTGAATCCTTTGGTTTGCCCACTGTGTGGGTTGAATTTTGTCCCCCAACCAAAATTGAAGTCCTAATCATCAATATCTGTAAACATGATCTTATTTGGAAATAGGATCTTTGCAGATGATCAAGTGGAGGCCATCATCCAGTATAAGTGGCATCTTTATCAAAGGGGGCAAATTGGAAGCTGGCATGCATAGAGAGAACACAAGGTGAAGAGACACAGGGAGAAGTCAGCCATCTGCAAGCCAAGGAACACCTGAGGCTGCCAGAAGTTAGGGAAGAGATTGGGAACAGATGCTGGGCCTTCAGAGGGAGTGCGGCCCTCCCAGTACCTTGATTTCACACTCCACTTGTCTCTAGAACTGAGACAATAAAATTCAGTTGTTCTAAACCTCGCCACTTGTGCTCCTGTGTTACAGGAGACCTCAAAAACTCACACCCCACTTTCTGGAGCAGCCTCACAGCCCTGGAGTCCATAGGTAGTCACTCTCCACAGCCATCATTAAGGAGAGGTCTTAGTGTGTGTTGCTATAATAAATATCAGAGACGGGCTAATTCGTAAACAATAGATACTTACTTCTCATGGTTCTGGAGGTTGGGATGTTCAAGACCAACGTGCAGGCAAATTCAGTGTCTGATGAAAGTCTGGTCTCTGCTTCCAAGGTGACTTTTTGAACACTGTGCACTCACATGGAAGAAGGCACAGGGGGGCCCAAAATGTCCCAGTTCATTCCTGGCAACCTTTTCCTAAGACCCTAATCCACTCTTGAGGGCTAAGCTCTCACCACTTCCCGAAAACAGGCCCCACCTTTTAAAACCACCAACTAGGGATTCAACATGAGTTTTGAAGAGGACACCATCATTCAAAACGTAGCAGGAAGCTGTTGGTATAAACTGAAAACATCACCTTACATTTGCACATGAGGTTTTTACAGAATGATTTTCATAAATAATGCCGGGCGTGGTGGCGCACGCCTGTAATCCAAGCAACTTGGGAGGCTGAGTCAGGAGGATCACGAGTTCAAAGCCAGCCTCAGCAACTTAGCAAGGCCCTTAGCAACTCAGTGAGACCCTGTCTCTAAATAAAAAATACAAAATAGGGCTGGGGATGTGGCTCAGTGACCGAGTGTCCCTGAGTTCAATCCCTGGTTCAAAAAAATTAATAAATAAATAAATAATAAATATTAACATCTGATTCGCAGCACAATCATTCAGGCAAGCCAAGGATCCTCTCTCCAGGATGGTGCTACGTAATAGGTATGCAACACTTTCCTAGCCATGGATGTCTGTATCCAAATTCTGCCCCTTTCAATGATTCAGGAAAGTTACCAACTTTCTATGTGCCTCCATTTCTCCATCTGAGTAATAGGAATAATAGTAATACTAGCATTTGCCACATAAGGTTTTTGAAATGGTTAAGTTGTAACACATGTGAAGTTCTTATCTTAGTCCATTAGAAGACCCCCCGAAAACACAGGTAGAAAAACTGAAATTTGGAGAAGTGATTTACATATGGCTTCTAAGCAAAACAAGGACCAAAATACAAATCTTGTAAATCCAAAGGCAGAGTTATTTGTACTACAATCTCGCAATACCTTTCATTTCAGAATTCTTTAGTGCATTGGGTTTAAATCAGTCAGAACCATTTTGTCCTTTAAGCAATTATAAATTTAATTCCTCTTTCCATTCCCACCCCCGTCATTCAATGAAGATCACAGTTTCTATAAACCAGAGTATTCTCGCTCAAATTCTTTTATGAGAACCTTTATATCAAGAAATAACTCACTTTATTACCCAACAGCAAAGCAGTTCTGTCAAGATAATGCTTTCACTAAATAAAATACCAAAGACATAAAAAGATAGAAGACACGCAGCCCCTATCACCAGCTACCAAACCACTGACTCTCCGGCACCTGCCATCTTTTGTTTCCAGGTCATCTTTGGCTTCTGAGGCTGACCCTAGGAACTTAGGAGTTCTTACAGTGTTTGTAAATAAACTCAGCACGTTACAGATTGCAAAGCTGCTTTGGACCTTGCGTCCACCTTATTATTTTTTTCTTATTTTCCATTTATCCAACCATCTCAGAAAGTGGTTCTCCTTAAAATTACAGGATGTAGAATGAAAAACCCATCAGGATTTAATGACTGTATTTCAGCATCTTACTGCTTAAAAGGTACTTGGCTTTTTCAGCATGTTTGCAATTGTTCAAACTGGAAGGGGATCAAAAAGGTAGAGTGAGTTTTGAAATTTTTTTTAACTGCCACAAACCATCCATCAAAGTTAAACTATTAATAGAAGGGAAAAGGAATGAAGAGTGTAAAGGTTTGGAGAATATTAAAAAAGACAATCTCCCAGTCCAATAAAATACAATTAACTGAATTTCATCAAGACTTCTATAAAAATACACAAAGAATCAATATTAGACATCAAACCCAAAAGCAGGTTGTTATCTCTAAACCAGAAAAAACATTTCATTAGGCTGAGGGATTTTATACTCCCACTGGGAAAATGGCTTTTTCCTCACACCCCTCCTTTGCTCACTACAGAAACTCAATTGAAAAGTCAGTCATCAGAATCACTTAGCAAATGTCACAAGGTGCTGCGCTTTCTACACGCGTTTGCTTTTTAATGGGAAATTTGGACCCTGGTGCCTTTCCTCCGCGTTGACTCACATTTTCCCATCCTTCTGCTGTTTTCACTCTTTTGCAGCTTTCTCCTTCTGTTTGTCTGGTTGCTTTTGTTGTTGCTGGAAACAGCGCATTGGCTGGTTGCGGGCAACAGTTTTGCCCTTTAACATTTCAGTGTTCTACGGCAGTCACCGCGACCATGAGAGCATCCGTTGCGTGGGTTATAAATGAGCGTCGCTCTACATTCACGCTCATTTCAGCAAGAACGGTCTTTTTCAGGCTGGTAGCATAAGGTGTAGCCTCTTCACATTTCATCCTTGGAAATGCCTATTGCTTCACTGACATCTTGCCCAGCAGTGATGCTGGTTTGGTTTAAGATCCTGCCAATCACAGATCCACCAGGCACTCCCCTCCTCCCACCTCTCACTCAAACCCAAGTGGAGCAGAGACACACAGGTGGGAGTTTGAAGAAGTACCTGAAGACCTCAAGTCATAAACTAATGAACTGCAAAGAGCTTGGTATAAGACTACTATGTCAGGTTTCCAGAGACAGGGCTTCTGGTACATAGTAGCCATAGTAACGCAGCATTTCACTGGGTACCTCCTGTGTGCCCTTGATGCATGTTTTATCATTCCGCTTTTGCATTCTCTGTTTACTGGCCAGCTAGGTGAGTCGGGACTGGATGCTTCCTTTATTGAGCATAGGATTGTAAAACTCACATGTGACCCACTAAGCATGTTTTATCAACCATAAATGCTTTAAAGAGGAAAAAGTCATTTTGCCAAACTTAACACAGTGACTTGTGCTGTTAGTTGACGTGTGTGTGTGTATGTGTGTGTGTGTGTGTGTGTGTGTTCATTTATTAAACTAACCAAATTAACCAGACTGTCAACATATTCCTAACTTACTCTGTCTTGGCAGATGGATGTGTCCTAAACATGACAGATGGTGACAATAGCAGACATCTGCAGTGGGGCCCTGGCCCCCCACAAACACGTCTGGCATTGATCTTCTAATAATCCTTAAATTTGGAAAGTCACTGCTGGTGCTCTTGGGGCCAAACTTTTGGTTCTTTCCCCAATCACCTGGTTTTCCAAAACAGTTTTCCATAATCAGTAAAGTATCTTGATCTTAAAATAATTTGTTGAAACTAGAGCTTGCTCCTAACTGAAGCATGTACTTTAAGTGATAGTATGAATTCCACTGCCCTGGAACCTCCATGAACATCTTGCTCTGGGTGGCTGACAGCACACATCAGACCTGGAAGTGAAAACGTAATTATTTAACATAGTGCAGTCACGAAATGTCAAAACTGGAGTTGTAGCTAATATGGAATCATGGTAGGAAAAGAAATTACGCACATCTGACAACTCAGTGAAAATCATGATAGAGCAGTAATTAGTGGGACCACAGCTGTGTGGCTTGCTTTCCACCGTGGCCATTTAACAGGCACCCTTTGAAGAACAGAGCAAGCCAGGCAAGAGCTGAGATTGGCCGAGCAAAGGTGGTGGCAGCCCAAAAGGGACTTTTAACCATAACATTAAACCTGCTTGTTTAAATCTGCTCAAGTCACATATGATTTCTAAATGGTAGTAAGAATTACAGATCCCGGTATGCTACTCCACACAATAAGACTTCTCTATTAGTTCTGTACCTCTCTCACTCTCTGTATGTGTGTGTACACACACACACACACACACACACACACACACACACACCTCTGACAGTTTGGAATACTTTAATAGTAGATTCATATCCATAAAACCGTTTGAGTTCCAACCTGTGTTCAATAAGATAAATCCCCTTTCCTGCAGCTGAGCCATGATATTTTAACTGTGGTCATGCTGCCATCTAGTGGAGACTCTGTAGTACTGAGGTCTTCTCTCCAGAAATGTCACACCTCTATTTTTCCTTAATTTAGGGGACTCATTTTTGAAACGCCCTCTGTAGAATTTTTTTAGCATAGTTAAGAGTATTTTTCACACTAGCCGCTCCTCCTGTATTAGCCAAAAGGTGTTTTCAAATGTTTCAGTCACACTCTGCTGGAATAGAATTTGTTTTTCTGCTTTTGCCTAAAAATGAGAGGATTCTCATAAGACAGAATATGTCCCCCTGGAAAAAAGTGCCATCACACCAGCCACAGCCTGGCCCCTTTTATTAGCTCTGTGGCGTGTCTTTGAGGAACTAGACCCTAAGAGAAGCACTGACAGATCACTTTTTTTCTTTGTGTTGTTGTCCCTAGATAACCGTGGACAACCCTGTGTGACAAACATTGTTTGGAAAAGGACATTCTACTCCACCCTTCCACCTGAATTGGTGCAAAATTGAGGTTGCACCAAGTAGGGCAGAGATAGTGAAGGAGAGAGCAGAGTCTGCCCCTTTCTAGGCTCAGGGGCTAACTGGATCATTTCTTATTTCTATGCCTCGGTTTCTCCTCCTATTAAGTGAGCACTGGCATTGGATGATGCTTAGAATACCTTCTTCGGAAGCAAGTTAAGATAGACCACGTGCAAGTGTGATCACCCTGTGAATCAGGAGAGTATTCTTGCCAGGGTGACTAACATAAGAGACAACTGCATTTTACTCTCTGCCATTGCCATCAGGCCTCTCTGCTCTCTGGACAGCCTTGGAAAGAAGGGTTGGAAAGCAGGCAGGGGAGTTGACACATGGGGTTCACAAATGTTTCTGAACCTCTGTGCACTATGGGACCTGCATCTTGGGGTGCACTTTGGAATCATCAGGAGAAGTTGGAAAATACCAAATCTGGGGTGCTGCTGGGACATTGGGGATTGTCTTAAAGCTGTCCAGGTGATTGTAATTTGCAATAAGGCTTGAGGACCACACTCTAGAGAAAATAAAATGCAAAGCCCTTGGATAGTGAAATAAATCTTTCCAGAAAGGGCAGAAGAGCTAACACCTGTACCTAGTCACCTCATCCCTCACCATCCCTCACCTTGACCCTCTTCTAGCTTCCTTTAAGCCCCTCTCCTCCCACTGGTAAATTTCAAAAATGTTATTTGGTTCCTTAGTGTGTATGCATCTACTGCAATAACTCATTCTTTGCCAAAGGAGGAAAAATAAAAGCTAAGGGGAATATTAAATTCTCCTTGCTAAAGGCTTTTTAAGTACCATAGATGTTTTAAAGAGAAAAGGGAATTTAGAGATCATCTGTTCTGAGTCCTGGATTTGACAGGCAAAGACATAAAGCAGGAAAGATCAATAGCTGGATATGGCTTATTACATGCTCTATGTAAACAGGACTGCTTGCTACCACTTTTACATCATTACATCATTAACTTCACTATAACCTTACAAGGCGGTCATTTCACAATGATGTTGAGATTTCATTGGGCTAATTTAACATAGGTAACTTTGGACCTGAATTTGAACTTAGGCCCATGCTCCTCTGTACCGTGCATAGTCCTATTCCCAGACACCACATGGCCAAGTCAGGCCAGGAGATTAACAGTTCTTTCTCCACTATCTGATGGCTGTCCTAGGTTGTCCACTTGGCCAACATGGACTGTAATTTTGTAGAGCAATTCACCTGCCACCTCTTGTTAGAAATCTACTGTGTTAGTCAGCTTTTCATCACTAGTGAAAGAAACTGACTCCTGCTACATATAAGGAAACATAGGCTTATTTTTGTTTATGATTCTGGAGGTTCATGTCCAAGATTGAGAGATCCCGTTGGCTTGGCCTTCTGTACCATAGTGGGAGTGCCTGTCAGAGCTAATGCCTCATAAGCCAGTAAGCAGAGAAAGACTGAGAGACTGGGTCCCACATCCCCTGTAAGGACTTGTTCCAATGACCCCAGGACCTCCCACAAGGCCCCCACCTCTTAAAGGTTAATGGTACCTGCCAATGTCTCCATCCTGGGGACCCAACCTTTACCTATCATTTTAGTCAGGGTTCTCTAGAGGAACAGAATCAACAGAAAGTATGATTATAAAAAGGGAATTTATTAGATTGGCTTGCACAACCAGAAGCTGGATAATCCACAAGGGCCGTCTGCAGCTGGAGAGCTGGAAGAACCAGCAGCTGCGCAGTCCAAGACACAGAAGCCCCAGAACAAGAAAGATCAACAGCGCTACCCTAGTCCGAGACCAAAGCTTCTGGAAACTACCTGGAGAATCACTGGCAGAGTTCACTTTGGAAGAGTAAAGAAGTGAGAGTCCAATATCCTCAGATGATCAAAGGCTGCTTAGATCAAGAACCCATTCAAGAAGAGCCGAGCTTGCATCTGCATTTGCTTCCTTGTTCTTCCAACTTTTATTCTATCCTATTGGGCAGTGCTGCCCACACTTAGGGAGGGGCTCCACTTGAGTTTCTATCCCACATGCCAATCATTCCTAGACACATGGACACACCCAGAGGCCTCTTAATCATCGGCATCTCTTAATCCAGTCAAGTTGACAATTCAAATTAACCATTACACCTATAGACTTTTGGAGGATATTCAACATCCAAACTACAATATCTATTTCAGAAAACCCTTAACTTTTCCTCAAATTTCTACAGCACCTTATTTCCCAAGCCAAAATCAAATTACATAATCTGATTACAGGACAGAATTTAGAAATTGGAATAATTTGGGGAAATCTAGATAGTGTGGTTTTCCTCTAGTTGCTTCACCTGCACAAATATTTTTCTATGTGTATTTGCCATTTTCACTGAAGAAACTGAATAAACTTTACATAAAAAATAAAAGAGACTGTAACCCCACAAATTATCATTTCCATTTTTATATTTTGCTGCATTTATTTCCAATTGTTTTTTATATTTTTATTTTTATTTTCTTTATAAACATAATGCAAACACTATTTTATATGTTGCTTTAAAATCTTAATATCATATTATGAGCATTTTCTGCTCTCATTAATTATTCTTTGCAAGCAGGATTTTTTAAAAAGGATTGATTTCATGATATGGGTAGGCATAATTTCTTTACATATCCCACTCTCATTAACATTTAATTTCCAATTTCTTACAAGTACAAAAAAGCCCAGTAATGAACATCTTATGCACATATATGTGTACCCTTTTATATTTTTAAACAGATAATAATAGAGTAACAAATATAGGTAAATATATAACACATAAAAACAAAATGTATAATGTTATATATTACCTGTTATATATGAATTTTTTCATGTATATGCATTTACCAATATGATAGGCCCCCAAATGCCAACCTCTCATTGCTTCAATTAACCTGCATATTTTAATATCACTTCATACTAATCAGATCCACTCAGATCCCAAACAATTTCATCAACACAATCTGGTGGACTCAGTCATTGCTTGAGAATGGCATCAAAGATGAATTCCAGGAAACTGCTAAAAGTCCATTTTCCATGGAATATGCAGGTTTTTCAGGATCCTGAAAGGCAGAACTATTTTACATGCACACACCAGGCTGCCACGCTCTTAGAGGTGTCACACTCACTGGACACACTGCTTGCAATAAAAGCAGCTTCTCTGAGCCATGAGCATGTGTCTTATCTGTTTCTCTGCATACCCAGCAGAAAAGGCAGGCTTTGGCTTTAATCTTAGTACCCAGACCAGCATGACTCCCACAGGCATCCAGATGAGCAACCCAGAAGGTTCTACACCCCTCCACTCAGGAGAGTTCCCAGGAGTTGGATGAGACCCCAGTGAGCTGCCAGCTGTTGACCTGGGCCACTTCTTCCACGTTTCTACACATTCCCCACCTGTTTAAATAGGATATGAGTAGCTTTATAGGGCTAATAGTACTTTATAGGATGAAATGAGCCCACAGTTACAAAGCAGCAGAAGCACAGGTTACAATCAAAAGTGTTTACTCCTCTTCTTCCCTTGCTAGGAGGGACTGCTGCCCCCTTGCCCATGTCTTTCCCTTCCCTGGGAACTAAGCAAGACAATTCAAAAGGGGACCTCAAAATCCCCTCCACCTGATTCCAAAAAGCCTGACTCAGATTTGAGTAGCTATCCTGGCACCCTTTCCCTTGGGACCCCCATCCCCACCCCTACTGCTGCTGGTTCTTCAAGATACAAGCTCCAATCCTCCAACCCCAAACACCTCAGCTACAAAGCCCACCCCAGCTCAAAGCAAATGGAGTTCTCCAAATCTATAACCCCTTAACCCCCTACAAAAATATTCACCCCTGCTAGAAGCCACCAAAATGACTGAAAACAGGAACTTTAAACTGTGGTCCACAAACTCAACCAAATGTTAGAGGCCCATCAGAAATTATGATTATGGAGACCATGTAAAATTATTTGCAGGGGGGCTGAGGATGAAGTTTGATGGTAGAGCAATTGCCTAACATGTGCAAGGCCCTGTGTTTGGTCCATAGCACCATACAAAAAGCTTAAAATAAGTTAAAATATCTGCAGTACATTTTAGGAAAGTGCAGAATATAGAATGATGCTATCTATGTACACAAATTGCAGTGATATTAAAATGCACACACTGGTCAAGGACTGAAAGAGGAAAATAGAAGTTGTAGTATTAGGTCATGAGGATTAGCATGAATTTTTTTTAATTTCCTTTATACCACGACAATAGTTCTTCTAACAAAATTCAGCCTAAGGCAGAAAGAACATAACTTATCAATTTAAAATTTTCATCTTAAATGGTTAAAATGAAAGTAACTTTTGACCCTAAAAATAACAATGCTGAGTTAAATCCTGCAAGCCTATAAATAATAGCTGTCATTTACTATGTACTTAGTACCTGCCAGAACTGAGCTAAGTACTTTGTATGCATTATCTTGTTTTACCTGCGTAACAGTACTCATAGGATTAATTAGCCTACATACTCTTACAAAAACTCAAGGAATCCACAGCCCAGGGAAGTTAAGCAATTTGTACAACATCAGAGAGCTAACAAGAGACAAAGCTGACAGGGGTCGGTTTGGCCTTCAATGCCTATAGAAGAATTTTGACATAGACTATAAAGAATGCATTCCTATCACAGTCAAGCACATGAGTAGTACCAGGAACATAAAAGTTTGGTACAATTTTCTATATCATTTAATAGTGCAAGCAGGCCCAAAAACTTAATTTGGACAATTTACGTTAGTGGAATAGACTTAAAACCAAATTTTGCTTTTCATTTTGCGTATCTCTAAAATGCATTTAATAGGCAACTATGTGATACATATTAAAATGGACGTTTACTGCATCCTACCTAGTTGTGATAGCTTTGTTGTAAATTTTATATTTTCACTGCATTTATTTTACTCCAGAAATACAATTTATATGATTTCTCCCTAACGTATGCCTGATCCTATTAGCATCGGATGGCTCACCCTCAGCGCAGACACATCTAATGATGCTACCTTACCACAGCGGGCTAGGAAGGGGTGGCAGGGGTGGGGTTGATTCCCCAAAGAGTATTTGGGGTGTTATAAGATTGATTCACTGATCCAAAGCCAGGAAGACCTCAGGAAAATGCCGTAGTTGTGTTTTGGTCATTTTCCATTCAGAACTTAAATACAATTCATCTCATACAGCTGGTATCCTAGCAGGTCTATGTAAAACAAGTTGTTTTATTGAATTCTTTCAATGCCCTGAGTGAAAAACCCACTGGAAGGGGCCAACATCCCAAGCCATTGCAGAAACTTACACCCTCACAGTGACTCTAACACCTCTTTGCTAAAATTAAGCTAGACTGCCTTAGAGGGCTGTGGAAAGTTGTCACACAGTGACAACTGGAGAGGAATGTAAAGGTAAAGGAACAATCCAGATTATTTGCCTTGTTGAGAGGGGAGTCAGCTGTGGTTGGGTTATATGTATAGGCCCTGGGCGTTTATATTTTACCAAGGGTTAATTGAGCCTCCAAAAGTGTCACTCCCATCACCACGTCCCTTACAGTCTAGGTAAGATTGGCTGTAACTCCCATTTCTCTCTCTTTTGTGTGTGTGTGGGTTTTTTGTTTTTTGTTTGTTTGTTTGTTTGTTTGTTTTAACCAAGGGTTGAACCCGGGGGCACTTAACCCCTGATCCATATACCCAGCCCTTTTTTTCATTTTTTTATTTTGAGACAGGGTCACACTAAGTTACTTAGGACCTGACTAAGTTGATGAGGTTGGTCTTGAACTTGTAAGCCTCCTGCCTCAGGCTCCTGAGTCGCTGGGATTACAGGTGTGCAGCTTCCATTTCTTTTCAATTGTCCACAATATGTCTGTGGGTTCACTCGTTCCAGCACCTCTGATTCAGAATCCTGCTTCTGCTGAGTTTCCTGTTTCTGAATTACCTCATTGCAACACTATTTTGCACTGTGGCAACCCTCCTAAGGAGGAACTCACTCAGGTTCTTCCATCTATGAACCATTCTCCATGTTCCTTTCTGTCTCTGTTTCTCATTCTCACACACACACATGCACAGATACACATACATTCACATGCCCACACAAACATCCACACACACATGCACTCATACACACACACCACTTACAGGTGTGCATTTCTGTGCACAATACATTTGACTAAAGATTAGAAAACCAGAGCTACATTAGCAAAATGCAGCCCCTTCAAACTGAACATCTGTCCTCTCTGTGCATGACATTAGTTTGACCTCCTTATCACCAACAGGGGCACTGGCCACCACTCCAGCTCCTTTCTTTTCCTGTTCCTGAGCCTCCACATCCTATGCATCGCAATTCTGAAACTCCTTTGGTTCTCTTAACTCCTGAAGGTCCTCAGTGCTCCCTGCTCCATCCCAAATGATTTGTTAAGTGCTTTCCTAAAATAGGTCCCTTCTTGGGAATGACTCTAGCAGCAGATGATAATACATTCTTCTACCACCTACTTCTTCATGACTCAATACCTGGTAGCCAGGACAATAAAGAAATGCTGTATCCTGAATTTGATAAGTCCCAGGAACAAAAAATAATCATATAATGATTTTAAGACCATTCCATCTTTATGGGTACCCCACTAACATAAAGGACTTCGCTGGCCAGTGCTATGTTAAACACAGGGGTCCTGTATATTCCTTGGCTTGAAACCCAAACCATTGAGAGGCCCCATAGAGTCTGTGACTCTCAAATCCATTCAGGGACAGCTGGTCGTCCACCAACCACAAGATCTGAAGCCTAGAGGACAGCTGTTCAAGAACACAAGAAGACTGTTGGCGGGAGATGCCAAGTGCATGATTCCGTGTCAAAACAGAGGCTTGCTGAAGACTCTGCTTAGCAGGAACTGAAGAAAGCCTTGCCAAGCAGGCTGGATTTCAGGATAATTCAGTAGGAGTGGGCACAGAGGGGACAGCTGGAGCATCACTTTCAAACCTCAGGCTGCCATGCCAGACACCCAGATTGAACAGAGTAGGAAAAAATAGAACAAAGTTGTCAGCTAAGCAGGCTCCGAGTGCCAGGTCATCTTAACAGGGCCAAAACAGGGGAGAGGAAGAAGGGGACCAATGTCTTGGATCTATGACCTTAAACTCTGGCTGATTCTGGGTTAAAGACATTGAAGATGATGCACAGGGAAGCCCCCGCCATTGTCTGCTCTGGTCACCTTGCCTGGCCTCCACCAGCATCCTGCTCATTCCACATCTGGCCATAAGCATATGCACTCTCTCACTCATGAAAGACCAGCCCTCCTGCTCCGTCTCCATGTGAAAACCAGAATGCTTCCTATACCTCTCAGGGTAGCTGCACTTTTACCCCACAAGAGGGGAAATGCTAACTTGATGAGATCTCAAAATTGCATCCATCTTGCCCCAGGGAACAGGAAAGAGGGGCAGTGGGTGAAGGAAGTCAGTGTGCAGGTCTGCAATGTGCCTGTGTTTCTATCAGAAGGTTTTCCTGTTGGTCCCAGAAATCATTCTCTGACTCTGCTGGCTTCATTTCTACAGTACAAAGGGAGCAACTTAGCCAAGGATCATGGGCAATTTGGAAGGTACCATTTCCCTGCCAAGTCATGAAGGAAATGTAACTTGTCTAGTGACAACAGGATGTGGAAAGAGTGATGGCCTGGGAGATCTCTGACAGCAGCCGCAGGGAACAGCAGGGAAGATGCAATGTACATTCCTAAAGAAGACTCTCAGGACTCTCCTGTTCGGCTCTCAGCCCTACCAGCTCACCACAGAGTCCAGAGTGCAGACGGATGCAGGCATTCTCAGCCCTCGTCCTGGTCACCCCACCAGCAGTACTGGACACCACACACCCTCTGCCCTGACTCTGTTCTCTATTGCCTCTGTCCAACGATGCTGGTCACTTGTCTCCGTGGCTGCTGCCTCCTCTCCATACCTCCAAACACTGGAGCATCCCAGGGCTCAGCGCATGGAGTCCATTCTGACTCATTGGTTAATCTTGTCCATACCTCAACAATAATCCATATATCAATGACACTTGTGTTTGTGGCACCAGATCTCTCACTTTATCTCAGATCAGTATATCCATCACCTACTCAGCATCTTCATCTGAATATCTGATCTCAAATTTAACAAGTGCCAAACAGAACTCTTGGTCTTCTACCCTAAATCTGTTCCCCTCACTATTGATCATCTCAGTAGATGGAAAGGTCATTCTTCCAGCTGCAGCTAAAATCTGAGTCATCTAACTCTGCTCTTTCTCATACGCCTGATATCTGGACCATCAGCAAAGCTTCTTGGTTCTACCTTCTAAACCTATCTACAATGCAACCACCTCTTCCTACCTCATTCATGACTGCCATCTTGGCATCAGTCACCTTCCTTGGTCTCTGGACCATTGCAGTAACCTCCCAACTTGTGAGTTTTCATGTCTTCTGCCGCGTGCTCCACACGGAAGCCACATCTTCTGAGGGCTGAATCAAATCATTTCTTTTTCAGACCTGCTAAGGATTCCTATATCAGCATAAATCCTACACAATGTGGCTCTTGCTATTCATCATCCTTTCTTTATTGTTCTAGGCTATCTACACACATAATCCAGAATAGGAGCTTTGCACAATGCAGCCCCCAGGCTGGCCACAAGTTATAAAAATAAAGTTCTATTAAAAGACACCCATCCCCATTAACAAAGACCCTCTGCTTTACCAAACTTTAGTCAGCCTCCTCTTCTCAACTGGGCCTCAACATTGGCCTGCCTTCTAGCCTGCTGATCCCAATTTTAGCAAGAATTCTGCTAAACCAGTTTAATAAGAATCCCCTCACCTTTGATAGGCTTCAAATTCCCATCTCCACCCTTGATGTCTAAGCTTTGACCTGCCTTTGGCAAGAATTCTGTTAGGTTGGTTTAGCAAGAATCTCCCTTTCCTTGATTCCTAATTAAGTTCTGCTTAGTAACTTCTCCTTCCCTTCACCCCTCGGGCTGCTCTATTCAGAGCAGTGGTTCTATGCCACAGTCCATCTCTCTTACATAAACAAGTGGATTTTAACAAGTGTCCAATGCACACTTTCTTTTGCACATGCAGGTACAGATGGTCTGTGGTTGCTTCAGCACTGCAAGCACAGAGTGAAGCAGCTGTAACAGAGACTGTATGGCCTGCAAAGCCATTTACAGAGAGTTCACCAATCCCTTCTAGAATGTAAACTCCATGAAAACAGGAATTCTGCAAATGTTCAAAGGGAACACCTCATATCTAAACCATAACAGTGACCCATTCTCCCAGCTGGCTTCTATGAGGATACAGCTCTGTGGACAGGTTTACAAACACACCACATATGCTGACACCTGGCGGACTCACTGGTGATGTAAACATAGACTGGTTTTATTTTCCTCAGTAATTCTGCTGGGCCAAAGAATCTACTATGCAAACTCCTCCCTGCTGGAGAGCAGGGTATTTGTGTCATATTACAGCCAGCTCCATCTTGTCTTGGTCACTTTCAATTATAGAAGTGGTATCATTACAGTCCTTAAAGGCCTGTCTTCAGACTTTTACTCTTCTTCACTTTAACTCTTCAGACAGTCATCAGTTTAAAGCTCTCCCCGTAAGGTAGATAAACCTGGTCTCTGATACTCCTACATACCCTCCTGCCTCTCCTTTCATTTCCTACTGCTGCCATATTGGGGCGGAAGGATGGAGAGAAGAGGTCCAGGTCCCACCTGGAAAGATGCTGGTGGCCACGCTGCCTGCCTTTTTCTGTTGGTTGCCTGTTTCTCAGTCTACCCTGCCTGGACATGAGTCCCCTCCATGTAATAGGGACTAAGAATGGATTCTTAGGAACACATCTGTGGATTCTTTTACAGAGAGTGATCCTCAGAGACTCCTGAATGCACAGGTCCCATCACAGAAATCCTGCTTGGTTTGTCCTTTCTTACTTCCTCAGATCCCCTGGAGGGGACTTCAGGGATCCCTCTTCCAGTAGGCAACTCCAACTCCCTTTGGAGGAAACAGGTAAGACAGACAGTCACCCCTTCTGGGCATCGACTGGAGCCACAGGATGCTGTGTCCCTGCCACTCCCATGGTATAGTGCAGGCAGCCTCACTAAGGGGGCTTTGGGCTTCACTCTCTCTCTTTAGTTCCTATCTCCACACTTCAGAAGCATCAGAGTTCAGGTAGAGGAGACACCAGATGACCACCAACTAGCTCCTACAGAGGTGGAGATGGGAATGATTCAGAAACCCTGTGTGGATTTGGAAGCCTCCCCTTTCCCAACGAGGTTGCTTCTCTCCACCAACCCTCTTATATCCCTGGAGAGGTGATTCAACACAAACAGGTGTGTCACATAAAGCCATGCAGAGAGGGGTCAGGCCCTGAGTGCTAACAATTCTCTGAAGTCGAGACACAGGGTGCTTAATACTTTTGGGTGTCAGCTGTGGGACTTTGCAGGCAATTCTAGGACCAGATGATCCCACTCCACCCTGTTACACCATTTTTAACTGCTCAAAACTAAAATGAATGAGACCATCAAAATTTTAAGATTTTGCTCTGAAAGTGTGGGTAAAGCCCATGGGCCACTCTGCTTCTGGCTGAAGTTCTCAAACTTCTGTGACATCTCAGTAAAAGAGGACTACTTGGGTCTATCAATAGCTGAACTAAATTCCCCTCACCCCCAAATTCCAGTGTCAAATCCCATCCCATGTGATAGCATTGGGAGGTGCAGCCTCTGGACGGTGCCCCCATGGTGGGATTAGTGCTATTTTAGGAGAGACACCAGAGAACTGGCTCTGTCCACCTTGTGAAAACATAACAAGAAGGTGGCAGTCCATAAGCCAAGAAGAGATTCCCCCACCAGACACAGGATCAGCAAGCACCTTGATCTTGGACTTCCAACGGCCAGAACTGTGAGATGAATGCCTGTTGCTTAAGCTGCCTAGGCTATGATATTTTATGATAGCAACCCAAATCGACTAAGACACCAACAACTAATAGATCAAGAAACTAATTTCATTTTAGACTGCACTAGCAGAGATACCAACTCAGGGACCTTATCTTCCTGTCCTCTGTACCAGCCACACCAGATATTCAATATTTACCAAGTCCCAAAGTAGGACAGGCATTTGGGATCAGGGATGGATAGCATCCCACAACTCCCCCTAGTGTGACTTAGTTTGAGGAGATGCATCTAAAAACAAGCCCTCACACCACAGTGGAAGGAACAGCAACAGCAAGCAGTTCTCTAGAGAACCAGGAAACTCAAAGACTTAATACCTGTCCAGATTTTGAAGAGTAACTAGAGGGAGGGGAAAAGAAACTATATCAGTTTTTCAAACAACACTATCAAGCAGATGAGCATGATTTTTCTGGACACCCCAGCACCTAAGGATTCCTAACATACCCTTATCAGAGGTCATAAATAAGGGTCACTCCTGAGATGGTCCGTGATGGTGGCTTTTATCTATTTGAAGGGCTAAGAAATAGGAAAAGGATTAGATGTTCTCTGAGTTCATTCTGATCTAGAACTAGACTTAGCTGTCTAAAGTTCATGAAAGGCAGATCTGTGCCAGGCATGTGGGTGCATGCATGCACCAGTGACTTAGGAGGCTTAGGTGGGAGGATTTCAAAAGTTCAAGGCCAGCCTAAGCAATTTAGTGAGACCCTTTCTCAAATTTTAGAAATTAAAAATAGGGCTAAGGATGCAGTTCAGTAGTAGAAGGCCTGTAGTTTCAATTCCCAGTATTGGGGGGAGGAACAAGGGCAGATTTGTGGGCTTTAAAAAGAAGTCACTTCATATGAAAGATGGTGGAATGAGACAGAAATCATTACCCTATGTACATATATGATTACACAAATGGTATGAATCTACATGGTTCACAACCATAGAAACGAAAAGTTGTACCCCATTTGTGTACAATGAATCAAAATGCAGTCTGTAAAAATAAAACAAAATAAAAAGAAATTTTAAAAAAGAAAATGATTATGTTTTTAAAAAGAGTCACTTCTAATTATCATAACTCTCCTACAATGAAAACATGTCTATGTGTGAAAAGGGACACCTGTCTTTAGAGGAATCAGGTGGGAATTAAATCATCACCAGTGAGATCTGCAGAAGTAGATTTCCCCCTCATCTAAGACCCAAAGCAACTTCCTAATAACTCAAAGATGAACTAATTCTAATCTGAAGAAGGTACCATTCATTTGCATGCCTTATTTTCATGATGTTTAATAAATAACGACGTTGATAGAGTCCACAGGTCATCAAAAGAAGATACGTCTCTCAAAGAGGACCACTTCTGGAAAAAGTCGAATCAATGATTTGTTGTTTGGGTCTACGGTCTAAGGATTGGAATTCTTGCTCTGGAGCTTTGGTGATGGAGGAAAGAGGATTGCTTTCCAAAAAATTAGAATGAAAAGCTTCTTATTTTTTTGTCTGAGAAAGAAGCATTTCTTCCTTCAGAACTCCTTATTTAATGTTCAGTTGTGGTTGCCATGGTGATCTAAGATGGAGCCTGACTCCTGCTGGGAGCCCCAGCTCCCTGCCGGTGCACAGTGAGTTTCCAAGCTTGGCTGACAGTTTCAGCATCCCTTCAGAGACCTGGGAGCCAGTCTGCCAGCAGTGGGCCACAGCTTACTTTAGTCAGAATCATAAAAGGAGGGAACTTAAACCCTGCCCTTTTGTTTTTAAGTAAATTTGCATTAGTTTTTTAAAAACACTACATGGAACATTATAAACACACATTTATACATAAATATAGTATTTATACACAAATACAGTACACACAAAAACAAAGGAAACACTCTGGAAAACTGTTGTTTCCTTTACCATTGATGTGTATAAGCTAAATATGAGGTATTGTATTAATTCATTTAACTCGAAAAAACTCAGCCAAGTAAGTTATTATTCCTATTTTACTGTTTTATCTGCAATTTATACATATCAAAAGATACACATTGAAAGATTTCACAGGAAGTGGTAGAATCAAGATTCAAATCTTGTTCCAAAGCCTGTCACTCTGTCACTGCACTTAGTTCCACATGATGCCAGTCTCTTTCAAAGGCAGTTGAAATGCCACTCTTTCAAAGGTGGGATGGAACTCTGTGGTATAAATGCACCCCCATTTATTTACTCAGTCCCTTATTGATGGGCAGTTCCATTGCTTGCAATGCTTTCCAATTACAAGCAACACTCCGATGGCCATGCTTGGAAATGCTACTTGTTAATCTCATGAGGCTCTCTCCTTCCTTGCAGACACTCCTTGCAGCAGGTTTGGTAAATCAGAGGATTTTCTCAGCCCTTTATAAAGGTTATCTGACTTCACGCTGGGACGAAAGTGCCTCATCTCCCACATCCTTGACAATACCACGCTTGTTACTAGCAATTTCAGCTTTTCCCTTTTATAGACCTCTTGATTTTCTTCTTATGGGTTTCTTCTTTTCTTTGTCTTGTTTTTTAAACTAAGGTGCTCCTCCTTGCCTGGTTCACTTTTCATAGCTCTCCTGTGTACATGACAGCGTGCACAGTTATGGGCAGTAGAATGTGCTTCTTTCGGCACCCGCTCTAACCACTTCCTAATCTAAGAAAACCAAACACCCATATTCCAGACTCTCTTGCAGCTAAGAATCCAAATGTGACACTGTTCCACCACCTGGACAGACTGGCAGGGAGCAATGAAAAAGAATAGGAGTGAGCCATAGTCTGGCACTGGTATGGCTGTGGAGTTGGTGGGCTCAGTAGGGCTCATGAGCCAACAGTTCTGGTCACAGTTTCCTAATCCTTGGAGTATAGCTGTGACCATGGGACACAGTGGCCAGCAGAGACAGCAGCTTTCTCAGCAGCTCCCAGACGAGAGTACCAGATACCTTGGCAAGCTATTTCTGGAAGCTGTTCTCTTGACTCTTCCAACAATTTAGTAAGCACCTATTATCTGTACATGAACTCCTTCCCTGACTCAAGAGCAGAGTGGGTTCCATATCTGTAACTGAACCATATCTATATCTGACCAGTAAAGGTTAAACCATGCCAAGCACATCCTAGGGATACTTTCCAAGTTTGTCATTTGTCTTTCAATACTGTTTTTGGTGCTCCCCTGACACTTTAATAAAATGTTATTTGTGGTCATATTTGAAAACTCATTCTTTATAGTTCCTAGTTTATGGCATGCTTGAAAAAAAAAAAAAAACCTTGTTCTTCACAAGTTTATAAAAGCTATCTTTTGTCTTACGACTATTACTTACTTCTTGCAACTTGGATGTGTTGAATAAGACAAGTGTCATCATCAGTCAACACACTGATCTGTCAATGCCCTCCACAGCCTCTTGAATGTGGACTTCATTCTATGCTAGGGATTGGCAAACATATTGTGAAAAGGACCAAAGTGTAAATATTTTTGGCTTTGTCAGCCACATGGTCACTACTGTGACTACATAGTTCTGCTGTCGAAGCATGAAAGTGGCCCCAGATAATACATAAATATTGTAGGTGGCCATAATATTTGTCCTGCTCACCTTATTTTGCTGAGCCCCTGTTCTATGCCCTCTGGTATAGTTTAGATATTAGGTGCCCCCCAAAAGCTCATGTGTGAGACAATGTAAGAAGGTTTAGAGGTGAAGTGATTGGGTTATGAGAGCCTTAACCTAATTAAACAACAGAAAGTAGAAACTTTATTAAGTATTCACACTCAATCCCACCCCACTCCCAAAAATATTAGCCACATATCATTGGCTAAATTAACAGGCTAAATTATCATTTTTTTCTTCCATTTTTTTGTAAGCCTAATTAACTTATCTTTTGCGCTGGACAGCTAGTCAACTAGTCAGGCTTTTAAAATTCCTCATACTTGATCTATGAGTAGTTTTATTCATTTCATATGATAATCAATGGCAAGCCCCCAACCCTCAGCTTCCCTAGTAATTCAGGAAGGAGTCAGGCAGACTAGACCAGCTCTCAACACTCAGTATTTGTATCTTTGGGCATGTTTTCAAATCTTAGTTTCAAACATTATCTCATGGAGTTGTTACAAGGATGAAACTAGATAATTCATGACAGGTGCTTAACACCATGTCTGCCACCTCGTAAACACTACATTTACTCAACCAACAGCTATTTATTTTTTGCATTATATATTAAGCATCAGGGGCTATGCTAAGCACTACAGATAGAGTGGTGCATGAATCAAACTTCATCCCAGCTTCCATGGAGCTTACAAACTAATTCTTAATAAATGCCACTGTTATTATTTCAAGATGCTAGGAATGGGAATGATTCATTTGTTGCTAAAATTAGTGTGAGTGGTAAGCCAAGCATTTGCAAAGTTACTTGACCATGCTGATTACCAAATGGCAGGTATTTGTACAGTTAAGTTTCAAGAAAAGAAATAATGCAGCACTGAAGAGCTAGATAAACTTATTTGACTAAACTTGAAATAAAAGGGATTATGGGTGAGTAGATAACAGCCTGAGCTGACCAGCCCCCTGCTCCTAGGAAGTCTTCCCAGTGTATCAACCAAAAGCCATGCCCATCCTAACACTTTTTAGTAATTTTAAATGTGCTCTTGGTGGGTTTTGTTTAGGCCTGGGGGGTGTTTTTGTTTTTGTGTAGTACTGGGGACTGAACTCAGAGCCTTGTGTAAGCTAGTCAAGCCCTCTACCTCAGAACTACATCCCCACCCCTAAATTTGTATTATTTGTTTATTCCCTAAAAACAAGGATACTTCTGCTCAGCCTTAATATAATAGTACTTAAAAAAAGATCTACGCAAAATGCCCTTCCACCAACTGAAATTTTAAATAATATTAACAAAAATAGATACTCTGTGGCAAAGATTGATAGTCACCTACCCCCAAAGTCCAATTCCCCTTTCCACTTAGTAACTGATCCCCAGGTTTTTTAAAAGTGTCTATACATCCATCAGGAAGGCTGTGTCCTAGCCTTCCCCATGACTCTCTGCCAAGAATTTTGCTATGTGTTGGTCAGTGACATAAATTGGCCATTCCAGTCAGTTTCCTTCAATGGGAAAGGTCAAGTCCTTTCTTCCCCTAATGCAAAGCAATAAACAAAAGGAATATATTGAAAGTAATGCTACTGAAACATACCAAAGAATTTTAGAAAACTAATATTTGTTTAATGATTTTTTTGTTAAATATTACCATTACCCAAGGAGCCATAATACTTTTAATGGTTCTTACACTTTTTAACCTTGTAGGGAAAAAAGTGCCATCATAGTTAGACTACAGGTAAGCTTTTCATTGAACAAATGTTTACGATCAGTGAAGATTTTCCATGTATTCTTCTACTCCATATAAAAAATGACCAAAGATTCCTGTACTCTGAAAACATTATATTTTATTAGAAAATGTAAAGCAATACTCCAAATAGAAGATTTATCTACCTTCATCTAAAATTCAAGATGTACATTTGGTTAAAGGGATCTGTACTCATCAGGGTTACATACACAGAAACAGAAACAATGGAGTATGTGTGTGATATGTGTATAGGAGAGAGAGAGAGAGAGGGAGGGTGAACAAGGAAAGAAAGAGAGAGAGGGAGGGGGAAGGAGGTAGCAGTGGGGGAGATTGATCGATTCGCTTTAAGGAATTGGCTTGGCACTTGTGGAGTCTTAGCAAGACCACGCTCTGTAGGATAGGCCAATAGCAAGAGACTCTGTTGACCAGCTGTTTTAGTCAGTTTCTTTGTCACTGTGAATAAAAGACCTAATAAGAACAATTTTAGAGGAGGAAACATTTATTTGGCACTCACAGTTTTAGAAGTCGCAGTCCACAGATGGCTCACTACATAGCTCCAAGTCTGAGGTGAGGCAAAACATCAGGGTGGAAGGTCATGGAGGAAGAAAACAGCTCAGGACATAGCAATCAGGAAGCAGAGAGAAATATTTACTCACCAGGGACAAAATATAAACCCCAAAGGCACAACCGCAGTGACCTATCTCCTCCAACACACTCCACCTGCCTATAGTTACCACCTAAACCATATCAGCGTATTAATGCACTAATTAGGTTAAGCCTCTCCTAACCCAATCATTTCACCTCTGAACATTCTTGTGTCTTCTCACACATTAGTTCTTGGGGTACCCAACATTGAAACCATAACACCATCCAAAGACAAAGTACAGAATTCCTTTTTGCTCAGAGAGGTTGGTTTTCTCCCTATTAAAGTCTTCAACTGATTGGATGAGGCCAACCCTCATATGCAAATTTAATGTTAATCTCATCCAAAAAAGCACCTTCAAAAGACATGGAGAATAATGTTTGGCCAGATATATGGGTAACATGACCTATCCAAGTTCACATATGAAATTAACTATCACAGCCTCTTAGTTTTATTTGAAAACTTCAATCTTTTGCAAAGATGATCACCATCGATATAAATTTGTCACAGAGTGAGTATAAAAAGATTTCTAGAAGGTGTGTGGCCTGGACCTAGAAGGTTGTTGGGGGGATGGCTACACCTAAAAAACTACTTCCAGCTCACTCAGTCTTGCAGCAAATTCTCAAAATATTCTGGAATTGTTAGCAGTTACACCCAGGAAAGAGACTTGCACAGTGTTGTAAAGTGGAACAGGAGCGGCCTGTGGGAGTAAGGAGGGTGAGTGCACAGCGTGTACAGACCACGATGCTGGGAGCCAGTTCTTGTAGACACAAACTCAAATTTAATGTGGAACTACAAAGTTTATATAGTGCCCCATAGCCAATAACCAACTGTTAAGCTCTCTTGATGCTCTCATGCTAGGCTCATGATCATACCACATAAGGGAAGAGGAAGTGCCTGGGCTCTGGGTGCTCACAGAGAGCATAATTCACAGCACAGGTTTGTCTATGCTTCTGAGAGGAGCAGGTCTGCCTGTTCCATAATTATGCTTCTTCCGGTAATGCAAACCACATTGCCTCAGGTATTCCTACAGCACAGAGATGGAGTCTCCAGAGCAACTGGAAGGAGGCAGGATGGGACATACATCTGGAAGTCTCCCATTTGAAAGCTTTTGACCATGTTCCCACCCCCATCAGGCTGTAGCACAGGCAGCAAAGAACCCTGTGAACTACAGATCCAGAAACCATGTACCCCTACCTGGAAAAGGGCCGTGAGTGCCCCTCACTGAAGGGCTAACAATACACAGGTGAGTGATGGTACCATTTATATACAAAACAGGACTTACACTGTCTGCCTGTGTTTAGGAGGGTCTCCAATTGAATCGCTGAAAGCCTATTTATCAGAGTAGTAAATTCCCTGCAGCAAAGTAATTGATACCAAAGTCCATGCTGATGCCCAAAGCACATGATACCACATATAAAATCTTTAACATGGCCTTAACACTCCCCACACCACACAATTCAGAAGCATCAATTAGTACAAACTGTTAAGCAGATGCAAAAAGGAATAAACTCTCTTCAATATAAATTTTCAAATCACTTAATTCTACAATGCCCACCCCACAGCAAACTTGAAAACTATAAATATCCCATTGGAAAAAAAATCATTTCAAATTTCATGCCCAACAATCCTCCACAATCTCTCAAATTATTTGCATTTTCCTAAATGAATAGTAATTATCAATTCCAAAGACCATCAAGTTTGATTTTATTGAAGAAGGAAGGAAAGGACAGAGGACAGAGGAGGAGGAAGAGAAGGAACAGTAGAAGGTAGAGAAGGTGGAAAATGTGGAGAAGGTGAAGGAGGAGGAAGTGGAGAAGGAAGAACAGGGGAGGAGGAGAGGAGGAGGGTGACAAAGCATTTTAGAATGATTTCAAATTATCCATGGTCTTCAAATAGGCAGAAAAACTATTTTCAGAATATGGTCAAATCAGACTACTTCTACCATACAAAAAAAATCAGGCTGTCTTTCAAGTGAATGTAAAACATTAACACAAGAGAAAAGAAAAATTAAGTATTAGAGGAACCCACCTAGGATAAAAAAAAAAAAAACTATAGAACTCTGTGATTTTCAATGCTTCTTCCTCTTTTTCCTTTTTTAAGTTTTAGTAAAATACACGTCACATAAAATCTTCCATTTTAACCATTCTTAGGTGTACAGGTTCAGTAGTGTTAAGTGTGTACTATCAACTCCAGCACATTTTGGTCTTAGAAAATTGAAACTAGGTTTATTAAACACTAATTCCCCACTTCCATCTGAACCCAGTCTCTGACAACCTAGAAATAAGTCAAGTGTCCTTGGAGATAAAATGTTTAGCAGAATAATTCAGTCTAGGAAGGAAATTCTAACATGCTACATTATGAATGAAACCTTATACCTCTTGATTCCAGTCTATCATATCCAATGCTTGAACCCCATAATAGTTTAAAATATTACCAGTAGACTTGTGAGAGTGACAGAAGAGTTTTTAAACAGGTTACATATCTAGAAGAATGGACTCAGACATGAAGTATAACAATATCACCATAAACTGAAATAAAATCCATTTGCAAAATGATTTCATTCAATGAAGCCCATTGTGCCAGGATGGAATGGTATGAGGCAACTTATGATCATCTGTCAGAATGGGAAACAATAAGTGATGGACCTTATTGATTAAAAAAAGGTGAGGGGGCGAGGCTGGAGGTGTAGCTCAGTAGTAGAGCAGCAGCTTAGCATGTGCAAGGTCCTGGGTTCATCACTGAGCCCCAAAGAAAAAAATTTAAATTAAATTTTTAAAAATTACCTCTTCAGGTAAGCAACTCTGACCTAAAGATCTGGATGAAATGCAAGAAATGCAAATATAGTAGTCCCTGTATTTGCATATTAGCATTACAAAGTTAGGAGTTGGAAGGCATCTCAATGATCATCCAGCATAGCTTTTTTGTTTTCCAGAAGGAGTAGCTTCATTCTGGAGCTTCAGTGATTCAACTAAAGTCAGATAAATAAGTAGTAACACTGGCATTCAATCCAGATCTTAGGTCTCGAGTTCAAAACTTTCATCATGGTGCTTTTGCAAGTGTTACTGTTAGGTGATCCCCAAAAGAAGAGATATAGAAGAGGTGATCCCTTTCATCCTCAGATTCAGGCTGGAGGAATTTATTAGATTCCAACACAGGAAGGTGAAATTTAGAGTTTAAGGATATTATAGAAATGTGCAGATAAAAATTAGTGTTCAAGAAGACTTACAGCACTTGAAATTTGCAGTGCAAAGCACCTGAAAGCTAAGCAGAAAAAGAGATCCAGAAATCTCTTCCTATTTGCATTTTGGGTTCTAAAGTAAGCTACTTATTCATAGTGTGAAACCCCATGGATCAAGCAAAGAATAACTAGGGAAAGAATAGGTAATGGGGACCTATTAGCTTAACTACTACCAAAATTCTCACAGTGCCGGAAAAATGTTCAAGATCTAAACAACTGTAGCAGAGAAAACTCATTTAACTCCCAGGGAACTCCATGCCTTAAAAACAGACTATAAAGCTAGACTGACCCCCAAAGAATCAAACCCATCAGACTAAAAGGGAAAACAGAAAACATACAATAGTTTCTGTAGACTTTTATTTGTTTTGCTTTGTTTCTGTTTGTCTGTTGAGACAGGGTCTCACTAAGTTGCCCAGGCTGGCCTTGATCTTGAGAACCTCTTGCCTTAGCCTCCTAAGTAGCTTGGATTATAGGTGTGCACCACAGTGCCTGGCAATTTTAATAGCTTTTTATCAGTAATTGATAGAGCAAGTAGACTGAAAATCAGCAAGTACACAGAAGTCTTACAACACTGTCAATGTGACCTACTTTATATTTGTAAAACTCTATAGCCAATCACTGAAGAAGGCTAACTGCTTTAAAGGTATGTTGACTAAGATAAATTGGGTCATTAAAGAGTCTAAGTACATGTAAAACAGCTGAAGTGAAACAGCATATTCTCTGATCACAACAAAATTCAAATCAATAACAAAAAGATATCTGAAAAAAAATCTTCATATATTTGGAAATTCTCACACTTCTAATTAACACAAAGGCCAAAAAATCAAAGAAATTAGACAGCATTTTGAACTGAATAAAAATAAAACAATATAAAATATATAAGGTGGAACTAAATCAGTGCTTAGAAAAATTTTCGTTAAATGCTTATACTAAAAATTTTAAAAGATCCAAAAACTGAAGACCTAAGCTATGCCTTAAGGAGCTAGAAGAAGAGTGAACTTAATCCAAAAATAGAATAAGTATAATGGTATAAGCAGCAATCAAAAATAGCAAAGAAGCAACAGAAAAAAAATCTAAGAAATCAAAAGCTGGTTCTTTGGAAGATGAATAAAATTGATAAAACACTAACTAGACCAATAAGGATTAAAAAAAGAAAGCACAAATTGGCTATATTAGGGATGTTTTAGATATTAAAATGACAAGAGAATAAACAGCTTTAATACAATAAATTAAATAATTTAGATGAAATGGACAAACTCCTTGAAAGACATAAATTGTCAAAAGTGACTTAAAACTGACTTGAAAAAATGGAATCACCCTGGTCTGAAGGATGCTCAGCCCCAATCCACTCTTTTTGACCTGCTTTCTGATTCTGGACCTGAGTCCATAAATAGCACACTTGACCTTTGTCAATACAGGTCACCGGAAGGACATGCAGGGCAAGGAGCTGATCTTCCGTGCCCTAGTGTGCTTTTTCCTTCTTGCTCCTGTGGCCTAGCGTGGCTGCCAGCAGACATCCAGCAAGGCAGCCCTTCCAGGGTGAGCTGGGACAACCAGTGGCACTTACCCCCGACGGGTCTTCACCAACACTCTGCAGGTGTTTCCCAGAAACTTCCTGCAACACCTAAACTGTAGCTTCCTAGTGAGTTTCAACAACACCCCAGGAGTCAACCTCTCAGTGTCTGAAACACACCCCAGAAAGCAGTTTCCTGCCAGCAAACTTCTATGCCACCCCAGGGTCACAGCTAACCCAATGAAATTGAACCTCAACTTTGACCTCTTCCAAATTTGTTCCTTTTTCTCCATCCCAACCAAGGAAGTAGCAGATCTCTACAGGCACTATTCCTATTTTCTTTAGAGTCCTTTCTAATCCTTAGAAGTAAATCCTGTTATTAGTTACCATTCTTTATGTTGAGTCCTTCCTGGTGTGGTTTCTGTCTCCTGACTAGATCCTGACTAAAAGTGATGAAATCCAAGACTTAAGAACCTCACAAATCCTTTCAAAAACTAAAGTAAGAAGGAACATTTCCAAACTGATTTGAAGACCAGACAAAGACGTTACAAGAAAATATAACTAGACCAATAGTCCACATGGGTGTAGACACAAACACTCAGCCAAATATTGGCAAATGGAATTCACCAGTCTACAGATAGAAATAAACCCTACTTGGTCAGGGATGTAAGGTTGCTGTAACATTTGAAAAATCAAACAGTGTGATTCAACACATTCATAGAATAAAGGATAAAAATCATAACTATCTCATTAAATGTAGAAAATGCTTTAACATGTCCAATACCTATTCATAATAAAAATCTCAGCAAACTGAAAACAGAAGGAAATTTTTCCTAGACAAAGAGATCTCAAAAACACAAAAAACCTAGACCATCACATTTAGTGGTGAAAGACAGGAACGAGGCAAGGACACAGACTCACCCTTCTTATCACTATACCTGAAGTCCCAGCCAGTGCAAGAAGGCAAGGACATCAGAAACAGAGCAGGCATATGGCAGAGGAGAGGTAAAGCCATCTGTATTCACAGAAGACTTAATACTTTTCCACTTAATGTGGAAAATCCTCAAGAATTCACAAAAAAATAAAAGCTAGAACTATTCATAAACTTAGCAAGGCAGAAAGACTATATTTCTATAGATGAGCAAATAAAAAACTGAAAAAGGAAATTAAAAACACACAATAGCATTGAAACCAAAATTTTTAAAAATAAATTTAATAATACATTTTAAGACCTGTACACTGGTAACTACCCAAATTGCTGAATTTACAGAAGCCTATATGCATGAAGATATATAATTGCTCATGGATTAAAGGGTGCATATTTTTCAGATTATCAGTTCTCCCCAAATTGATCAGTAATTTAAAAGGACTTAACAATCACAGTTCTACCAGGCTCTTTGCAGAAATAGAGAAAATAATTTGTAATACATTGATTTTAAAAATTTGCATGTGGAATATAGAAAAAGTTCTTTCAACTCTTTAAATGAGCACACTATTTAGACAGATATTTCATTTTAAAATATATGAATGGTCAATAATCCTGTGAAAAGACACTCTATTCCTTTAGTCACCAGAAAAATGCACCTACTATTCACCAAAATTAAATTCGATCAAAAAGTACTCTCAAAAAGAACTCTCAAATGCTGAGAGGAATGCAAAATCGCACAATCATTTTAGAAAACAGTCTGGTGGTCTCTTACAAAGTTTAGAATACTTAATATAAGACCTATCAATTTTACTCCTCAGTATTCACCCAGAAGAAATAAAAGGATGTCCACACAAAGATCTGTATGTAAATACTGATGGAATGTAAATACAGATGGAATTTTATCTTTAATACTGGAAACTGGGAGGAGAAAACAAATTATAGTAATCCATACAATGAAACACTCTTCAGATGGAGCCAACCACTGAAGTACCACAGGATAAGTCTCTATATGCTGACTGAAAGAAACTAATAACAAGAGTACAGCACACGATACCACTTTGAGGTTTTAGAGCAAAGAAATCTAATCAATAGTAACAGAAGTCATATCAATGGTTATCTGAGATTGGAAGTAAGGGAAATTGAGAACTTCTGATAGCAATATTCAACAGCTTGGCTGAAGTACTGGTTACTTGGGTGACTCCCTTTATCAAAACTCACTGAATCATACACTTAAAATGGGCCCATTCTATCATACATAAAGTATACCTATATATTAGGGTTTTTTAATATTTAGAAATCTGAATTAGAAGTTATTTAGACTTGGTTGTAATTTTTAATTTTTCTCTAATCTGATTTATTCTAGTAATTAGCATCTTGTCTTCAAAAGAAATGCAAAATTTCATTGTGGCTTGGCCTGTTAGACCTTTAAAAATTCCCAAATAGTAGAATCAGTTCAATGAGTAATTTTTTCTTAGAAAGAATTCCAGAACTTACTTTACCCTCATAATAACTGATTTGCTTCTAAGAGCTACACTAATGCTTAGATATAAATCACATTAATGAGAAACCTGCTCAGTCATACTTAAATATAAACACATTGGAACTGTAAAAAAAAATAATAAGTGATCTAACCATATACAACACTAGGAGATGACCCAATTCTGTACGCTAATAAAATTCTCCTTCCTTACATACAGAAGGAGATGAATCACGCAAGAGTTCTTTTGGTCTGTTCCCAGAGACTCACACAAGCGACTCACAAAAGGCACAGTGAAATGACACACAGGAGAAGTGGGACCACTGGGTCTCTAGGCCCTCTTACAGCACTGGCTCCCTTGGGTCTTTTTTCTTCTTTCTTCTTCCAGACACCTGGGAAAATGTTCAGAGAGAGCCACAGGGTTATAAGACTAAAAGTTAAAATCAAAAGAATTAAACAGTGCAAACAACCCAATTAATCTGCTAATATTTATTACTGCAGAAATAGCTTTAGAGGTAGTTTATTAATGAGGCATTTTTCAAATCATTCCATTCATCATATCCTACAATTCAGAAGCATCATTTTAAAAAAGAAGAAGATTGAAAAGAAGTACTTGTTAAGAGTGTAAGGATAACATGAAGTGGTTTTCAAAAAGCAGCACTTCCATATTCTTGGACTTCCTCTTATGGTAGCATCATCTCTCCATGAGAACATCAGCTCGCTTAGACACACCACTGCACTCATAAATACGTCTCAGTGATGATCACTTTGTGGCCATCTGCATCGTCACTTACAAATAAGATACAGGCTTCAAGGTCTGAACCACCCTAACCACTCCTGAAGACAGGACCAATGAACAGTTTGAATTTTAAGAGACATGCCAGCTAATATTAAAGATTCATCTATATTCCCTTTGGGATTAGTTCTAAGAAAATCTTTCACAGGATCAATCAAAAATATATCTTTCTTCCAGTTAGTCTTCATTATTGTTAGCCTCCAAAGGCTCATGTATTGGTCCATCAAAATAAGAACTGGCTCTGAACCAAAACCAAAATGAAAGAAAATCTAGACAGCGTTCCATGATGTGCTGTGAGCTTCTATGAGCTTGTGGCTTCCACATGAAAGTTGTCAAACTGTGCAAATCCAAAGGAGTGAGTTCCAATTGCAGCCCAGCCATTCTTCGGGTACTTCACACGGACGTTTGTCCACAGAGGCTTGCCATTCAACATGCCAGAGGAGGAAGAACCCTGAAGTGGAGAGAAACGCATCCCTTAAACATATACAGAAATGGTCTTCTGAAGTTTGTTTCTTAAATAAAGTACAGCCCACTTACTTAGTGAAGCAAATGTTTTTCTCAAGACTTATCTGCAAACACTGCAAAACACAATTCCTAGGGTTTGAACCAAAGTTTGAAATATGGGAAAAAGTTTCTGGATTAATAAGGAACTACCTATTTAAATAGTTACCAAGGCACAAGGAATATCTCAATATTTCCTTGAACTCCACCAAAAGGTAAAAAAAAAAAAAAAAAAAAGTAATACTTTTCATAACATTCTCATACAGTTTTAGCCAAAACTTCTGTTATTTACAGTAGTTTCACACACAAGTGCCATGGCTAAAAGACCCCAGTTCTTCAGGCATGACGGTGCTGGACTAAAACATCTATCCCTATCTTATGTATGTAAGGTCTCTGTTACAGACCCTTCACCCAACCAGAAGAGAATTAAATACTTTTAGTTTTACTGCTTTGTCCCCATGTTTAGCACATCACTAGAAGTCATAGGGAACTGGTATCCTTAAGGTAGAAAAACCGTCAGTTAAACTGATGATGGGGCAGAGTGTGAGGTACAAGCAGGAAGGTGCCTATAAGGTGGGATTTACTGGTCACTGACAAAGAAAGAAAAAAACTGTGTCTTCCTTGTGATGTTGCCTTTCCACTCAGCTCAGTACTTGGAACGCCATGAGTGATACATGTTAGGTTTTACTGTCGTGATTGGAGCACATTTGGAGCACATACCACAGCATACCAACCATAACTAAGCATTTACAACTAGCTGCTCTCACAAGGTAATGAGCTGGGTATCCAAAGCACTAGGCCCAAAACCAAAATAAATGTTTTGTCCTTTTTTCTTTTTCAGTGCTGAGAATTGAACTGAGGGCCTCACACAGGTTTCTCAGCAGAGCTGGGACTTGAATCCAAGTCATCCAACTCCAAATTCAGAGCCACATTCCTATTACTACATACCTGCAGTAATCTTCAGCTCTCAAAGTGCTAACTAAACATCTAACACCACTTACAGGGCAGTGAACACCAACACCCAGCCAAGGCACGCACAGGTACAAAGCACATTAAGCACAAACCTGCCTGACAGTACCTTTCTCCTCCCCCAGTCATCCTGGCTTCCCAGCAGCTCCCTACACAGGGCGCCCTGCCTCCTTTCGCATCAACTGTGCAGTCGCTCAGATTCTTTTCCATTGTTCAGGTCTAAACTCAAACATGCCCCACTCGGCATGGGAGTCCTGACCTTCCTAGTTAGAGAATCAGAGCAGGGGAGCTACTTCATCCCATTTTTTTTTCATTTTTTATTTATTTTTATTCATAATTATTTATGAATTTATTTATAAGTTTATTATCTTAGAATAAAGGTCAGCAAACAAAGGTCCTCAGGTTAGCCTCCTCTTTTTATACATAAAATCTCCCTGGAACCCAGGCATAACCACTCATTTTTCTCCTGCTTTCTCACTACAACAGCAGAGCTCTGAGTAACTGTAACAGAGACCACAAAGCCTAAAATATTTACTGTCTGGTACTTTACAAATGTCTGCCAACCCTTGTCCTAGAAGAAGATACAGGAAAGCAGGAGAGCAGGACTCTTAACTGTCTTGTTCAGAGCCAAATCCCTGGCACTTAGGAAAGTGCATATAGTAGGTGCTTAATAAAAATGTGGTGTATCAAAGAATGATACACATTTAACCCTCAAAACAACCTCACAGAAGTTTTCTCTGTTTTAAAGATAAGGAGACAGAAACTCACAGAGGCAAATCACTTGCCAAAAATCTCAGAAAGGAAGTAGGAATACTGGTCCATCAGGAACACTCTTTTTGTAAAGATATTAACTTCATTAGGTGCTAACACATCAGATACTGAACTAAACTTTCATTATGTGGCAAAAGTAAAGGGACAGAAAGGGTGATGAGGGTTACTTAATACCAAGTGACCAGAAAGAATTCTGATATAATCCCATTTAATCTTCATAAGAAGGATGTGTCTTCATAATGTCATAGGTGATAAAACTGAAGGTGATTGATACCAAATGGTTGGAAGTGGAACACAGCAGACTTCACAGTCTGTCATTCTACCCACCGTGCAACAGTGCTGGGGGCAAAGCACCTGGCAGATGCTGAGAATTTAACAAACAGCCAAGGTATAAAGAATAAATTCCTCATGCTAGCTGCAATTTGGGATAAGGACAATAGAAATGATATTTTTGTTTTATATTTACACAGAGAATATTACATACCAAATGCTATATAATGTATTGGGAATTGAGGAGGAACAGGGAAGACATGGTACCTGCTTTCAAGGACCTTACATTCTAGTAGGAGACACACGCATGCACATATGATAAACAAGAGATAAACACTAAGTAGCAAGAAAGCAACTGAAATAGGTTGATATGAAGATGGGGGCCTGAGAGGTGCTTTGAACTGGACAGCTAGAGAAAGACTCTCAGCATATGTGGCAAAAGTAAAGATGCAAGGGAGAAGCGGAATGTCCAGGGTCGATAGACAAGAAATAATGGAACTGGAGTATGTGCAAGCCAGCAAAATCCTTTCTACCCTAGTAAAAAGACAAGAGCTACTTTCTAAAATAGTATATAAAAGACATGCCAGAGGAAATAAGTATATAGTTAGAAACGTCGGTATCAAAGGTACAAAACACAGAACCCAATACATGTGATGTCACATGGGGATAAAAAGCCTTGGGAAAATAAAGCAATAGAAAAGGGACAGAGAGGGTGATGAGGGCTACTTAATACCAAGTGACCAGAAAAGAATTCTGAAGGAGAAGGAATAAACCACACAATCAAAGACTTTAGATAGGAAGACAGCATCAATTGCAATATGGGATAATAACAGACACACAGAGCAATATGGACAGTAAAGTTCAGATAGAAGCCAACACATGTGTGCTGATTCATTACAACAAAAAGGAGGCCTTTAAAATATGGACAAAAGGACAAGCTGTGAAACAAGGACAGCAATCCATTTGTTTAAGAAAAATGTTATATTGGGCACCTCCCCTTATACTTAAGAGTAAATTCAATGTGGATTAAATATTGAAATATTAAAATAAATCCTAAACTTTGGTTAGTTTGGGGAAAAAATGTTATTAGCCTTGAGAAAGGGAAAGGCTGCTTAAATAAAACACAAAACATAAAAAACATTTTAACAGGTGAAATATTTGGCAGTACCAAATTTTAAAACTTATTCATCAAAAATACCATAAGCAAAATTCACAATACACATAATATGAAAGAGAAGAAAGTATCTGTGACCTATGCACAACAGGTTGCTATCCAAAATTTATAATAAATTCATACAAATCCATCAGAAAAGATCAAAATAAATGAGGCAAGGATATGGACAAGCAACTTCAGAAAAAAATGAAGATACAAATAGTCAATAAACATAATAAGATGTGCAACCTTCCTAATTATTGAAGAAATGCATATTAATTTGGAAAAAATTTTAAAGTCAATAATAATAAATATTATAATTGCTTCAAATTATAACTAGCAGTATGGCAATATCTATTAAAACTTAAAATGTAATCCTACTTCTATTTATCTGTCTAAACAATACCTCATGTGCACCCCAACAAGCACAATTAGGATCCCCCCATAAAAAAGGAAAAATTGAGAACAAAGTTATGCCCATCAAGCCCATAAATAAATTATGCTGCATTCAAACCAGATCTTCAACACCGCGTGAAAAGCTGTCATTTTCAGTGACTGGCAGGAAGAGAGAACAAACTTATTCAAAACTTATTTGAATCTTATAGTTAATTTTTATCATAGTCTAAACAAAATTACGAGAGGACTACCTTGGGAGAGAATAGCATGTTATACAAAGGAATTTCTCTTCACAGTTTCTCTTTGGAACACGGTCAATCAGCAACTCATTACCAGCCAGTGATTTTTGATGATTATTTTTATATTTCCTTTGTACTACCATTACTCTGGAATCTACTCTAATAAAACTATCCACGGAAACCAACTTTTACAAAACTGTGATTATAGTTGAAAATCAAATTATTCTAAACCATCAAAAATAAATTTACATGACTTTGCTTATACCTATAAGTTTCAATTATAGTCTTGGTTTAAATAAACTGGAAAAATGATTCAATTATTGACTCTAAGAATTAGAAATTTAAAAAACAGAAACAAAATTTTTAAAAATAGTGGTCTGATAGAGTTGATTTCTGGTTATTATGTGGGTCACACTAACACACATTTTCATCCCAGAGACAAATGGTTTACTGGTTAGATGACTTTTTAATACTTAACGTACTTTCTGCCACTTGTTTTATAATGTGAATTCTAGAAAGGTACAAAGTCATTTCACCTACAGGCATTAAGATCAGCAATACTTACCTTAATTTTTAATGTGAGTGTATACCACATTTTTGCTGTAACTTCAACACTTCCTGCAATATATGTAATCCATCCAGCTGTGACACAAAAAGATTATCTTAATTTATATATTTCTAAAATCTAAATCAAAATCCTATAATTCAGTGGGGGCTCTCAGGTGGCACCTATATGTACTGAAGTCAGCCTTAACAAAGAACTACGTCCCTTCATTTCTAGATCTAAAAGAAAACATCTACCATTTGGCCGTATGTTCCATAAGCATGTCCTGAGATTCTGCTACAGGCCATAAACTGTAGTTTAACTGCTCACAACCAAACTAGTGAGACACACTTAGAAGCCAATGGTTGGATAATGAGTTAGCATCGAGTTCAAATGTACATTTATAACTGATTAGACTGCATTCAGAGGATGAGAGGGAGTAGTCCGAGATTACCCTAAGATCCCCAACTGGTAGAAGTGGTCACATGGTAACACAGTCGCTTAGAATTAACATGGAGAAAAGGACAAGTTAAGTTTGGGATTCAATGCATTTGAATGACTGAGAAAAAGCCAAGATGAGACATGAAGCAGACAGTTTAAAACACAGGACAGCGGGTACTAAAGATACAACTTTAAATTCCTGATTTCAGTTCTGCCATTATGTTTTGAAACTTCAGGAAAATCAGTTAAATTTTCTGGCTCTCTGTTCTAAAAAATCAGTGAGATATCTTCTAGCTGAGTTGTGCTGTAATTAAACAATCCCTACTGCGCCCAGTCTGGGTTAAGTGCTGTGCTATGCAGGACAAGCGCTCTTAGGAAGAATGAGGAACATCAAGCTGTTTTCAAGTATTAAGTAAATGAGGAAATAGGATTTGTCCATTTTAAGCAGACCAATCCCTTTCCTTATAATTTCTATAAGCACAATAGCAACATGTCTATAGTCCTGCTTTTGGGGATGGGGTGTCCTCGGCATTCTCTTCCTCCCCTCACTACCTCACCTGTCTACACAAATCCCACCCTCACAGCCCAGATCACCCCACTAAAAACCTTTGTATGCTTATTTTCTCATTTACTGAGTGGCTCATCTACCCAAATTAAATAATTCTCTACAGTTCTGAACTATTTGCCATTTTTATATGTGTGGTCAATCTCTTCCCAGCAGTGGAACTCTTCAGTGCTCCCACAAATTCAAGCAGATGCTCAAAGTAACATCACATAGCATGTCATGTGCTATTAAAAAAAAAAAAAAAAAATGTCACCTACCTAGATCACCAGTAACTCTGTAAGATCCATTTGAAAAAATCCAGAAGAAAACTCCTCTGGCACTTCTGATCAAAATGCCACCTTTATTTACTCTTCCTGCAATGAATACACCTCCCCTATCAAGGGTCTCTATGTAAACATCACATTGTATCTTCATATCGCTCCTGCAGAATGAAAAACTTGATTAGGAGGCTTAATCGTGCCTTTCCTAATGCAGTGTAAACATGCCGTTTTTACAGCAAAGCTTCCAAACTTCTAACTGAAGCAAGAAAGATTTGCTAAGTCTGAGTTTGTAATTTGAATGGGCTTCAAGAATCTTCACTGATCATAGTTTTAAGTGTTACAAAAACTTTAGTCATTTCACTGCTTCTATTAATGGGTTATTGGACAATGATATTTATAATTCTTAAGCTCCTTAGGGACATGTTTTTTATTATGTCATTTGCTAGTAAATGGATAGAATTGGAGAACATCACGCTGAGTAAAAGAAGTCAGATTCAGAAAGTCAAGGGTCAAATGTTTTCTTTTATATGCAGAAGTTAGAGAGAAATAAGAAATTATAAAAAGGGGTTAGAGGAATCTCATGAAAATGAGAGGGAAGATGGGAAAAGGAAGAAAAAACAGAATGAACTGACCAGACTATGTCATGTGCACGTACGAACACATCCCAATCAGTTCTACTTTTATGGATAACTATAATGTACTGATTTAAAAATAAATTCAAAAGATCACATTTTTGTCTATAGTAAAACAACTTGCCATCCTTATAATATTGAAATAAGCTATGTTTCTCTATGAACACATTTAAAAGTAACAGTTTTTACACAATTGAACAAAAGGTTTATTCAAATTTCCATCAGCAAAGAGAAATACTGAAAGCAATGCTGGGAGACTCTGGGAGAACATAAGCTACTTTGAGGCCACTTTCTAAATTTACACCTACGAAGAATTAAAAGCTCCTGAAGAAAGACCTGAAATTCTTTCTCTGCAAAGATGGAGTCGACTCTGTTGACTCTACAGCAGGGCCTCTCAAACCTGGCATTATTGGAAGACCTATTAAACTTGGCCCCTTGGCCATGGCATCTGATTCATGGCCAAGGCATCTGTCTGAGGTAGGCCCTCTGAATATGCATGTCTAACAACTTCCCAGGTGAGACTGATGTTGCTGGTCCAGGAATCCCACTGCAATCCCACTACCATTTTTACCCTACAGAGCATTTGCTCACATAGAGGCAATTACACCCTGATTCTGGCTCACTCACTACCAGGAGTGTATCAAAGAAGGGGGAAGATGCAGCCAACCAGGGACTACCTGAGTTTGACAAAGAGCTCTCTCCAGGTTTCTTTGTGAACACTTGCCTTTAGGAACAACACAATGGCTCCAAACCAACATAATCTCTGGAAACAATTACCCCCTACTCAGTACCTAATTGCAAATGGGAAGGGGAAAAATGCATACAACCAAGTAATAAAGCAAACAATCCAAAGTAAGACTAAGAACATCAAGAAATCTATTTTGGGAATGAGGGGGATGGATCTAGAATTATGTGGCTTTTATATTACTCAGAGTTTCTTCTTAAGAGAATTTTGCACTGTGGAGTTTTACTACATAAAAGAAAATATATTTAAAAATACATGCCTACAATGGGAACACAATCAGGAAGACACACAGTTAACTACCTAATCAGAGCTGGACTGCAAAGTAATGCAAGCCCCGTCTCTCCTATACTCTGACATTAGAGGGAGCTGTTCTCACCACAGGTCACCAGCATGAAACCTCTGGGGGTGGGCACTCTCATGTACGTCCCCAAATTCTCTTCCGACTCTTCAGAAGTTTGCAAGTGCAACAGATACTGTCAGTTTCATAAACTTATTCTATTTAGAGATGGAATGAGAGAAAATGAAATATTTTCCTTTTTTTCTACATCATATTCTAGGATAAGTGATTCTTGCGTCAGAACTGGCCAGCCACTTTTGTAAATAACGAATGAAATGGAATAAAGGTGCAGTTTGCGCTTCCGCAGCCACAATCTCTCAGTTGTGCTGAAGTGGGAAAAAGCCAATATGGTAAACAAATTTGATCAAAGGAATGAACAGTTTACAAGAAAGGTCATTTTGTGATTGTCTTCAGGTCCCAGTGACAGCTTACTCAAAAGACAGAAAGTCTTAAGTAGCTTTAGAAGAGCTCCCCTTTGTCAAATTGCTATGCTAGATTTAACAAAATCTATGAGAGAAAGTTCTACTGAAAAACACAATTTAAGAACTGTCAGCACTGAGCAGCCCCGAGAATTAAAATAGCACTACAGATAAACAAGCTGATCCTCCCTTCCGGTCTCGGTCTCAGGGAGAGGACACTGATTAACAAGGCTGAGAGCCAAACAACTTCCAGCCCAGGGTCT
Organism: Glaucomys volans; assembly: GCA_020662805.1. Classification (NCBI taxonomy): domain Eukaryota; kingdom Metazoa; phylum Chordata; class Mammalia; order Rodentia; family Sciuridae; genus Glaucomys; species Glaucomys volans. The sequence goes on along the minus strand of JAJEJO010005651.1, from coordinate 673,440 downwards.
GCCACTTCAAGTCTGAGGTCTTGGTAAATCCCATTCCAATGCCTCAGGTCCTCAATTCAAAAGGCGAGGAGGAGGACACCTCCACCATAGGCAGTGGTGGGAAGTTCACTAAAGTGCCTGGCATTTCAGTTTCATTCCCTTCTTTCCTGAGTCGGCAGACACAGGACGAAGGGAACATGGGACCAGTGGAGATCACTAAGCACATCTGGCTGCCTCAAACAGAGGATGGAATATCAGGGAAAACAGAATAAATAGAAGAGACAAGTTACAAAGGATCTTGGAAGTAGGAACAGAAGTATGGAGCTGGTGTGAGAGCAGGAAGAGCGGCTGTGCGTTCCCAAGCCGTGGAGTACTGTGTTGAAAACAGGGCTGAAGAATGAAAACAGTCCTTTCCTGATACAAATAACTGCTGTTCCCCAGTTCCTTTTCTCTCAGATTGTGTCGTTGCTTCCCCATCTCCACACTCTCCTCCGCCTCTCTCCTCCCCACTGCCTTACCCACTGTAACAGATCATGGCAAAGACTGTTACCACTCAGTATTTAACCCTAAATACAGGAGACGGTTGTTGTTGATGTTGTCGTCTTGGGAGGGTGCATCTCATCTTTCTACTACAAGTGGACTCTCAATTCTTCTGGAGTCTCATCCAGAATTAAAAGAGTTTGAGTTTAGAGAGCGCCCTCTATAGTGTTCAGGGGGACAGGGGACAGGAATACAAAGAAAAGTTAAATGTTCCCTACGATGGCTTACTTCCAACCTGATGATCAAAATAATGGGGTCATGCCACGAACACTTAAACCCACTGTTAGGTTCTGGATATGAGGTGTCCCCAAAACTCCTGTCAATGCAGGAATATTCAGAGATAACATGATTGGATTATGAGGACTGTGACCTAATCAGTCCATCCTAGTTTGAATGGACTGACTGGATGGTAATTCTAGGCAGGTGGAGCATGGCTGAAGGAGGGGTATGCCTGGAAGGGTATGTCTTCCCTGTGGCCCCTTACCCTTCCATCCTCCCAACCCCTCTGTTTCCTGACCCTGCCATAAACAGAGCAGCTTTCCTCCCCTGGGCCCTTCCCCCATGAAGTGCTGCCTCACCAAGGGCCTCGAGCACGGAGTCAGCCGCCTCTGGACTGCGACCTCTGAAACTGTGGGCTGCAAATAAACTTTTCCTCCTCTTAGTTGTTCTTGTCAGGTATTATATCACAGCAATGCAAAAGTTAACTAAAACACCCACCCACCTATCTCATAAGACCATAGTCACAAATGAGAAAGTCACAAACACCAAGGACATGTTCATAAAATCCAGGTAAAAGTTTCTACCTCAGAGACAATGTGATAAACAGTATTTCTACTGAATAAGAGAACAAGCCACCAAAGTCATCCTAAATTAGGGAAGAATTCTTCACTCTACCTCAGTAGCTCTCCACAGTGTTATAAGGATTCCAGGGACTGGATAAATAAAAGCTTCTGATAACTAAAAGTTACGTCAGAGCTTGGATTTCCAAGCTTCAGATGTAGCTATTTGATGGGTTAGGATTAGTATTTATTATCTTGAAACCTAGAATGGGTGTGTTCGAGGGTGTGTGTGTGTGTGTGTGTGTGTGTGTTTCCACAGCAGAATTATACTAGAAATAGGAAAAGAAAATGGAAAAGAACAACCCAAAATGGGCATAATAATGTTAAAACATTGAAATTTCATAACTAAAGAGGAAGGGGAAGTTTGGGTTTGGTAATTATATTTTAAGTGAAAAAAGAAATACAATTTATCTTTTCACCATGTATTTGAAAAAGAGAGTTGAATTCAATAGCCCAGTAAAGCTGATTTGCTTTTCACCATCACCATATACTGCCACCTGGTAACTTTCCACAAAGGCTAAGACAATGTAATTCTACTATTGATCCAGCAGGCGGCAACACCAGATCAACAAATCAACTCTCCAGCAAAATTAAACCACAAAGTCTATAATATTCAATTTCTATTGGGTCCAAAATTTTTCACTCTTTATATTAAAACCCAATTTCCCCTGCAATAACCAGTACTAAACTGGGCCAATATTAAGGAAGAACATGGAGGCACTAAAACAATTTGCTGATTAGTGGATGTCATGAAAATAAAAAATGATTATCCATCTGTTGAGTTCTTGTACAAGGAAGACTACTGAACACTGACAGCCTCAATGCAGATCTGGCTGAAATGACCTTATAATGCTGGGCACACTCCGAAGCATCTTACATACCATTGGTAATCTCCTATAATGCTGATCGTGTTGGAAGCATCAGCAGCCCATGTAATAGGTCGCTGATTGAGAACCTGGCGCAGTGTGTAGCGATGCTCTCCGGGGTCTTCAGCATTCATATAGTACTCAAATACACCAGTCTGATCAGCAAAATTTGGAGCTTCACTAAAAAATGGGTAATCTGTTTAGAACACAATAAAATCTGTTTTAGTATCAGATCCTTATAGAATCTTACAGTACCTTTTAAAACACTGTTGAAATTTTTAAATAAATAATACATATAACCAAAATTTAGGATTTAGGTCTAATAAAGAGATTGATTGTTATATCATCCAACTTATATCCATTTTTATATTACCCAAGCAGTTTAGCAGACTGCAGTATAGTCCAAAGAACTTTATTGTCAATTGGTTTAAGATCATTTCCTGGGAAAGGACACAGACCCAGTAGCAGTGAGGGATAGTGGGTTCTAGAAGTCTCCAAATGGTGGAACAAGCAGCCCAGAAGCCAAAAGGAAGTTCGAATCTCTTTAGCAATACTTATTCCCTCCCTCTTACTCTCCTACAGGCGCAGAATTTTTGAAGCAAATTATACAACCACCTGACTTTGTTTCTGAGGCCAATAATCCTATGCAACACCACTTATTAGTTAACAAATTTTGTTGCTTTCTGAGTGATCTAGGAATATAATCGCAATGATCATTTTCTCTCTTTTTTAAATGGTTCTCCTAAATTACCTATAATCCTAAACTTTTCTAATGGTGTTAAGATGGATCTTGCTAAACACTAGCTACAATACACAACTCCCAGGCACAGCTAAAGGGTTTATGATGTGGATTACACAAGAATAGCTGACTGCCCCCATAACACTCAGTTCATAAGCACCATGAAAAGACAGGCACTGATATGGCCACTTAACTACAACACAAAGGAAAATGCCAGTAATGGTCCACGGGGCAATGGCAGAGTTATGAATCTTAAAACAGTAAAAACAACTTAGAATTATAACTTTCATTCTGACAATGACCTCTATTTTTTCTGACACTGAAAAATAATGGATTCTCAAGATGAGATTTACCTTGCAGGGACACAAAAACTTGTGTCTCCTTTTACCACACAGAGGTTCGAGAGCTCGATAAATGTGCTTGTGATGGTCATTCCATCATGTATGGAGTTTGACAGATAGAAACTGACCTACTCCTGCTAAAGATGGAGGCCAAGGAACTTTCTAGTGAAAAATACTTACCAACATTGAAATCATCCTTATAAGTGAGTGGGAAGGACTGGGATTTGGGAGGCAGCGGGTGGCTGCCTTTGCGACCTGTGGTGAGAGTAGTGAGTGTAAACAGCTCATCCTCTTGTAGGTCCAGGGTGAAACTGCCACCACTGTCAAGGAGCTGAAAAAGATGTTGGTGGGTCAAGGCCAGGTGCTATGGTTCATCTCTGGGACAAAGCAGCTTTTAAAAAACCAAGCCTAATGAAGAGCCCAATTCATTGCTACTAGAACTTCCTAAACATGTGTGAAAGACAGTACTATCAAGGTCCTTGGGATCCATATTTCTTAAGTATTTTAGAAGATTTTATAATATTAACTATAAGTTATAGAAAAAAATTTTAAAGCATTTTGCTTCAAGGAGGGAAGAAGGATTAAATGATCCCCAAATCAGTTATAAAATACTGAGGTATTTTTGAGGACTAAACCAGATAATTTTTACAAAGTGCTTAGCTTAAAGTGTGAGCAACAGCAAAAACTCCCTATGTCTAGCTGTCCTATGTTAGATGCAGACCTCTGAAGATGTTAGAATCCCTTGCACAATTAATGTAAGCATTGAATTTATGCCCATTTTATGAGACTTTGTCAAGTTTTTTTTCCTATTTGGAATTAAAGAGGTTTACATATCTGCTTTAACCATAAATTGATAGTCAGATCTATAAAATGTCTGATGCCATATTCTGGCTCAGAAATAATTTTCTTTTTCCTCTGGGAAAAATCAGGTTTATTATGCTATTTCTAGCAATTTTTTACACAAAAAGTAGAGACTGTACTGTGTCAGATTTTGTTATGTAATGGGTATTTAATCATTAATAGTGACAAGCTAGTTATCAGAACATTAAGAATTATCAGAAAAAGGAACAAGATTTGTGTCAATTAGGTGAAGTAATGTGCTTGTGGGTGGGGGGATGGGGGCAAAGCTCTCATTGAAACCTTTTGGAGAAACCTCCATGCTGAGCACTGTAGTAGGCCCCTGGGCTGAAGATAAGTAAGGCAGGGCCCCAGTCCTCAGGCGTCCACTGTTATGGGGAAACTATTAAACTGGTCAGCACACAAGCCAAATGGCTATGCGCTAAGACTGGGAGGGAAAGCTTAAGGGGAAGTGACACTTGAGCTGAGTATTGAAAGATGACAAAGATGTGACGAGAATCTATTCCAGGAGAAGAAAAGTGCATATGCAAAATGCACAGGTAGACAAACAGGCATGTCATGCTCTGAAAAATGCAAGAAGTCTAATCTGTGAAGAGAAGCCAGTTTAACAGGACATGCTTCTAGAAAGCAGTCTTTCACCTCCTGAGAAGGCAACAAGGGTCATGTGCTATATTCCAAGGGATGAGAACTGACAGGGAAAAAATCACTGGTGCATTCTGAGTAAGGTCCTGGCAAAACCAGATCTGCACTGCAGACACAGCACTGGCAGCAGGTGATGCCTGGAGGGAGTTTCTGAAATGCAGGGGAGTGATAATGAGGAGCTCAATCAGGCAGCAGCAGTAAGGGTAGAGAATAAGAAATGAGTAACAAAACATGCAGATAAAAGAATGTTCCAAGATTGATCACCACTGGATACAGAGGGTGAATGGAAAACAGAGTCTAGAATGAGACTTGAATTTCTCCCTTGGGCAGCCAGGTGGTAGTGGCACCAGCCAACATCTAAGAACAAAATATACCCATAAATATAGAAACTTCTGTAATGCCTTAGAGGATTTCTATTTTAAAAATTGGAGTGCAAATATATCTCCATTATGCTTCACCTGTAAAATCAATGATCAATTAAAAAATCTTAATTCATTAATCAACTTTCTATTCCCTTTAGCTGCTTTACTGTTACAATACCCAAAATATAGGAATTTATTTTAAAACTACCCATAGAGAATCCAGTTGTTTAAAAAGACCTCTCTCCAACGGTGTTGCAAGTTTTGTATACCACACCTGCAGCTCCGGTATGTCACTCTGGGGAGGAAACACAAGAAAGCATGGTTCATTATCCATCACATATTCTCAGAGAATTTCCAAAATCAGTACCAGCAAGAACAGAGCAATGACAACATACGCTGATTCTCTTTACAAAAAGAACCAACTCAAATTTTAAACAATAATATTTTAAAAATAGGAAAACATTATTTAAGCAAATATTTCCTTAAACACTAAAGAATATGGTCCAATGTTTTAAAAGATTTTAGTGCCTTTGCTTTAAAAATGCTCGTTTTCCTAACTATGAAAAATTGTCAGAGGGTACAGCATTTTATCAATTCAAAGCTAACAAAAGGTAGAAAGAGCAAGAATCTGGTGTCTTATTTGTTTTTATTTGTTTGTTTGCGTTTAGTATACTAAATGCTTAAAAGTTTCTCAGACCACAAAACTGACCCTCAGACTACCAAGAACAATTTTCTTGCAAGTGACTTCTATGACTTCCTCAAAGCCACAGGGAGCTTTACCTCCTACTGGCTTCTGTCCTGTTTGATTAAAAGGAGTCAGAAGAAAGAAGATACCAGAGCAGTTATATATTCATAAGCAAATTGTTAGTAGTTCATAATATAAGACTTAAGAACTGCTGGCCTATGATAGAATATATAAATTCTCAAATCAAAATCAAAGTAAGAGTCACATTTATATACTTACAAAAGATCCCTTCAAAACAAAGGTAGCCAATTGGTGTGACACATTATAATATGGAAGAAATGGCCGTATACACGTAGAATGTTTATGACTCTGAGGGGAGAAAAAAAATCATGTAAGTTATCCAAATGATGTACAGGCTATTTGGGGTGGAGTTATTTAATGCCCCAAGATTAACAAAAATGGCAGGCATTAGATAACAAATATGAACTTATTTCATATTTTAAAATGCTTTTTTCTACTACTTGAGTGAATGTGCATTGTGTGTACACAGTCAAAGCAAATTTCAATGAGATTTCAACTAAAACTCTGAATGCAAAGCTAAATTCAGAGACTCAAAATTATTTTTATTATAAAGGTTTTTCAAATAAAATACACCAAACAAAAAATCAAGTTTGGATGTCTTTGCTAAAAAGGTATCACATGTAAATATATAGTAAAATCACCTAAATACATATGACGAATAGTTCTCACTCTGCCACTCTGCTGTCATCATTTACTAAACAGTTACTACTATAAGCTGGGATCAAAAATGTATGATTCAGGGCTGGGGATATAGCTCAGTTGGTAGAGAGCTTGCCTCGCATGCACAAGGCCCTGTGTTCAATTCCCAGCACCACAAAACGAACAAGTAAGTATGATACATAATTCCTACTTTAGAGGATTCAACAATGACAGAGCACTTACAGTATCAGAGTCTGTCCCAGTCATTGCAGATAATAAAAAAAAAAATACAACTATTACAACCCCTACTCTCAGTAATTGATAGTATAACCAGAGAGAGAAAATCAGTACGACTACAAGAAAAAGGAACATCACTATCAGGTAACTTCCTGATCGACGTCTACAGACCACTCCATCCAACAAAAGCAGAATGCACATTCTGTTCAAGTGCACCCAGAACACTGACCAAGGTACATCATATCCCTATCTACAAAAGAAGTCTCAATATATTTAAAAATATTTAAGTCATGCAAAGTACATTTTTTGACCATAGCAGAGTTAACTCAGAAATAAACAGGAAAAAAAAAAAAAGACTTTGGAAAATGCCAAAATATATAAAAACTAAATAACAAATTTCTACAAGGGCCAAATAAAAAACAAAAATACTCAAATTGAAAACTTTCCAAATATGATTAAAAATGAGTTTACTTATCTAAGAAGTCCAACAAACTCCAAGAATAAATACAAAGAGATGCACACACAGGCACATCTTAGGAAAAATGATGAAAGTCAAAGAAAAAAATCCGGGAAGCAGCAAGAAAGAAATGACACCACTTACAAGGGAAACTCAGTAAGATCAACCGTTATCATTGGTATGATTAAAGACAACATGTTCAAAGTATTCAAGGAAAAGAACTGCCAACCAAGAATCCTATGTCCATCAAAGCTATCTTCCAAAAAAATAAAGGAAAATAATAGCATTCCGAGTAAGCAAAAATTGACGGAACGTGATGATAGCAGATGCAGCTTTTACAAAACATGGCAAGAAATGCTTCAAGCTGAAAGCAAGGGACTCCACACGTCATTTCGAATCCACAAACAAACGTACTGGTAAAGACAATTATTTTAAAGACACTAAAAACGCATACTACCTATCCTTTCTTCTCATAACTGATTTTAAAATTGCTTTATGAGATAATATATATAATTTTATTGGTGGGCTTGCAATGACCACAAATGTGTAATTGCCAGTAACAGCACAAAGGAGCCAGGTGGACAAAAAGCTATATCTGGAATAAGGAGATGACACCAGATGGCAACTCAGACACACAGAAACAGATGAAAGAACCCAAATAATAAATTTAAAAAATAAATATAGCAAAAAGCTATAAGTACATAGTTGCTCTCCTTTCTTCTCTTAGTTTGTTAAAAACATAAATTTACATATGAAGTAAAATTTACAATGTCTTGCTAGGTGTAATATAGTAAAATGCAGTAATGATACAATAAAAATCAAACCAGGGGGGAGGGAATAGAGCAACCTATGAATAATATTTCTTTATCTCACTGGATCTCAGTTTAAATCTGAAGTGATTCTGATAAGTTAAGATGTATATGGTAAGCTCTAGAACAATTGCTAAATAAGTAACACAAAAATATAGTGAAAAACTCATTAAAGGAATTAAAATCCTACATCCAGAAATATTCATTCAATGCAAAAATAAATAGTAAAGGAGGAATAGAGAAACCAAAAATGAGATATAGAGAATGCAAACACTGAGCAGACAGCTATAAATCCATCAGTATTAACATTAAATGTGAATGGGTGACACAATCCAATGGAAACGTCAGAATAGATTTAAAAAAGGGAGATCCAACATGTGCTGCTGACAGGAGAATGGGTGGACTGAAAGGAAAAAGAGGGAGAAACTATATTCAGAGAAACCACAAGAAAGCTGGAGTGATAACAGCTAGAATAAGAGCAGACAGATTTTTTTTAAAAAAAAGAAAACTGTACCTAGGGATAGATAGACTTAATGACAGAAAGGTCAATACATTAGATAAATAAAGTAATTTTAAACACGTTTGCACCTAAGAAAAAAAGCCTCAAAGCAACATGAAACAATAACTGACAGACCAGGGGAAGAAAGATAGACAATGCAACAATTGCAGTTGGAGATTTTAATTAGCAACTATTAATAATAGACTGAACAAGGAAAACAGAAGAATTGAACAATCCCACAAACTAACCAGCCCTAAGAAACATCTGCACAACACTCCACACATGACAGAGTATATACTCTTCCCAAGTCCACATTCTTCAGGATACACCAAATAACAGGAATTAAAATAAGAAATAAGTATATTTTCCAATCACAATAAAATAAAATGAAAAATCAATATTAAAAAATGTGAAACTCAGGAAATGTGGAAATTAAGCAATACCTTCCTAAAGAACCAATGAGCTGAGGAAGAATCCATAAGGAAAATTATAAAAACACTTTGAGATGAATAAAAATGTAAATAGACCATAAAACTTTAGAATATACTAATATACTAAGAATACACCAGAGTACTGCTTCAAGAGAAGGTGATAGCTACAAATGCCTATATTAAACAACAAAAAACTCAAAGCATTAACCTTCCTTCTACTACAAGAAAGTCAAAAATTTTATCTCACTAGAACTCAGTTTAAATCTGAAGTGATTAAACAGTATGTTATGGTTTGGATGTGAGGTGTCCCCCAAAAGCTCATGTATGAGACAATGCAAGAAGGTTTAGAGAAGAAATGATTGGCCTGTAACCCAATCAGTGAATTGGTCACCTGATGGGATTAAGTGGTAACTGAAGGAGGTGGGTGTGGCTGGAGGAGGTGGGCACTGGGGGCGTGGCTCTGGAGTATATATTGGTATCTGGTGAATGGAGTTACTCTGTTTCGTGATCATCATGTGAGCTGCTTCCCTCCGCCACACTCTTCAGACAGGTTGTTCTGCCTCATCTGAGCTCTGAGGAATGGAGCCTTCTGTCTGTGGATTGAGTCCTCTGAAACCATGAGCCCTCAAATAAACTTTTCCTCCTCTACAGCTGTTCTGGTCGGGTCCTTTCATCACAGCGACAAAAAAGCTGACTAAAGCACAGTGATTCCTGTGGACAAACCAAATCCATAGGAAACTGAAGGAAAGATAAAAAACACTAGAGTACAAATCACTGAAATAAAGAAAACAACAGAGAAAATCAATAAAAGCAAAGGTTGTTTCTTTGAAAAGAACAACAGAATTAAAACTTTAGGTAGACTAAGCAAGAAGAAAGACAGAAGACTCAGATTACTGAGACCAGGAATGGAAGAAGGTCATTTCTACCAACCACACGAAAATTTTAAAAAAGGGAAAATTATGCACAATTACTTACAAATAAATTAAAGAGCATAGGTTAAAAAGACAAATATATATAAAAACAAAATCTACCAAATCCACTGAAAAAATAATGTAAGATCTAGGTAGACCATAACAAGTAAAAAGAGACTGAAATGATAAACCAAAACTTTCATGAAGGAAAGTCCCAGGGCCAGATGGCATCACTAACAGTTCCTACGAAACACTTAAAGAATTAATAACAATCCTTCACAAATTCTTCAAAAAGAACATTTCATGATACATTCTATGAGATCAGTATTACCATGATACCAAAACCAAAGATATAATAAGAAAACTATGAACTAATCTCACTTATGAATACAGACCAAAGTTCTTATGAAATACTAGCAAACCAAATTCAGCAACAAATAAAAACGGTTTATACATGATGACAAAATAGGATTTGTCTCAGGAATGCCTGGGTGGTGCCACAAACAAAAATCAGTCGGTATAACATACCACACTGTGAGAACAAGGGCAAAAATGACATGATGGTACCAAAAGCCACAGCCCACATAACAAAGACAATTAGACAAGCCAAAGAAATAGAAATAAAAGGCATATAGACTGGAAAGGAAAAAGTAAAACTATCTTTATTTGCAGGCAGCGTACTCATGAACAGAAAATCCTCTAGGAACCTACTTGAAAACTATTAGAACTAAAGAATGTGTACAGCAAACTTGTGAGATACAAGACCAAATTTAAAAATCAATTATTTTCCCCTATACACTAGCAATGAAGAATCCGAAAAATGAAATTGTACTAGCATCAAAAAAATACTCAAGAATAACAACTTTAACAAAAAGAAGCTAAGACACATCACAGAAATTAAATAAGACATAATGAATACAAAGACACCACACTTTCATGGACTACCGTGTTACAATGGCAACACTCCCCAAGTTAATCAACAGATGAAGCAAAATCCCTAACAAGAGTCTAGGTAGACTCATTGCAGAAATCACCAAGCTGATCCTAAAATTCACTTTGAAATGCAAGGGACCTACAATAGCCAAACAATCCTGAAAGAGAACAAAGTTGGAGGACTCATTCTTCCTGATTCTAAAACTTACCAGAGAATTACGGTAATTAAGAAGTATGGTGGCCACTCAAGGATAGATGTATAGGAAAATGAAATATCATTGAGATTCCAGAAATAAACTCTCAAAATTACAGTCAACTGGTTTTCAACAGGGTGCCAAAGACAGATAACTCAAGTATGAACTGTATTTTTAATAAATGGTGCTGGGACAACTTGGTATGCACAGGAAAAAGAATGAATTTAGATAAATATGTAAAATGCCCCATTATGAAATAAAGTGGATCAAAGACCCAAATGTAAGATTTCAAATCTACAACAGTCTTATAAGATACCATCGATGTAAATCTTACATATTCATGACCTTGGATTATGCACTGATTTCTTAGATATGCCACCAAATGGAGAAGAAACAAAAGAAAAAATTGGACTTTACTTAAATTTGAAACATTTTTACTTCAAAAGTCAACATTAAGAAAGAGAAAGACAACTTACAGAATGGGAGAAAATATCTGCACATTATGGATCTGATAAGGGACTTTTGTAAACTTTTATATACAACTAAATAAAACCACAAATATTCAAATTAAAAATGGGCAAAGGGCTTAAATAGACATTTCTCCAAAGATATACAAAAGCCAATAAGCACATAAAAAGATGTCCAACATCATTAGTCACAGGAAAATGCAAATCAAACTGCAATAACATATTACTTCACACACACTAGGACGGCTATTACCAAAAGGACAGACAATGATCATTCATGAAGATATACAAAAATCCTACTGCTCATAAACCAGCTGGTGGCAATGTAAGATGCTGTGTCTACACTGGAAAATAATCTGGTAGTTCCTCAAAATGTTGAACATAAAGATATCGTTCAACCAAGATAAAGATATCATCTTTATGATATAAAGATATCATCAACTCCTAGATACACAAAAAAAGAGAATGAAAACACGTCCACAGAAAAACTTCTATACAAATATTAATTGTAGCATTCTTCATAATAAGCATGACAGAGTTCAGGAAAAGTTATACCACAATATTTCTTTTATTGGTGTATTATAATTATACACAATAGTGGGACTCATTACAACATATTTATACATGTATAAAACATATCTTGGTCAATTTCATTCCCTAATACCTCAGTTTTCCCTCTTCTCCCTTTCTCTGATACACTTCCTCTATTCTATGGTTTCTCTTCTATTTTCATCAGATTCCCCCACCCCTTTTTTTTCTCCTTTAAAAATCTCTGGTTTCCACATATGAAAGAAAACATATGACCCTTGACTTTCTGCATTTGGCTTATTTCACTTAACATAATGTTCTCAAGTTTCATCTATTTTCTGTAAATGACATAATTTCATTCTTCTTTGTGGCTGAATAAAACTCCACTGTGCATATATGCCCAATTTGCTTTATCTATTCATCTGTTCATGGGTACCTAGGGTGGTTCTATGATTTGGCTATTGTGAATCATGCTGCTATAAATCTGAGTATCAATATAGTATGCTTACTTTAACTCTTTGGAAATTTCAAGAGTGATATAGCTGGGTCATACATATGGTGGCTCCATTTGCAGTCTTTTGAGGAACCACCCTACTGATCTCCACAGAGGTTAGACTAATTTACAGTCCAATCAACAATGTGTAAGTGTTCCTTTTTCCCTCAAACAATCACTATTTATACTATTTATTATCATTTGTTTTTGGTTGGTTGGTTTTGTTTTGTTTTGTTTTGTTTTGTTTGTTTTTGTTTTGGTACTGGGGACTGATCTCAAGAGTGCTTAACCACTGAGCCACATCTCCAGTCTTTTTTATTTTATATGTTCAGATGGGGTCTCATTAAGTTGTTCAGGGCCTTGGTAAGTTGATGAGGCTGTTTTGAACTTAGGATTCTCCTGCCTCAGCCTCCTGAGCTGCTAGCATTATAGGCATGCACCACTGTGCCTGGCCATTATGTATAGTCTAATGACTGCCATCCTAACTGGAGTGAGATGAAACCCTCAGTGTAATTGTGACTTGCACTTCCCTGGTTACTAAATATGTTGATCATTTCTTCACATATTTGTTGGCCATCTATACTTCTTTTGAGAAGTGTCCGTTCAGTTCATTTGCCCATTTATTGATTGGATTATTTGTTTGGGTTTTTTTGGTGTAGTGTATTCTGAGTTCTTAATATATTCCAGATATTAATCCCCTGTCAGAAAAGTAGCAAAGATTTTTCTCCCATTCTTTTGGCTATTTCTTCAAGTCTTTCTCTGTAGCTTCCTTTTTTGTGCAAAGCTTTTTAATTTGATGTCATACCACTTATTAATTATTGGAATTATTTCCTGAGCTTTAGGAATCCTATTAAGAAAGTCATTGCCAGCACCTGTATGTGGAGTGCTGCCCCTAAGTTTTCTTCTAGTAGTTGCAAAGTCTCTACTCTAATCTCAAGGACTTTTGATTCATTCTGAGTAGATTTTTGTGCAGGGTTGGAGATATGGATCTAGTTTCATTCTTCTACATATGGATATTGAATTTTCCCAGGACCACTGTATTAAAAAGCTATCTTTTCTCCATGGGATATTGCTGGTTCCCTTGTCAAAGATCAAATGACTGCATCTATGTGGTTTTGTCTCTGTGTCCTCTAGTCTATTGGTCCACCTATCTGTTTTAATGCTAGAACCATGCTGCTTTGGTACTATACTTCTGTAGTATAATTAGAAATTGGGCATTGTAGTGTCTTAAGTATTGCTCTTACTGCTCAGAATTGTTTTATGGCTTTACATGCTTCATATGAATTTTAGGGCATTTTTATAGTTCCATGAAGAATTCACTGGGTGTTTTGATGGGGTTGAATTTTTAGATCACTTTTGGCAATATGACCATTTGCATAGTATTAATTCTGCCTAACCATGAACATGGGAGGAATTTTTATTTTCTAACGTCTGCTTCAATTTCTGACTTCAGTGTTCTATAATTTTCATTGTAGAAGTCTTTCTTTTGGTTAGATTTAGGTTTTATTTCAAGGAATCTTCTTTATTTTTCTTTTTTGAGTGTTCTCGGTGGAATAGTTTTCTCAATTTCTTTTATAGCTGATTCATTATTCTTGTATAGAAAAGCTATTGAGATTTGTACATTGATTTTGTGTCCTGCTACATTGCTGAACTGTTTACTAGCTCTCGAAGTCTCTGGCAGACCTCTTTGGATGTTTTAAGTATAGGATCATATCATATTTGACTTCTTCCTTTTCCATTTGTATCCTTTTAATTTCCTTCTTCTGATAACTGCTCTGGCTAAAATTTCAATTAGCGTACTGAATGTAAGTAGTGAGAGTGGACATCCTATTCTTGTTCCTGATATTAGAGAAAATGTTTTCAGTTTTCCCCTATTCACTAAGATGCTATATGTAGACTTTATGATATTGAAGTAAGTAGCTTCTATCCCTAGTTTCTTCAGTTTTTATAATGACTTTTCTGCATCTATGAATATAATTATGTGCATTTTGTCCTTATTCTATTTATGTGGTGAATTATATTTATTGACATGTCTAGGTTGAACCATCTTCACATCCATGGAATGAAACCCTATTGCCTATGATGTATAATCTTCTTAATGTTAAATATGCTTTGCTAATAATCTATTAAGAATTGTTGCATCTGGCTTTAGTATCAGTGTGATATTGGCTTCATAAAATGGTTTTGGAAGTATTTGTGGACTTTCTATTTCATGGGATAATGTGAGGAGCATTGGCATTAAGTTCTTCTTTAAAGATATGGCAGGATTCAGCTGAAAAATCAATCTGATCTTGTCTTAAACCTCTCTTTATTGAAAAGCATTTAACACTATTTCAATCCCACTGATTGATATTCATCTGTTTAGGTTTTCTATATCCTCCTGATTCAATTTTGGCAGGTCATATGTGTCCAGAAATTTATCCTTTTCTTCTGATATTCCAGTTCATAGGAAAATAAGTTTTCAAAATAGTCCATAATGATTCTCTAGATTTCAGTGGTATCTGTGGGTATATCTCCTGGAGTCTTCTTTTTCTTTTGATTAGTTTGGCTAAAGTGATTATCAATCTTGTTGACCTTTTCGAAGAACCAACTCTTCATTAAATTGATCCTTTATGTCTCTTTAACTCCCTATTCAATAATTTTGGTTCTGATCTTAATTATTTCCTTTCTTCTACTGGTTTTAAAATTGGTTTGATCTTGTTTGCCCCGGGCCTTGAGATGCATCATTAGGTTGTTTTGGGGATCTTTCTTGAAGGTAGGCATTCATAGCTATAAAGTTTCCTTTTACAACCACTTTTGCAGTGTCCCAGAGATTCTGGCATGTTATATCTCTATACACACTTGATTCTAAGAATTTTTTAATCTTTCCCCTGACGTCTTCAAAGGCCATTCAAAGGGTAGTGTTAAATCTCCACATGTTTACATAGTTTCCATAGTTTTTCTTGCTGTTGATTTTCTAATTTCATTCTATTATGATTAGACAAGATGCAAACAAGTACATGAACTTTTTTGTGTTTGCTAAGGCTTGCTTTGTGGCCTAAAATATGGTCTATTTTGGTCCATAAGCAGCTGTTGAATGATAAAATATTCTGTAAATGTCTGTAAAATCCATTTGAGTTATAGTATTTACTAGGTATGAGGTATCCTTGCTGATTTTCACCTGGATGACCTATCTATTGGTGGTAGAGGTGTGTTGAAATCACCCTCTACTATTTTATAAGATCTACCTAAAACTTGTTGAGTTCTGTTTATGTCATTAGGTGTACTGACATTTGAGACATAAATATTTACTACTATTTTATCTTTCTGTTGGATTATTCCCTTTACTAATATGAAGTGACTTTCTTGTCTCCTCTGATTAAATTTGGCTCAAAGTCTCTCTTGATGGATAGGACAGTAGCTACTCCTACTTGCCATCAGGCTCCATTTGCATGGAATATCATTTTCCACCCTTTCACTTTAGCCTGTGGATGTTCTTGTCTGAGAGGTGTGTCTTTTGCAGGCAATGCATGGGTGTGTCTTGTTTTTTAATCAAACCTTCCAGTATATGTTTTTTTAATTGAGAGCTGAGAACATTTAAATTCAGTGTTATTATAACAAAATGTGTATTTTCTGACATATTAATTTCTAATGTTTAATTTGATCTTAATTCTCAGTTGTTTAAGTACTTTTGTCCTGTCCTGAGCTATGCTATTTATCTTCCTCTTATTAAAAGATTTATTTAAGCATCTTTTGCAACACTGGCTTCAGTAGTCATGAATTCAGTTTATGCTTATCTTGCAAGATTTTTATTTCATCTTCAATTCTGAAGGATGGCTTTGCTGGATATAGCAATTTTTGTTTGTAGCTCTTATATTTCTGGGCTTGAACATACCATTCTAAGCCCAACTGATTTCAGGGTCTCTTTTGGGAAATCAGATGTTATTTTGATGGGTTTACCTATAAATGTGACCTTACATTTCTCTTCTGAGGCCTTTAAAATTCTATGTTTATTCTGTATATTTGGCATTTTAATTACAATATGTTATGGAAAAGATCTTTCTTGAACTTGTCTATTCAGGGTTCCAAATGTCTCCTTTAATCTATGTCCATCTCATTCCCAAGGTTAAAAAAAAAAAATTCTGCTATTGTTCACTGAAAAGGTTATCCATGTCATTAACCCGTATTTCTCTTCCATCCTTGATGCCCATGATTCTTAAGTTTGATCTCTTAATATTGTCCCAGAGTTCTTCTACATTCTGATCATAATTTCTTATTTTTTAAATAATGTCTGAATATTCAAAGCTGGCCAATTTGTCTTCAAGCTCTAAGATTCTGTCTTCGACTTGGTCTACTCTATTGGAGAGACTTTCAACTGACTTTTTTTATTTAATCTATTACGCATTTCATCTCTAAGACTTTTGTGTGGTTCTTTTTCATTATCTACTTACTGAATTTTTCATTCATATCCTATAATGACTTCCTTAAATTCATCCTGTTGTTTTTCTGTATTATCTTGTAATTCATTGATTGTTTTACATAATCATTCTTCTGAATTCTTTATCTGGTATTCTATTACTTCAATATTTTTGAAGTCATTTGCTAGTGAATTATGAACCTTAGGAGGCATCATATTACCTTGTTTATTCATGTTTCTTACTTTCCCATGTTATGATTTGTGCTTATGTTGGAATGAATTTCTCTTCTACTTTTATATGAGGATCTTTTAAGGGAACAGTCCTCTTTTGGTAAAGTATTCAAGGATGACTGCTGTGAATTATTAAATATAACTCACAGCAACCTGGGGTCCTTCTAGTAAGTCAGACAACTATTTGTATACAGAAGGGCCCATGAGGTACACCCTCTGTGATTGCTCTTCTAAACTTGACAACTCTATGTTTTCAATCTATATTTAGGCCCCTTGTCAGTATGGTGTCCTCAGTCTTTGTGTTATTTCTCTCCGCTGTTGCTGTAGGACCACATGTCTATGAGTGAAACCTGAGGGACCCCTAGTCATTCCTACATGGGGTATGGTCATCACTTTGGGTTTCTCATCTCCCCTACTCTTTGTGGTACAGTGTGGCTGAAGTTTGAGTGGGGTTAGGTTTGTGTGGAACAAGGTGTACTGACTCTTAGCTGGGATGGGGCACAACTCAGTAGCATAGAATCTACTATCACTATCTGTGATAGTGTCACACTAGATTACCAGCACTTCAGACAAGGGGGAAATAAATGACAGCAAAACAGCAGTCAATACAAAAAGTATTAAACTAAATACCAAGTCCTACTATGACATCTACAACACAAACAACCACAAAAATGGTGGTAGTCAGAAATTAATAACAACAAAAACAACAGTCAGCCAATGAACTAGATGTAGCACTGAAGTAAACATCAGTGAAAAGAATAATATCCACAATGCTAATAATCTCAACAACATGAATGGTGGGGGCAGAAATTACTAACTAATTTTAATTAATGATAAAAACATAGCTCATTAAGAGAAAAAAATGAGGTAGAATGGAAAAAGAAAGGTTAAAATATTCAAAAGGTAAAAGAGAGAAAACAGAACAGAGTTAATAGATGAAGGCCAAAAAGAAGGTGGGGGGACTAAATGGAGATAGAGCAAAAGAGACAGAGACAAGAAAATTTGACTATTAGAAGGAGAAAAAAGAACAACAGGAGGATAATAAATGGAAAAAAATGATTTAAAAGTAAAAATATGTGTGTATCTGTATGAGAACCAACAAAAAAAATCCTTAATGAATAATGAAAGAATTGTCTCCACTGGTCAAAACAATGGTAAAGGATGCATATTTACTACCTATGCTACTGCCCTTCTTTCCGTTTCTTCCTGGGCTATTCGGCCATAGAAGAAACACTGGGGGTTATTAAACCCTTCCTTCTGTGTTGCCTGCCAATCTGCTGTCTGGAGTGGCTTGGGATTGGAGCTGGGTGAAATAACTCTCAACTTCTCTGTTCACCAGTACAAAGAAGGATGGAATGGGAAGCACCACATATTGGAGTTTTGTCCAGAGAGACTAGATCAATGCATTCCTGGGGCAGAGCTAATGCGGAGTTCTAAATAGGAAGTTCTCTTGATTAGGGCCTAACTCTAATCAGAATTTTAGAACTTTGTCAGGAAGTTTCAACTCTGAAGAGATTAGATCATGAGATTAAACTCCTAGAGCCAGGGAGATGCTCATTTCTGCTGGGCATCTGTACCTCACACCCCGTCCATGAATTCTACTCATAAGGCAGAAGGATCAACCAGGTTAGTGGAGGGGATATAGCAGGTCTCACACACTAAAGCACCCATGACTATAGCCTTCTAAGACATAGTCCCTAAATGTAATCACATTCACCTATTTGATTTCCCAACTGTCTTCAGCTGGTTGGAGTCACCAGACTTGAAGGAAAAGTCAATTACACTTCTCTCCATACCTATGACCTGAATCCCCCTGGATAGAATCTTCTGTGTCTTCTTCAGTCATGTTCTGCCAGGTGTACCCTAGGCCACATGGTAGGTACCTGGACAGCGTAGCAATATTTGCTATGATATACCTACTTCCTGCAATAGCTCATTGTGGCTTCACAAGATGGTTCCCTGCATTGGCTATCCCTTCACAAGCTGAGAAACCTGGAGCACTTTTTAATACTCCAGATTGCTATGCAGCCTCTGAATCAGATATATTCTTAGTGCCCTTCTATTCTACAGATGTTTCCATGCTAAATTTGCCACTGTTTCTCTATCTTTTCATTTGTTACCTCTTTCCCCTGCAGTGACCTGGCACCACTGTCACCACTGGCTTGGCTCCATGTATTCCTCATTGTCCTCTGTTTGAAATACCAAAATTTCTGGGTCTCTGAGTCTAATCACTCAGAGTTTGAAATCCAATACTGAATTTCAATAACTTCCCTCAGTCAGGCACCTCACTAAGAATCAGGAGTCCTGCTGCTTCAATTCCAAGCCATGGAGCAACAGGAACATGTAGTCTTACTGTGCTGTGCTATTTTTTTTCAGTCCCAAAGCATTTCAGGGGAAGGAATTTGAGAAAAGAGCAGAAGCAAAAAGGTAACCCTCTAACATTCCCCTGCTTTTCTCCCTGAAGCAGGTCATAAGAGCTTCATTTGATGAGCTCCCTTTCTACACACAGAGGAAAAGAACATCTTTAGTTCTGAAGACAAAATTTCTGGTGAAGAGAATGACATGCCTACTGGTTCTGGAGTCTGCATAGGAGATCCTGGGACAACTGACAAAAATCTAGCAAAAAAGTAAGAATTCTTGCCAAGGCCTGCTCTCCTGGATTTCTTTATAGAGTACCAGGTGAAGAGGAAAGTTTAAAAAAACAAAACAAAACAAAAAAACTCTCCTTGTCCTCTCCTTTCCAAATTCAGTTTAGCAGGAAAAAAAAAAAAAAACACTTTCTTAATCTGTTATTCTTATATAAGTTTGGTTTACCACTAGTTATGGATCCTTTTCCTCTCAGGGACAACTTAAATATTGCTTTCCTGTTTGTCTCAACTTATGCCCTAAGAATTTGGCCTGACTTTCTGCCTGTCTGCGGCATCTGAGTTGTCAGTTTTGTTTGTACAAGCACCCAACTTCATGCTGGGAGCCCCCATGATATGGCCGGATCAAAATATGGGGTACAGCCGGGTGTGGTGGTGCACGCCTATAATCCCAGCAGCTCGGGAGAAGGATCGTGGGTTCAAAGCCAGCCTCAGCACCAGCAAGGCCCTAAGCAACTCAGTGAGACCCTGTCTCTAAATAAAATATGAAATAGGGGTGGGGATGTGGCTCAGTGGCTGAGTACCCCTGAGTTTGATCCCCAGTTCTAAAAAAAAAAAAAAAAAAATAATCAGAAAAATAAAGAGAACAAGTAAAATCGTAACCCTATTCCAATTAGCGTTCTCCTGCTGCTGGGGGGGGGGGGGCAGGGAGAATATCTGTGTTTGTCTTTCATTTGGCTCTGTGGGAATGGCTCTGGATCTGGAAAGTCCTTTTTGTTCCAGTCCTTTTTGCTTGGTAAATGGTGAAGGTTTATTGGTTTTGATTCCAGAGTACTTGGTAGCTTTAGTATAAAAAAGATCAACAGTGCCAGGAATATTTACTATTTGTCAAGACTGAAACCTGATAATAAAATACTTGAAAGGATTTTTCTGATTTTTTAAGGAGTACTATGGTCAGAAGGTGGCTACAAAGTAGGTTGACATTCAGAACCTCATAGGAGATACATACATTTTTAAGGACTCTCTCAATAGGATCCTGGTTCTCCCATGGGTCACCTGAAACCCTCTTTCAAACCCCTGTTGACTACACACTACATCAACTCCATCCATCTCCTTAAGTTTAAGCTCCCAGATTGGCACTTATAAGACCTCTACTTTCCATTTGCCCCTGCTCCATCTCTTGCCACTTTCAGACTTCCATCCAGTTCCCTGAGTCCTTGATTTGTCCCACTTCCAGTCCCTGCCCTCTCCATTCCTCTGTTCTCCACTGCCAGACCTTTTTCCTTCCCAGTACAGCCTCTCAGCCACTTGAACTTTAGGCCCCTTTCTCTCAACAGATTCAATATCCCCAAAAGTACCTGCCTGAGACTGAAAACGGAAAAAGTCACAACCTTCATGAGATGACATATCAGGGCAAGGCAAGGTCTTGAAGGTCTCCCCCACAAATACTGGTGGATAATAACCTTACACAACCCCACTGCCAGAAAGACTAGCACCAACGACCCTACACAGACCAGTGAGTTGTACTGCCATGTCTTACTCACTCGTGGATACAATTTATAAATGAAAGCTCTAAGACCTTGGCATCTGTCTATATGTTTATGTAATGCATACAAAAAACCAAAAACGAAGGGTGTTCAGTTTTGCATTATGCTATTTTTCCAATAGTAAAGAAGTGAGTTAATCCAATATCAATAATGAAAAATTACCATAGTTTCAACGATGATGGTGAGGTTACCTAAGCCATCAGTCAGAGCTACGTAGCTTCCTCCTTTCTCTAAATGTCCAACTGTTTTCAGGTAATACCAACCCGGTTGAGTAAACTGAGTTGTATGAGCTATAGAAAAGCAGAGAAAGGTACAAATGAGATAAAAAATGGTGATGATAGGTTTCTTTTAAAAAGTCTGTCTACTAATTTGAGTCTGACTGATTCTAACCAGCTATATTCTATTTTAAAGGAAAACATTTTCCAACCTCATATTTCATGTTTTAAATGATTAATTTAGTTAAATGATGTAAGTGCAAGGAGATTCATGGAACAACTGGTAAAAGATAAAAGAACCTGTCAATTCAAGAATATGTCTTTTTTTCATGAGCAAAATTAAGTCACTCCTCCCAACCTTTGCTCATCTCTGTTTAGCCCATCCTAACTAAAAAAGAAGGGGTGCGGTGGTTAAAAAAATGTTACTTCAATAACTGTACGGTTTCAAACAAACTTGTTTCCACAACATATATATTTATGGGTCACTTCTAAAAATGATTCTGAAAATAGATTAAGCAATATTCCAAGTACGCAGCCTCCCAAAATTAAAAAACACCCAAAGAGTCTCAAATTTCTAATAGTGTATCAATCACCTAGATAAGTAGGTTCAAGAATTTAAACATGTAAGGGGCTGACCAACCATGACTTCTAAGTCCAACTTAATTTTTTTGTATTTTTGAAAAAACAACTTAGGAGTTTAGAATAATGCCATGATAACATGATAAATTTCCTGATTACAGATCTGTCTGAGGAGCACACATCAACTAAAAATCACTGAAATACAGATTTAAAATTAAAACAAGTTCACTTTGTATTCATACTTTTCCTCTGAAAGCATTTTGCCTATGACTGTAGTCACGATTTTAAAACAAAATACTCATAAAAGTTTAATATTTTTACAAAAAAATTCAATATGAATCAATGGACTTTTTATTTGCTTGAATTACATTCATAATATGGTATAGCCCTTCATCAAAAAGTGAAACCACGCCATCCACTGTCTGCATGATCTCAACTTTCCTTGTGACTCATGAATGAAACTGTAGAAAAAGCTTTGTTTCAATGGGAATGGATCAATTTACAGCCCTGTCTTTGAGTTCTACAAATCGTGTCCTGTCTGGGACAGATTTGATTACTCCTCCTGGCTTTGGGAAACTCAACCTGTCTCCAGCTACAATTCATCTCAAATTCCTTTACTCCATAAGAATTTGTAATTGTGTTGACTTTTCCTTTAAACTGGTTCTAACATCTGCCTGGTTCCTTTATCATTTGAGTAACACAAAATCTTAAGCATATGCTCATTTTTTGTCTGTGTGAGAATCATGATTTTATCTTTTCTGAAAATGAGCTTTGAACAACACCCACGAGTAGATTTAGGGAACAATCTAAAGTCATTATATTTCATATGTTTATATTTACTTACTTATTTAATGATTCAATAAATATAGCACTTGTTAATCAATTTATATTGCTATTTATTACCTTCAATTTTGTTTGGTAGCATACTGTTCTAATCAAAGTAATCAATATAAAAAGACAAACTGTCTCCTAATTTTAAGACTTTTAGATGCTCTGAATTGGAATAAATCTGCATGAACACATCATTTTACTTGCCATTATCATAACTTGTGATACTTAGGTGATATTTCTGTCTCCACCACTAGACACTTCTTTCCCTCCTTTCCTTCCCTCCCTTCCACTTCCTCCTCCTCCTCCTTCTTCTCTCTCTTTCTCTCTTTTTGTCTCTCTTTCTCCCTCTCTCATTCTCTGTCTCTCTTTTCCAATCTTTCTCCTTCTCCCTCTCCCACTCTTTTTTCTAAGGGTCTGGTTTTAGAATAATTATCTGTGGAATATAGAAAGTGATCTCATTACAAATAATATTCTTATAAAACACTGGCTATTCTCACTTAAAATAGAAACACACACTTAAGACATGGACACACACACAGTCTGTATAGTCTCCTCTAAGTGTTCAGAGAGTGAGAGAATCTGAAATGGTTCAGATACCTGATACCCAGACAGGAGATTCTACCACATAGTGTCCACTCCATGGCTCCTGGGCAGTCATCAATCCACATCGCCCATACGGCAACTGTTCATAGTAACTAGCCACCAAATTCCAAGCGATTGTGCTAAAAGATTTATTTGATAAAAAAGAAATACCAGAACAACTTGTGAGAAAATGTAAATATCTATGAATCTTGAGTAAAAAGTTCTTATCATAATTACATATGTAATTGACCATAAAATGACTACCCAAAAAACTGTAAGTTGCCTAAGTTCACTCACATTTTGAAATATCCAGTGTTGTATGCATCTAAACATTTCCAATGGTGAATTACACATAATAAAAAATACACAAATGTGTACAGGATACACAAGCTTTTTACTGTACAGTGGTATAGTCACACAAGCTTTTTATTGAATTTTCCTTTTTTCTTTTCCACTATAGTACTAGGGTTTGAATTCAGAGGCATTGTACAACTAGGCTACATTCCCAACCCTTTTTATATTCTATTTTAAGGTCTCGCTAAGTTGCTGAGATTGGCCTTGGACTTGAGATCCTCCTGCTTCAGCTCTCCTACCTCAGAGGTCACTGGGATTATAGATGTGTACAAATATCATTTCAGCTTGTATAATGCTACTAATTAAAATAGAAACTTCCATTTTTTGGGAAAAGGGAAATATTCAATGAGGTATATTTTCTACGTTGGTGTTTCCCAAATTTGCAGAGTCACCTGCGATACTGAATAGACAGAGTCCCAAAACCTTCCTTATAGATTCTGCTTTGGTTAAGTATGTGCAGCTGCCTAGCAATCAGTAAAAACAAGTACCTTGGGTGCTTCTTAAGACAATGCAAGTTTGGAAAATACTGCTTTATGTAACAGAATATACACAGGCATGCAAAATCAAATATACTTAAATATCAAAGGAAATTCATAAAGAAATGTTAAGTGAAAAGCGTATCACCTAACAGATTATATAGTGTGGTCTCAATTTTGTATTAAAAATATATATGTTATAGGATATATACCACTATTTTTAAGGATAGTTATTTCTGGATGGTAAGATTATAGGTGACTTTGTATCACTCTTCTTACATGTATCTTCAACTTCTAAATTCTGTGACATAAACATTATCTTAACACCAAACAGGACGTGAAAAGCATTATTTTTTTCTAAAAGATATCCAAAAAATGCAAATGTAGGTCAACTTGCATTAACGTCACAAAAATACATAAGTTGGTTTGCCCTTGTTCTAGTTTTCAAGGTCTTAGAAGGCTAATGTGAATCTAATTATAATTAAAGTGTCATCAAAGCAAACAAGAAATACTTCCTTTAGAAATAAATAGACATATTCTCCCTTAAGAACCTCTGTTTTGAAAATAAACAGTTACCCAAGTTAAGAGATCCCATGAGGAATCAGCCAGGCAGACCAAGAAGTAGTCAGTCTTATACAACATATGACCTGTTTTTGTGTTTTGTTTTGTTTTGTTTGTTTGTTTGTTTGTTTTGTTTTGTTTGTTCGTTTGTTATGTTTTGTTTTGTTTTGTTTTGTTTTAGATGCTGATAGACCTTTTATTTTATTCAATTATTCTTATGTGGTGCTGAGAATTGAACCCAGTGCCCCTCACATGCTAGGCAAGTGCTCTACCACTGAGCCACAGCCCAGCCCCTTTTGTGATTTTTTTTTTTAAGATCACTATTTTTAAAAATGGTGAAGAAGAAAACTTAAGATTAAGAGAGACTTGAGGGCCACAGCTTCTATGTGGAAAGCATGGTACTTAACTAGATCTTTTTTTAAGAAAACAGAAAGTGAAAAATGACATTTTAGAGGACAATGAGAAAAATCTGTATGTAGATGGGGTATTAGAAATATTTTAAAATGCTCAAATGCATGAAAATGCTATTCTAATCATGTAAAGAATACCTTTATGTTTTAGAGACACTTAAATTTAGGGTATGGTGACATGATATATAATTCATTTCATAACCGTTAATTTAAAATATATGTTGCTTGTCAAAAATCATAGAACTTCATGAATCATACTATATATGTTATACCTCAATTAACAGGACTTTACTTAATATAAGTTATACTCAAATATGGAAAAACAGGTACAGATTAGATGTAAATTAGATGTAGGTATAGGCATAGATGAAGCCAACAACACAAATGTTAAAATCATTCAATCCATGTTGTGAGAACATGGAAGCCCATCATCCTTTTTTTCTACTTATTGTCTAAATTTGCTGTAATAGAAACCCTAAAAGGCTTTCAAAAACTTACGAAGTCATGTGGCCATTGACATAATTTTGATTTAATATGCGAGCCCAACAGCCAGCACCCACATCACTATTTAAAGTGCTAAAATCTTCAGAGGACCAAAGCTTCTTCTCAGTCAGCCTTGCAATCTGTACCGTATGCGTCCCAGGATAATGAGCCCTAGAAAAGAAAAGGGAAAAGTCAGTGGGTAAAGGTCAGAATGTGGCACTTACAAATATTTGCTGAGTGAATTAAACACAAGTTTTCTCCACGGTTTCTCATTTTTGAAAACTGGGCAGCTTCCAGATAGATGACAGATTGAATGTAAGCATCTGCTTCCCAATTTCTGTCCTGAGATACTCTTACAGTGATAACAAAAAAAAAAGCAGAGAGAAAAACCTACAGTTGCACATATGACATAAAATAGATGGAAGCATACTGATGGCTGGAGATGGAAAAGGATACAGTCTACAACACTCCAAGAGGAGAACAGGTAGAGCTGGGATTCAGACTTTCCAAGGGAAGCTAGAGAGCTTGGGGGCAATAGGAGAGAAGAAGCAAGGAGGAGGCCAATAACAAGACTAATGAGTTTATTACATAAAGCAGCACCCTCTCCCTTACTCCTGCTCCTAGTGTACAGAAAGGAGGTCAGCTTGGCACTTATGCCCATGCAAAATACAAAAACAAAAACAAAAAAACAAAACCTACAGTTGATTCTTTCTCAAATAAAAAGAATAAACTATATTGTCAAATGTAGAAGTTACTCTCTCAGAATTGTTGTAGTTCTCAACCTGGGTAATTTTGTCCCTGAAGTGGATATTTGCCAAAATTTAGAGATACTTTTTCATCTGCCCCGCTTGGGGCAGGGGAGATTTGACATACTAGCATCTAGTGAATCAAGGTAAAAAATGCTACTGAACATATAAAATGCATAGGAGAGATCTCCACAACAGGAATATCCAGTGAAAATATCAATGGTGTAGAAGATGAGAAGTTGCCCCAGAAAATGAATCCCTCCCTCACTCCAGCATTTGAAGAGAGTCAATCTGGTGAAGTATAAATGAATACTTATCATTGCAGGAGTAACATACTGCCATAATGAGGACTATTGAAGCAACTGATTACGTGAATAAAAATATGTATGAAATAGTAAATGTAAAACGGAAAACAGACTGCGAACACAATAAGAAGAGTGCATGTTAGGTAAATAACTCTGGGAATAAGAGTGTATACTTTTTAGGTCAACAACTATTTATTAAAAAAAATTTAACACCAATATAAGCAGAATAAGAAAGACTGGATGATATCAGAATTCCAATCTTGGTAGTTTGGTGTTAGCAGTATTCATAACAACAAAAGAATGATTGTGAAGACATTTTGTTTTAGAATTTAATGTCCTTGCACAATTACCTTAAACTTGGGAAACCAAACTACTAATCTTTAAGGAGACAATAAAATGGTGAACTAGAAACTTTGGGCACAAAGCAGCTGCTTCTAAGAGTGAATCAAACCGACAGGTATGCACGATGAGGTAGGGGAGCATGGGAAAGTGCTGCAGCACAAGTGAGAGGTTCAGTGACAGGAGAAGCACAGAAATACTGGTTTCTAGAATAATAAGAGAATTGATCAAAGAAATGGACTGCACCAGAGAGGGGTACATGGCAGCTCAGTGTGGGAGGGAAAGCTCCCTTCCATGGGCTAAAAGAGATTCCCAGTGATCTCAAGAAATGCAGAGTCCATTAATGAGCAATTACACACTTGAGCAGACAGGACAACTGGACTCTGTGCCAGATTTCCACAGTGCCAGGATAGAGAGTCACCTTAAGAAAGACTCCATTGTCTAGGCTTTCTGTGGGAGATCAGAACCTCCTGCATTTTATATATATCTTCAAGACCCAACAGTCACTTTTTTCTCACTGGGTCAACAGGCACCCACCCTGAGAGCAGGCTGGTTCCAGGTAAGACACTACCACACAGATCCACTGAGAACTCTGGATGGAGGGAGGAGAGGTTTGCCAGTCCTCTTCCTTCCCTTTATTCTGAGTGAAGGGAAGCAGAGAATGTTTCCATTTAAAATTGGTGATTTGACCTTTGTGACAGGAAGAGAGACCAGCTCCATGTGGATTCAGAAGGGAGCTGGGACCAGGAGTACGGCAGCTGGGACTGCTAGAAAACCTGCTACCTACAGCTCCCAACCACACTCAGATCCTACAGCCCAATTCCCTCTTCCCCATCAGAGACAATCAGAGGAGTCCCTAAAGCACTGGGACACCTGCTACCCTCTAAGTGCACTGAGAAAGGCTCTCAGGACTTAGGGTACAGTGCAGGTTTAGATAGGTCCACAGGCTCTGTGGACAAGACTGGGTTTGGCAGGCAGTTCCTACCATATTCATAACCCCAACCCCACTTACAACAACCAGGTAGTAAGGGTCAATTTAGTTCTGTAGCAGACAACTTCCCTCAGCAATCACTGGTGGGCAAAGAGGGGCAGAGCTCAGGCTACTACAGTCTCCCCTAACAGGTCTGGCAGGTTTGGGTTGGAGTAGATAAGGAACAAATTAACTATAGTTGTATCCTACAATTCACCCCACATCCCACACTGCATAGCTGACAGATTTTAAAATTAAAAGTCTCAGAAATAACTCTCTCCATTTAAATTATCTCAGAATGAAATCTTTTATATATGTATATGTATAATTAGGGTATATATATATATATATATATATATATACACACACATATATATTTATATACACACTAATTTTACTATCATTAATGTGTATTTCTTTTGGCCTGTTCTATTATTACTCTCCCTTTTCAATCTTTTGTTAGTGGAGTTAATTTTTAATAAGTTTTTATTGTATGTTGATGTTATGGTTTGGATGTGAAGTGTCCCTAAAAAGCTCAGGTATGAGATAATGCAAGAAGGTTCAGAGGAGAAATGATTGGGTTATGAGAGCCTTCACCCAGTGAATTAACCCCCTGGTGGGATTAACTGAGTGGTAACTGAAGGCAGGTGGGGTGTGGCTGGAGGATATGGGGCACTGGGGAAGTGGCTTTGGAGTATATATCGGTATCTAGCAAGTGGAGATCTCAATCTTTCTCTCTCTCTCTCTATTTTCTGATCATCATGTGAGCTGCTTCCCTCTACTACATTCTTCCTCCATGATGTTCTGCCTCACCTGGAGACCTGAGGAATAAAGCTACCTACCTATGGATTGAGATCTCTAAAACCGTGAGCCCTCAAATAAACTTTTCCTCCTCTACAGTTCTGGTTGGGTTCTTCTATTCACAGCAGCAAACTAATACAGTTGATATACACATTGTATTCAGCAGTTAATGAAACTTTCCCCCAAAGAAACCACATTTTAGACCACAAATAAGTCTTAGCACTTACAAAAAACTGAAATAATTTCCTGTATCTTATCAGATCATAATGGAATGAAATCACATATCAACAGCAAGAGAAACTACAAAAACTATACAACATGTACAAAAATACAACAATGCACTTTTCAATGATCACTGGGTCATGGGGGAAACCAGAGGGAAGTTTAAAAATTCCTAGAATCAAATGAAAATGGAAATACAACATTCTAGAATCTGTGGGATACAGTAAAGGCAGTTAGGATAGAATTTTATAGCTATAGGTGCCTACATTAAAAAATCTGAGTGATCTAAAATAAATTACCTACTGATGTATAAAGAACAACAAAGGAAACCCAAAACCAGAAGGCAAGAAATAATAACGATCAGAGCTGAAATTAATGAAAAAGAGGTGAAAAGAATAATATAATAGTTTGATGAATTGAAGAATTAGTTCTTTGCAAAGATAAACAAAATTGATAAACCCTCAGCCAAACCAACCAAAAGAGAGAGAAGATACACATGAATAAAATTTGAAATGACAAAGGAGATATCACTACAGATATCACTGAATCCAGAGGATCATTAGGGACTATTTTAAAAACTTACATTCGAATAAATTTGAAAATCTATAAGAAATGGATACATTTCTAGACATATACAACTTACAAAAACTGAACCAACAGGATATTAAAAAAAAAAATAACTAAACAGACTAATTACAAGCAATGGGATTATATCCCCACCACAAAAAAGCCTAGGACTGCATAGATATCCAGCTGAATTTTACCAAATCTTTAAAGAACTAACAACAGTTCTCCTCAAACTATTTCATATCATAGAAAGGGAAGGAATGCTTCCAAACTCATCCTACAAAGCCAGTATCACCTTGATACCAATACTTCATAAAAAAGTGACAAAGAAAATTGCAGACATATATCCTTGATGCACATAAACACAAAAATCCTTAAAAAAGTACTGGAAAACTGAACTCAATAACACATTAAAAAGACCACACAACTATGATCAAGTTGATTTCATTTCAGGAATGCTAGGATGGTTCAACATATACAAATCAATAAACCTAATATATCAATATATCATATATCATATATCAATTATCAATATATCATAGATCAATTCAAAAATAGAAATCACATGATCATCTCAATAGATGCAGAAAAAGCCTTCAACAAAATTCAATATCCTTTCATGATAAAATCCCTGAAATAAACTACGTATAGAAGGATCTTTTGTCACAATATTGGCCATCAAGGACAAACCCAAATCCAACATCACACTGAATGGGAAAAACTGAAAGCAGTTCCTCTAAAATCAGAAACAAGACAAGAATGTCCCTCTCACCATTTCTATTCAAGAGTACTTGAAATCTTAGTCAAAGCAATTGGGCAAGAGAAAGAAATAAATTGGTATAAAAATAGGAAAAAAGAAAGCCACATTATCACTATTTGTAAAATATATGATCCTATACTCAGGAGGTCTTAAAGGCTCTATCTGAAGACTCTTAAATCTGATAAACAAATTCAGCAATATACCAGGATAAATATATCAACATAATCAACAGTTTGAAACACCAATAATGAATCAACCATTTGAGAAAGAAATCAGGAAAATAATTCCATTCACAATAGCTTCAAAAAATAAAATAAGCCGGGCATGGCACACACCTGTAATTCCAGCAGCTCAGGAGGTTGATGCAGGAGGATGGTGTGTCCAAAGCCAGCCTCTGCAACAGCAAAGTGCTAAGAAACTCAGTGAGACCCTGTCTCTAAATAAAATACAAAATAGGGCTGGGGATGTGGCTCAGTGGTTGAGTGCCCCTGAATTCAATCCCTGGTACATCCCAAAAATAATAATAAATAAAATAAAATAAAATCCCTGGGAATAAATCTAACCAAGAAAGTGAAAGATGCTTACAATACAAATTACAGAACACTGAAGAAAGATATTGAAGAAGACATTATAAGATGGAAATTGATTGATGTAATTTTATATTGTCCAATGGTCATATTTCTGAAAGTGATCTTCAAATTCAATGCAATACCATCAAAACACCAGAGGCATTCTTCCCAGAGCTAGAAAAATCAATCCTAAAATTTCTATGGAAAAGAAAATAGCCACAGCAATGCTGATCAAAAAGAGCAATGTTGGAGGTATCACAATATCTGATTTCAAAATATACCATAGAGTCACAGTACCAAAATCAGCATGGTGCAGGCATTAAAAACGGACAAGTAAACCAATGGAATGGAATAGAAGACACATATATAAACGTGCACAGCTGCAGCCACCTGATTCTTGATAAAGGTGCCAAAAACATTTCTTAGAGAAAAGACAGCCTCTTTAACAAGAGGTGCTGGGAAAACTCAAATATCCTTATATAGAAGAATGAAAATTAATCCCTATAACCCTGTATAAAAAACAATTCAAAATGCATCAAATACATAATAATAACACATGAAACTCTGAAACTGCTAGAAGGAAACAGGGGAAACATGATAAGATAAAGTCACAGGCAACAACTTCCTGAATAGGACTCCATTAGCTCAGGAAATAACCGCAAGAACTGATGAATGGTACAGTATCAAATTAAAAATCTTCTTCACAGTAAAGGAAGCAAAGGAGTACAGAAAACCTACAAAATGGAGAAAATCTTGGCCAGCTATTCTTCCAACAGAGAATTAACACCCAGAATATAAAACTAACTCAAAAAAATAAACACACAAAAAAAATTCCAGTCAACAAATGGGCAAATGAACTAAATACACACTTCTCAAAAGAAGTACAAATGTCCAATAACTACACAAAAAAAGTTCGACAACTTTAGCCATAGGGAAAATGCAGATCAAAACTACACTGAGATTCCATCTTACCCTGGTCAGAAGGGCAATCATCAAAAATGCAAACAACAATAAATTCTGGTGAGGATGCAGGGAAAAAGGAACACTTATACAATAACTGTTGGTTGGAATATAAATTAGTTCAGCCATTGTCGAAATCAATATGAAGGTTCCTCAAAAAACTAAAACTAGCACTACCATACGATAGAGCTATACCATCTCTGGGTATACACCCAAAGGAATTAAAGTCAGCATGCTATAGAGATACCTGTACACCCAAGTTTATCATGGTACAATTCACAATAGCTAAGTCATGGAATCACCCTAGGTGCCGAACGGATGAATGAATAAAGAAAATGTGACATATATACACACTGGAATATTATTTAGTCATAAAGAAGAACAAAATCATGTCCTTTGCAGAAAAGGGGATGGAATGTGTTAAATGAAATAAGCCAAACTCAAAAAGTATCATTTTTTTTTCATAATCTGGGGAGGGGGAGACAACAGAAATGTAAAAGTGAGATTATTGGAGAAGAAGGGGTCAGGAGGAGGGGTGAGAGGGGAGGATGAGTAATGGGCAGGTGGACATCATCAAAATATGTTATAGATATGTACAATTATTAGACAATGAAACCCACTATTCTGTATAATCAATATGCAACTGCTCTTTAACTACTAATCTTTTTAAAGATATAACTTGAATAAATTTCCACACTTTTGATTTATTCTTTTAGCCCACAGCTCATTCTATAATCATGATAATTTGCTTTGGCACCTCAGCAAAATACTTAGCTAGTTGTCTTCAAGGAAAATGCATGTCTGATGTAGCTGGTTAAAATATACTTGTATATTTTTAAATCCTGACCAAAGTATAGACTATCATGTTACCTATGATCAATAGATGTTAGAATTATGAGTGACTTCTAATTCTATAGTTACAGTTCTCTACAATTTACAATTTGCTATAAAAAGCATGCACAGGAGCAGGTGACCTAACAGTATTCATAAAATGAAGAAATTGTTACTATGTGCAAAACCTGAGTAATTTATTAAATGATCTGAACAAATAAGGACAAAACTGACACTAAAATTTGAGCCTTTCCCAATGTCCAGATCTATTATTACAGTTCAACAAAATTAAAAGGCTCTTTAAAAATACAAATTTTAAATATAACCCAGTCAAATAAAATTTCCCTATCATTTCACAGCATGACTTTTGCAAACTTCAAATGACAAATTTAAGATCACTGAAAATGAGCCGACTTTATAGCAAAAAAAAAAAAAAGCAGAGCAATGTATCTACCCTGAATTGAAAGAAAATTAGAACCTCTAGACAAGGCAAAACTTGACAGCAGCTCA
Source organism: Glaucomys volans (assembly GCA_020662805.1). NCBI lineage: Eukaryota > Metazoa > Chordata > Mammalia > Rodentia > Sciuridae > Glaucomys > Glaucomys volans. The sequence continues at coordinate 640,080 of JAJEJO010005651.1, read as the reverse complement.
GTTTCTAAATCCCTAGCACTCTTCCTGATATCAAACAGAACAAACAGGTGACATTAATAAACAAGATATCCATAGACATCTTGGATGTGTAGCCAGGCGTGGTGGCGCACGTCTATAATCCCAGCACCTGGGAGGCTGAGGCAGGAGGACTGCGAGTTCAAAGGCAGCCTCAGCAACTTAGCGAGGCCCTAAGCAACTCAGTGAGACCCTGTCTCTAATAAAATACAAAATAGGGCTAGGGATGTGGCTCAGTGGTCGAGTGCCCCTGAGTTCAATCCCTGTTTCAAAAAAAAAAATTGTGTATATCTATACACCAAATAACAAAGCAGCAACTTTCATACAGTTCAAACTGCATAAAATGGACAGGAGAAGCAGAATTCTGCTGATAAGAGGACTCACTGCTGGTAGCCCTGGACAGCTGAGGTGGACAATGTAATTAAGACACAGAGTACATAAACAGTATAATCAACTAGACGGATGTTATTATATAAATATACACAATGTTCAACACTGAATTCTGATAAGAAACTACACACTAAATCAAAAAGACTCTCTTGAGAAAAATATTTTAAATTTAAGTAAATGATTTGACATTAAATGGCCACAGTGCTATTAAGTTAGGAATTAATGATAACAAAACAAACTATATGTGATAAAGCTAAAGTTCAGAGAAAATTTTACTGCATTAAAATTGTCTGTATCAATAAAAACAAAATAAATTAAACATCCAGTTTCTTCATAAGACTCAGTGAAACCTACACTTTAATTTTTCCTAACCAAATATATTCCAGATCAACATAACTTTCTCAAGACTTGAGCTATTTATGAAAGTTTTAACAACAAAGGCAAAATCTTCATTCTAATTTCAATGTATAAAATGTTTAATATAAGCATATAAACACATTGCTTCTCGTCACCCCCTCAAAATCAATCCTAAATCTAATCTAATCATGTCTCTACCAATTTCCAATAAGAAACAGGTTACATAAGCATGTTAAATTAAACTACAAGGATGAAATCAATAAATCTAGACAGAAACTTTACAAGACAAACAACATAGTTTCTTCAACAAATAAGAGAAAAAAAAAAACCTAAAGATTAAAAGTCTTAAATATCAATGAATCACAATGTGATCTGGATCTGGATCTTAAATGGATCCAGTTTAAATATCAATGAATCACAATGTGATCTGGATCTGGATCTTAAATGGATCCAGTTTCAACCAAACAAAACTGCAAAATAATAACAATAGGCATCTACAATATCAAGGATCTTACATTTTTGTGTAATAATCATATTTCTATAAAAGAATTTATATCTTTAGAAATACATGGTGAATTTTTTTTAATGGAAAAAATACTATAAAATGTCCGAGATTTATTTCAAAAATATGTGAGGAGGAAGGTTTAAGGAGTGGGTAAGTGTGGGTGGAGAACTGATCAGTGGTTCTTAGTTTTTCAGGCTCAGTGACAGGAACATCATTATAATATTCTACCTACTTTTGTGTACTTTCAAAATTCTCCATAGGTTGGGGAAAAAAGCATATGTAGAGATCAGAGACTTCACAACAGAACCAGTTCCACACATATATATATTCTATTTTTCAAATGTTTTAACACTACTTCATTGGGGAACCCAACCCTGACCTCTCAGTGCCCAAATGGATTAAGGAATAGAGTCAAAACTACACTACTAAGGACACATAACAAAAGTTAGTCAAGGAGGTGAGCACACCAAACCATTTACAAGGGTTCATGCAAAAACTCCTAGCCACAGTGTGATGGTTTAGATCTGGTGTCGCCCAAAAACTCACAATGCAAGACAATGCAAGAAGGTTTGGAGGAAAAATGATTGGGCTATGACCTTAACCTAATCTGATTGATTGATCTCTGATAGGATTAACTGGGTGGTAACTGGAGGCAGGTGGGGTGTGGCTAGAGGAAGTGATTCACTGGGGCGTGACTATGGGGTATATATTTTGTATCTGGCAAATGGAGACCTTTCTCTCTGCTCTCTGATCACCATGTGAGCTGCTTCCCTCTGCCAAACCCTCCCTCCCTCCATAATGTTCAGTCTCCCATCAAGCCCCAAAGAATGGAGTCAGCCTTCTATGGATTAAGACCTCTGAAACCATAAGCCTTCAAATAAACCTTGCTCCTCTACAGTTGTGCTAGTCAGATCATTTAGTCGCAGCAGTGAAAAAGCTGACTAAAACACACAGGAAACCTGACTTCAGAACTAATTTCACAACACTGCCTTTAAAATTTATAAAATTAAATACTACTCTGCCATTAATCTACATAAAGCCCTATTTCATTACTCCAAATAGCAACACATATTTAAAACATTACCAAACATTTCTATGTCACAGAAGGATCCCTGAGTACATACATTGCAAAGGGAAAGGTATGAAGCATGAGTAAGACATGCTTTAAGCTTTAAGAGAATGCCTTATCTTCTGAGAAAGTAATCAAACAGGGAAGAGAACACAAAAACAAAGACACAGTCCATACCCAGAGCAAGCAGCCAGAAACTGCTAGTTTTCAAAGTAAAGTGTACCTTACCCTATAACATCCACCACCTTCCAGAGTGCAGAGTCCAGCAGCACGGAAGTAGAAATAGGCTCCCAGAGATTATCACTCGCTATGATTTTGACTCTCTGTAGACCCTGAGAGTCCAGCATCCTTCTCAACACCTTTTGAGAGGGAAAGAGAACACAGGAATTAATAACAGTTACAAATGAGGTTTTCGCTATTGAATTATGATCAAAATATCTTAAAGTATCTTCAAGAATCAGCATTCTCCATGATGATTTCAATATATATTATTTTGCAATAGAAATGTGCCACCTGAGGTAAAAATATTTTACAGAGTTTTCCCTCTGACTTTAAAATTATGTTTAAACAGAGAACTTGGGAGGGTAGAAGTGAAGAATGTAAGTAAAAATAACCAGAAAAATAATACTACACAGAAAAAAATATTATTATTTTGTTATACTTTCTTATAGGAATTTTCCTATGCAGACATAATAATAAAATTGGGATCATATTATACATACCATTCAGTAAAATGCTTTAACCTCACCTTATTTTAAGTTTCTCTCAATATCTTTAAATATTCTGCCATTATCAAAAATATTACAGTTCCTGGGGCTGGGGCTGTAGCTCTGTGGCAGAGCACTTGCCTAGTGCGTGTGAGGCACTGGGTTTGAATAAAATAAAGGCATTGTAAAAAAAGAAATATTACAGTTCCTAATATTTTGTACCATATTAGAAGAACTAAGAAATACTCCATTCTTACTATCAAGTCTTTCACACTTATAAGCAGGACAGAAAATTTTAAAATCAACTTATAGGACTGCTCACCTACAAAATTTAAAAGAAAGAAGCTAAATTCTAACAGGCAAATAAATCGACAAAGCACAAATTGAGTGCTTTCACTGGTACTTAGGACCATCCATGGGCCATGAGGACTCTCAAGGCAGCACAAGATGGAACCCTCAACCTCAGGTGTGAACACACTCACCAAGACACCGAAACTACCAGTGTGAACTAGAAAATCAGAGAGCATGTACATAACAAAATGTATGGGTTATCTATAGGTATGACAGGAGCAGAGAGGACACCATTTAGCCCAGGATCAGAAGCATCTGATTTTACAGCGGAAGCAGCTCTTGAGGAATGGATACAAATAAGCTCCCTGCTGTCCAAACACCCAAGTACTTAGAACTGTCTGGCACATAGGAGCAGGTGCTCAATAGTATCAGCTGAATCAATTGAGATAAGCAAACATAAACAATTTTGCAAGCTTTCTTTCCACACTAACTTTCAAAACCAAGGAAATTTCCATTTAATGTGCTCTTTTAGGAGGCAAAAGATAAAAGCTGAAATTAAATTCATACTTTATAATTGATGGTTTCTTAAAACTAATGTATTATGGTATTTCAGAAAATACGGTGGGAATTGAAGTGACAATCCAAATTCATCTTTCAAACAAGGTTAACTGAGTCTGAGGGAACTCTGAAAGCAACACAAACAGATCCTCAACAGTAGATAAGAGAACAACCTAAGATTCAGTACAACTGAGAATCTCTACCCCTCAATTAGGAGATCAGCCTTGAGTTTCATCACCACGAAACCTTTCTTATTGTTACAGAGAAGACAGAGAGAGCAACTTAGTCAAATTTGCACTTGTCACTATGCATACCTTGTTTTTCTAGTCCTATTCCTAGATTATCACCAGATTGCTTATTTTTCTACATAGTACATTTGAATAATATCTGAAAACATACAAGTCTATAAGCTGTGATTTATAAATAAGTTTCCATCCCAAAGTCAGTATGATTAGCAGCATTCTTTGTGCAAAATTTCATCTAGCATATTTTCAAATGTTTTTGGTGTGGAAATTTTCCCTTTCAAAAAAAAAATGCTTGGATGAAGCCCTATTTATAAGATACATGGGAAGGATGATGTTCTGGAGGATCCAGAGACTGCAAATCCATTTCTTTCTACCACCTCCAGATCCTAGATGGAATTTTTCAGACACAATTTTAAAACCCTAAGAATACCATGAAAATCAGACTAAATCATAAATATAATTATACAACAAAAATAAATTTAAAAATAAGCAGAGCCCTTATCATCTTTATATAAATCACTTGTATTACATTTATTTTTACTCTTAAAACCAAATCCTCATTCTTTTCAGGAGCTATCTTAATAAATACTACATGGAATATATATTCATTAAGGTTATCAAACCAGAGCACCTACATTCATTTTTCTTTATTGTACTATAGTTATCTCAACAGACTATAGATTTCAATAGAATTCTGCTGCAAAAAAGAAAAACTGACATCCTTCAGGTAACCTATTAAGAGAAAAAGAAATGGAGTCTAAACTGCTCAAAACACTGATGATGAGTCTTAGACCAATAATTAGTCTCCCAACTCAGGTGAGTTCAGTTGGCATACACTGGCGCCAAAACAGACTTAAAACAGTAAAAACTAATAATAATGATTATAGTTATAAGAAGTTAAAAAATGAATAATAATATATAGTCCCTTCAGTTCCAAATCATTAAAAGAAAAAGGAAATCAGATTCTAATACTTTTCTAATAGTTCTCTAATGCTTCTCACAAATGACAAACTAGAGAGACATGTATAAGCACAATAAAATAAAACAAGCTTTGAAAAGTCAAATGCGGTGAGGTGCAAAGCCAGGCACCTGGCACTGTTACGATCCTGTGGCCCGGCTGTCCACCTGTTCAGGGGACATTATGCGGCACATGCGATAGCAGCTTCTGCTCCATGCTCTTGCTTTCATCAGCTCTGCTCTCACAGCAGTCAGGACGTTCCATTAACAAGCTTTGAGCTTCGATGTCACAGCACCTCCACTGCCCCACCTCCCACACCCAACCCACCCCACCACACTCCCACAACGCTACTGGTAATACCCGTAGCCAGGAGCTGAATGAGTTACCTGGCTCTGGCTGCAAGGGCAACTACCAAACCCAGCCTCTCTCTGGCCCTGCACTACAGATCAGTTCAATGTGCCACCACTCAGTGAACACACGGGTGCACTCATTGGGCTAGGTGCCCGGCTTCTCCTCCTGATCTAATTCATCTTTCAAGACTTGCTCTTCCCCTGCATTCCTTTACATTTCAGCCTTGGACTCCCTGCAAGTACGCACCCTGCCTTTGCAACTAGGGCAGTCCCTAAAATCTTAAAAGATTCTAACTAGACATCACTTCCTCCAACAGCCTTCCCCAGTCAACTCAGGGAAGGGTGCCTCCTGAGAATCCTGTATTGCACTATTCTGTTAGAGAAGTTAGAACTGATATTTTAGTTGTCCATAATTGACTCTATCCACAACCCAGACTGCTTCTGGGCAGAATCAGTATCTTTTTATCTTTGTGTTTCAGGCAGGTATACACGATGCTTGACACATTGGGTGTTAAAGCAGAAGTCTGCTGATTCAAGGGTTGAGTGATAAAAGAAATACATCGAAATTCTCTGCTTAAAACATAAAATACCCTACTTAAAGAAAAATTTCAAAAATTAAAACAAAATATTACCACAAAATTTTACTTCTTAGGAAAAGTGACATAAGACAAATGAAGCTGAAAAAGAAAAATAGCTCAACCTGGAAAGCAAAACTGTCCTTTAAACAAACAGCAGGAGTTGTTATGACAAGTTATTCTTATTATGACAGAGTTATTATTTTCAGTTTTTACTTTCCTTAAAAATAAAAATAATAGTATGCCTCACAGGAAGACTTGTAAGAGTTAAACTGAAATAAATATTTAGGAAAAGTGGCTCAAAAAGTAACACAATCTGCAAATTGTGTTAGGTGCTACCTCTTTGCTAATCACAAATAGAAACATACCACATAACACATTCTAATGTTACAGGAGTTTCCAAGAAAACAAGAATGACAATATATGCTATATATTATGTCATGACAATAAAAAGAAAAAGTTAAATTCCTTCAGTCCTTTAAGTCTAAAATGATATAATAATTATTTTAATAATATTTGTCAGAAGTCTAAAACTAATGTATTTTTTTTCTTTTTTTCTTTTTTTTGGTTTATTGATGATTGAGATTGAATGCAGTTCCTTGTGCATATAAACACACACTCTAGTTGAGCTACACCCCTGGCCCCATAAAATTAATAAAATTTAAAATAGAAAAATCCCACCCAAATCTTCAATTCAGAGCTTACAGAGAATTACATATGCTTTAATATCAAGATTATATACTTAAGATTCTACTTCAATTTTATGTCCCAATTAGCAAAATAAATACCTGTGCTGAAATAAAATACATGTTTCTACTATAAATTTCCTACTAATTTCTGATGTATGGAGCCACTGGAATTATTCACAAAAACTTAAAGATCAAAAGATATTAAAGTTGTGCATACCTTGATATAATTGCCATCAAATGATCTTTCATTCCAAATCTGCAAAACAAAAAGCCAATAAGTTTGAATTGAAAGTTTTCAAATGTCAGAAAGGAGACATTAAGATGTCACTTCTCATACCATCCTTCATTTTACCCAATAAGCCTTTTTTCCTACCTTACAGAATATGCTGCCATGGAATTCATAGACATTTATAAGACAATATAACTTCTTTAAATCCACATACTATTTTTAAAAACCTTAAAATATTTGGTGTGTGTTTTTCAAAAATCCATTTGTTCCAGAGAGTTCCAACAATGGAATATGCATTCATTCAATGTTCAATAAATATTGATGGTACAATGTGTGCCAGGACTGTCCTGGGCACTGGAGAACTAACAGATATGAAGAGTGTCGTAATAATTCTGACAAGATCTCTACAGGCATACCTGAAAGTCATGCACATAATAAGGATACCACATACAGGAAAAGATTTTAAGCATACAGAGAATCACAAGGTTGTGCTAGATCGGAAAAGAAAATCAGGAGGGACGAAAACAATCACACAAAAATCACTTAGTTTAGAATCATGAAGCATGGGATTTCAATGTTGAAAGAGAACTTCTATGACTTACTTTGCAATTGAGAAAACTATCAATAACAGAGAGACGCCTACAGTCCAGGTACTATACAGAGCTCCTCATCAAAGAAAATCCTGACCACAGCTTGTGATAATCAAGTGTGAGTCACCCGCTACTTACCAGAAACATTTTCTAAAGATGATTGTTACATAATAGAAAGCTACTGGTTCCAATCCTACGTTCAGTCTCACTGTGGGTTAAAAAGCCCTGACATTTAAGTTCTCAAATACAGAATAATTTTCAGCTGTAATTTGGAAAAGGCTAGCAAAACCAAGCACATCTGCGCTTCTGGTTTCCTGCAGCCTTTGCTCATGCTCGTGCGGTTGTATGTTCCAGTGTCTGCCTGGCTCACTGGACTGAAGAATTTAATCTTGATATCCCTGGAATATTACAGCTTTGCAACACAGCAGGAACTGGGTTGCTGATGATCTAAGTCATAACTGCATGAAAACTTAAACATCTTCTGGCAGATGGCATACTAATAAGCAAATGTTTATGGAGATCTACTCCAGCTATGAGTGAGCCCCAGGGTACCAGGCAACCTGAGACACGCCTCCAGTCTGCCCACAGATAGCTCCAGAGAAATACAACATCATGTTTTATAGTTTTTAAATCATTAGAAGATGTTAAATAAAGTTTAGGAGAGAGAAAGGCAGATTTCAGCCAGCCTGCCAAATCTGGCTACCACCTGTACTTTTACAGCCTGAGAGCTAAAAATGGTTTTGTAGTTTAAAATGGCTACATTTTAAATAGATATGTAATTTCCATAAAAATATCTTTAATACTGCATTTTGACTTATAAACCATGAAATATTTGTGGTCTGGCCCTTTAAGAAACCTTTTCAATCCCTGATTTAGGAAAAAATAACAGAAGATAAAATGAGAATAATTATGAAGCTATACAGGAAACACAGTATTGGGTAAGAACTAGAAAAACTAGAAAAGCCTTTGAAGAAGGAGAAGCTGAGTTAGTTGGCATAAAAAAAAAACTTTAAAAACAGTTAAGAGAAGGTATACATTCAGTACAGTTTTTAAAAGTAGTAAGAATTTGGATTGGGGGGGGAGTAATAAAAGATCCATGTAGTTCATCTGACACCAAAAGAACAAATTACTCTCATGACACAAAATGGTTAGTAACAAAGTACTGCAGAATCAAATTACTTTTAAAAATTACAAATGTTCAAAAATGAATATTTTAAATATACTACTAACTCCAATATAATCAATGTCCAAATCATGATAACGCTTGGCACCCAAAATCCAGCTCACGATGTAGTAGGCAGTCAGCTCAAGATTTACATAAGGCCAGTTGAAACCATTTCCCAGCCATCCGGGGAAGGACCACGGCAACCCTGTGGAGAAAGGAAGAGAGGTAAAGGTGGGGTGAACAGCTGGCTAACAGCTGCTCTTGCTGAAAGCACGTCCTGTGGTAACAAAGACGTGGCACGTCTGCCTTCATTTGGCCTCTGTCTGCTTCCTACCTTGCACTATGGGTCAGATTCCCACTCAACTCTGCACAAATACACGTTAATCTATTTAAAGAGTGTTCATTTAAAGCTGGAAATCCTCCCCCGTCAAGGCTGAAGGTACCAAGACAAGAGTAACCAAGGGTCCTCACAATCAGTAGATTATCAGCTATCCCGGTCCAAACCCCGGAATACCACCTGTAAGTCTCCAGTCTCTGCTCTAAACCTGCAGGAACTAACTCCATCTTGCTTTTTGTGTCCTTTTGTCCTCATTTTATCCTTAGATTCCAGGAACAGCGAGCCTGGCAGGCAGATCATCCCATGATGAGACTGCCCCACTAAGCAGGACCAATTACCCCAAGATGAGGGTTGCCCCCTGGAGCAGGTGCAGTCAGCCCATGATGGAACCAAATGACCCCCATCAAGCCCAGAGCCAGCAGGACCTTGCAGAAGCAGACATGTGACAATGACCAACCAGACCACTGGCTAACCAAGACTGACTGCTTTGCCAGCTAAGAAAACACCAACTTCATCTTCATTCCCCTTTCTCTAAAGTCTCAAAGTTCTTGTCAACTCCTTAAGACAGACATTAGGTCGCTTGACCTCTGTTCTTCCTGGTGTGGCCCACGCTGAACAAAGCTCCTTTCCTGCCGTCACCACTGCTCATCATTTCAACTGACTTTTGGGATGAGTGGCCACACTCTGGTATCAGCACTATTGAAAACAGTAAAAACACTCAGCCAAGCCACAGTGAGACAGGCATTTGGGATAAGAAGAGAGAAATATGGAATATTAAGGGAAACACCCTCAAGCCATTGAGATGCAGAAAACACAGTTGTAAACCTTGGCCCATACTCTTGGTCCATGCCCTTGTAAAATGAGAGAAATTCACAAGTGCAGGGAAAAATTGTGCAGCTCCACCATGGATCCATCTCCCATCCAGCCCAATACAGCCCTTCCATAAACACTGGAGCCTCCTCAGAAAGCCCTCGTTTTCCCTTAAATGTGTATCTACCTTTCTAAACAAACCTCTATTTATGCCTTTATCTGGTTCATGCTGAAATTCTTTCTGTCACATATGTCAAGAGCCCCTCTGGTCCTGAGGTGAGCTGCCTCTGGGAACTCCTTATACCCTTCTCTGGAGACATCTCTTCTCCCACAGTATCTGTTGGTGCCCAAATATGGGGCTTCAAAGGCATCCACTTTGGTAAGTGTTATCAAATATTTTCTTTGTCTTGACTATGACTTATTCTGTTAGTTCTGTAGCTATAAACCTCTCCCTCTCTGTCTCCCTCTCCCTTCCCCATCCCCTCCCCCTCCCCCTTTCCCTTTCCCTCTCCTTCTTCCACTTTCAAAGACCAGAGAGCCTAACCCTGATCTACCTCATCTGCCATGGCTCCCCTTCCTGGATGGCTGGGAAATGCCACCAGGCCATGTAAGATTCAAGTGGCAGTAAGGTGGCAACTGACACAGTGCTAGGATCTGATAAGAGTCTTTGAACTCTAAAACCACTGACCTCAGTAGTCCTTTTTAAAGCTCTTTCTCTATTGCTGCACAGTGGAAAACAATAGGTTTCTCAGCCTCTGTGAGACTTAAATGGTGATGTTCTTACTCTTCCTCTTCCTCCTTTCCTAAGCCAAAACCCCTTCTCCCTTAAGAAGATGAGTGCTTGTTTATAAAAGCACGGAAGATAGAGTCCCTTAGGCCAACGTACCCAGTTCCAGAGATAAGGGGAGGAGCTCAACTCAGGACCAGAGGGAACAGAAATCGCTCATTCAGATCATGCATGAGAATTGGTCTCCAGAGTCTTGAGCACCCCTTCGTCTTGCCAAAGGTGGGGTTCACCCAAGACACATTGTTGGAGGGGCCTGGCCGTGACAGGACAGTCAAAGAAGCGATCTCCATTAACCACCGCGTTAGACCCAATACACTCAGTGGCCAGTCTAACTCTAAGCTTCTACTATAAATCCCCAACCTAAGTTTTAGCTCAAACTCAAGTTCTGAGGGACACCTGTGGTCAGTTCTCCCTCACTCTTTTCAAACTATCTGCACAGTCTCACTTACATGCCCCAGCTAAATTTCTCTATCCTAGAGGCTACAGTTCTCACTACCAGGGAAACAGAGGACTTGTAAAAAGGTGATGCAAGGCTGTGTCCCGTCAGGAGCCATGGTTTATATGTGGCCTTGAGAGACAACAGTTTCTTAGGCCCGTGGGAACCATCCCTAAAGTCTAAATGCCTTCATTCATATATGGTCAGTGAGCCAGACAAATAACTCAGCCTAGGGTAGGAAGTTGTTCCTCTCACTTCCCCCTTAATTAAGGAGGGAGAGAAAAAGAAAAAAAAAAATGTCAGTTTTAAAATAAGTGGCAGTTGGCAGAACAGTGAGGGTTATAAAGTGGACATAAAATGGACCCCTGTGGCATGAACAAATTTCCAATTAAAACTTACCTGACTTTGTCCTATTCCAAAGTGCCTCTAAGCACTCTACGAGGATTTTGTGCCCTATTTAAAATCATAGGAAGAAATTGTAAATTCTTGAGTGCATGTAGATTACTTGAGATCTTAGGGATTTTTTTTTTTTGAACCAGGGATTGAACTCAAGGACACTTGGCCACTGAACCACATCCCCAGTCCTATTTTGTATTTTGTTTAGAGACAGGGTCTCACTGAGTTGCTTAGTGCCTCGCTGAGTTGCTGAGGCTGACTTTGAACTCGCGATCCTCCTGACTCAGCCTCCCAAGTCACTTGTATTACAGGCTTGCGCCACCACGCCCAGCTTAAGGATTTTTTCTTAAGGTTTTTTTTTTTTTCTTATTTCTTCTCTCAAAGTCTAGGTAGGCACTATCAAGCACCCTGAAAACTGCCTAATGTGGACAAGGATGCTCATACCACTGATCATCTGGGACAGACTTAAAGGTCCAATCCCAGTTGGGACTTAAAGAGTACCCCAAAGCTACATTATTAGACAAACTGGGAGGTCTGATCCTGATGGGGACACATAGAATGTACCCCAAAGATACTGTAAGAGGCAGACTTTAAAAAAGTCTGATCCTGGTTGGGGACTCAAAGAGTACCCTGAGGCTGTTTTTTGTTTGTTTGTTTGTTTGTTTGTTTTTCTTTTCAGAAAGCCACATTAGAGATTATGGATAATTTAATATATAATATATATCCCTGAGAATGCACCCCTTGGGTGCATATTTAATAATTAATGTTAGTTTAAGACAGAGGTCTTAAATCAGTTTCCTTTTTTTCTGTAACATCATTGGGTCCCAATATAAATTAAAGTACGGAGGCTTGGTTTGTAAATGGGAAAAAATGGACAGAGATTCAATCATCTAAGTCTCCCACTTCCCTTAAACTGTCTTAAAAAATGGCTAATTGTTCAAAGGTTGTCATCTTAAGCAACTACTCAAGGCCTAACTCTGAAACTCATTTGAGAATAAAGGAAAGAGAAAAAGATCCTCCCCTTTAAAAGTTCTTAAAAATTGAGAAAAAACAGTGGTGATGGCTGACATGTATTTATCTCATGGATGAACAAGTGGCCACCTGAACCATGGATTCAGTGTCCAGACATGATTGACAGACCTTGCCCCAGCCATAGTGTCGGGAATGTCGGTCTTGATTTGCTTCAGTTTCCTGTGGGAGGAAGTTGGTGCATGGGACAGAGGAAGACTTGAGACAACTAAAAGTAGCTGATAGGGGCCACACTCCAGTGCTGCATGAAGGTCTCATGTCACAAGTCTAACACCAACAGCCCTCAGCGGTACCAAATATTAACTGCTGTCTGTCTTTTGTTTCTGATTGACTTGGCCTGATGGTGGAGGGTGTGTGTCCTCACCCCATGAATCTTGAATCCTGAGATGAGGCATCAGTCTGATCTAAGGTCTTTGGGAAGGAGGTGACCCATTAATCCGCAGAGCATGAGCTAAGCAGTCCCTCCCTCTTCAGAAATTGTTCTATCCCGAGTCTGTCCCTGGTGTCTACGTCTTAGAGAGGGATCCACTGTGAGAGGTTACCAAGATAAAGCTCCTCTCACTTTGAAATTAGACTGCCTTCTAGGCTCTCACAAGACACCTTGCTTCTGTACTCCTCTCATCTGGCAGGAAAAAAGACCAGAAGTTGTCTCACTCAATTAGAGTAAATTACACCCTTATCTCTTCTAGTTCAGGGAGCCAAACTATTTACTTTCTCCACTGGGGTATCACCCAGAGGCTTGCCTCCCACTTCAAATTGAGTAACATAATTTAAAATCATGGTCCTGTGAGTATGAGGACCCAAAAGGCCAAAGGGAACATGTAAGACAAATTGTAAAGGCACAGCTAACTGGCAAATGCCCTCCCTTACATTAAATAGTTATCAATTAAATGGTGAGTATACTCCATTCTCAGTGCGGACCAATTCTCCCCATCACCATCACCAAAGTTTATTAATGGCAGGCTTAAGACAGACAGACCAGGATTTACAAGAAAGGCATCTAAGGGTTTCATGGTTTCCCAGGGTAATAAGTCACTTGGTAAGGGTGGATAGTCCAAAGGCTTGCACATTTTTCTTGGCTATCCATAAAGGGGAACAGAGGTTATGACCACACTGGTAAGGCAGCAGTTAAGTCCAGAGCTCATGGAAGGAGGGGCAGGAACTGCTGACCACCAGAGGCTAGCTAAAGAGACAGTTTCCTTGGCATAGGGCCCATGTTCTGCTTTCATTCATGTTCTGTTTTGCTTTGCTTTGCTTTTTCAAAGGGGAGCCTCTGTGGGGGGTAAAAATAATAACAGAATGTGTGACAGATACCATTGCCCTGTGTACATGCATGAACGCACAGATGGTGTGACTCTACTTTGTGTACAACCAGTGAAACAATAGCTGTACTCCATTTGTGTTCAATGAATCAATAAGTAAAATAAAAAAAAAAAAAAGGGGGAGCCTCTGCCTCAAAAGTAACACCAGGAGATGACCCGTTCACAGTTGAGAAAAAAGGAAATGATAATTTTCTACTTCAAACCTGGTGTGATTACCAGCTGGGGAGAATAACATAATGGTCTCCAAAGGGAAACACAAACACCTTAGGAGACTGGTTTTACAAAAGGGAGACGGGAGAAAAATGGTCAAAAGCACCCTATGTCTGAGTTTTTTTGTTTGTTTTGTTGTTGTTGTTGTTGTTGTTTTGTTTTTGGCCTCCCATGCTCAAAATGGCAGCTTTCCCTACTCTTCAGCTGCCTACCTGATACCCATCTAAAATGGAAGGCAAATGAGCAGGTGCCCAAATCAGTTGCAGACCACAGAAAGAAAATTTCACTTTCAAATCCAAGCTGCTGTGGGACATAAAAGACTGCTTTCTCTTCTCTTGTACTCTGGGATTCTTCTCGCTCAGTAAATCCCTTCCTTCATGCTAGAGAACAGATGGAGGGCATCTGGAAAGGCCAGCTACCCCAGGTCCTGGACCTTTTGAGGGTGCTTAAGAGTTCTGCATTGTGCTTTGGGACTAATGGAACAGATGTTACCCCCAAATCACAGACTCAGCTCCAGGAAGCTGACAGGAGAGGCTCAAGGAAGTCAGGGGATGATGCCCTACTTCACATGGGATTTCCTCTTCTCTCCAGCTGGGCATAGGGAAGAAAAATGAAAAGATCCCATTTGTACAAGTCTTCTTTGACTTGAGAACTTTTTCCTGAGGAGCTCATGGGTTCCTATAATCTTCAAATATCTGGACAGATGCTGATCTGATCCAAACTGAACTCTGGCACGATAGAGATGTTCCGTGTGCTTTTTTATTAAACACAGATATGTTGTTGTTTTTTTTCAGAATGTTTTTTGGGGGTCTCATAAGTTTTTGTGGTGAATTCACACTGGATCCTACATACCTAAATTAATATACGTTGTTCTGATTAGTTATGTCTTGTCTAACTATAGAGGGGTTTTGTTGGTTTGTTTGTCCTCTATCTCTTCTTCCTACTGTCTTTATTCAAAAGTCAATTACTCAAAGGAAAGCTCAAAATCTCTGTTTCAGGTTGGATTTTATGTATATTTGTGCACACCTGTGTATTGTATGTGTGTTTGTGTGTGTGTGTGTGTGTGTGTGTGTGTGTGTGTATCTTTGTCTATGTATCATTTACATGGTACCAGAATTGGCATACCAATTATGACCACTCATAAATTTTTTTTTTTTTTTTTTTTTGTGGACTTGGGGTTTAAATCCGGGGAGATCCGCAACTGAGCCACATCCCCAGCCCTATTTTGTATTTTATTTAGAAACAGGGTCTCACTGAGTTGCTTAGGGCCTCGCTAAGTTGCTGAGGCTGGTTTTGAACTCGTGATCCTCCTGCCTCAGCCTCCCAAGTCACTGGGATTACAGGCATGCGCCACCGCGCCCAGCTAAATTTTTTAAAAAAGGAACGGATCCAAATACAATTTAGCTCACATGACTTAGACCTTTAAGAAAAAGTTCCCTTTAAATCTGTTAAACAGATTAGAGTAAACATGTCTTTTAAATTATTAACCCACACATTTTTCTAAGTGGTCAGGCAATCAATAGAATGTTGATTTCTAAAAAATGTTTGAAGTGTAATGTCCATTACTTCTAGGATTTTTCTTCAGCAGGGAAAAGATGGTTTATACTATTAATCACACTTGATTGATATCCTGGTTTTCATGGGTAACTTGAAGTTAACAGTTTAAAAATGAGTAAATCAGACTTAACATCAATAGTATAATCTTCATAAATGTGTTTGTTAGAGATGACACCTGATTAATTTGCAAAGTGAAAATACTAAAACATGAACTGCTAAATATAAATTCAAGTACTCTTTTTTTTTTTTTTGAAACCAGGGATTGAACTCAAGGACACTCGGCCACTGAGCCACATCCCCAGCCCTATTTTGTACTTTATTTAGAGACAGGGTCTCATTGAGTTGCTTAGGGCCTCGCTAAGTTGCTGAGGCTGGCTTTGAACTCGCGATCCTCCTGACTCAGCCTCCCAAGTCGCTTGGATGACAGGCGTGTGCCACCACGCCTGGCTTAAATTCAAGTACTCTTGATTTCTTGAATTCTATAAGGGAATATATACATATAGATACGCGCACACACACACACATACACGTATAGTTGCGTCTATTAAATGTGTTTTTATAAATAGTAAGACTATTTTGTTTCCAGGTCTTCATTGAAAACAAGAATACTAAGAGAAAAAAAAAAAAAAAAGAATACTAAGAGTTAAAATTCTAACAGGAGTTAGAATTTTGTACTGCCTATGCAAAGAGTGTAGTTTGTGTTTCAATTGAAGTTTTGTTTCAATTGAAGTACTGAAAATAACACAAAGTATTTCATCTTATTAAGAGGCATAACTGGGGGAAAAAACAAGAAATTTCATAAGAATTCTTTCAGAATGTAAATTTAAGAAAGGGTCAGCAACTAGGAAAGAGATATAAGAAAGTTGTAGGTATGGTACTAAATATATTTGTGCAAGCTTTGTCTAAGTGCTATGTAAACGTTTGTATTATAGAAATGAGAGGCATTTATACATCAGATAATAAGTTTATTTCCTAAACATATAAGAGATTTAAAGTTATACTTTGATTTTTCTCAGTGTTGCTAACATATGTGATTATAATTACCCTAAACTATGGATTCTAAAGTTTTCTTTAAAAGGACATCTGTGTAATTGACACTTACTGGCTTCTTTGTGTATTAGATATATTCATGTTCTCCAAGTACACAAGCACTTTAAAAGTTAAAGCGTAGGAGGGCCCTTTACCAAGCTGGTCTTTTCCAATCTAGTTTTATCTGTTTTCTTTCAGACTTCATTAAAATAACAAATTTAGCTGGGAATTTATTTATGTTGTTTTAATGTTTTATACCTGGATAAAAATAACCTGTCATCAATAAGTGATATATAAAATTTTCTGTTACCTTTACACTGGGACGGGAATTTAAATGTATTTTTGGAAGGTAGTAAGTAAATCCTAATTTGTTTAAAGGTTGACAATGTGGAACATGAAAACAGTTTGCCACTTTTCCACAAAAAGGATTTAGGAGCTTTCTTAGCTTGTTTGAATCATGTTTCAGATATAGTGTTTATTGTGCTAAGTGACATTCGTATAGACTCAGGTAACAATTTATGAGGACTTCATAAAATGATATTTAAGAAAAAGTCAAAGATCAGCTTCAGAAATAAAACACTTTACCTGAGATTTGTCAAGAGTCCAGCCTCACCTGAGTTAAGACTCTGCCTCCATATTAGGATGGTTTCAAAGTAGGCAGACTTAAGCTTTAAAGTTGTGTTTCAAAGATAGATCTGTGTTGTAAAGATTGCTGTAATCTCAAAATAACCAAAGGATATAATACAAAACTAAGTAAGGTTTGGGTAAATTATAAAAGATAGTAAGATTGAAAGAGTTTTAAGTAAAATTTATAAAGCATCTCATGTGATTATATAGATAAATTTATGTGTCTCTGTGGAGGCATAAGAGATACCAAAGACATTAGTGTAATTATAGAAATTATTTTCTTGGTGTGAAGCTATTACACAAACTGAATATGTTTCTGGTCTTGGTAATTTCATTTTGTATATTACTTACAGAACTTTATAACTCTCACCTGTTAGCGTTTTGATGAAGCACTCCTTCTAACAGAACAACCTGAGTTAATTTGAGATAATAAGCTATCACCTATAGGCAGAATAGGGTATAAGGCTAACTTCCAGTACTAATACTAACCCCAGTTAAATGGAAGGGGTAACTATAAAATTATGAACATTAAAGTTACTGGTAAAACTGACTTGCTGGATATTTAAAAACAAAACTTGGAAACCAAAGAAAAGGAAGAAAAAGGGCCAGAAAAAGTAGCCAATATTTTGGTACTTGCCTTCTAAGGGCAGCTAGGACCCAGGAAACAATGGAACTGCTCTAAGTGTACTGCAACTATGGGTGAATCTCCTGACCTCTCAATCAAGGGGATCGAAAGGACCCTAGAGAACAGGAAGCAAACCAGTTCACATTCTGCAAAACAGAAGGTCATTAGAGAGGGAAATATGCCTGTTGCTTCCAAGGGAAGCCACACATGGTCAGCAAGACCCTAACCTATCCTGGCAGATAGCACAGCTGGTAGAGGAAGACCAAAAGAGCCAAGAGGCTTCCCACAAGCTCCCAAAAGTGACCCTTGAGGGATCTCAGTTGACCCTAATAGTAGATAAAAACAAGACCAATTTTTGACCAACTTGGTCTTAAACACCTGACAGGAACGTATAACTAAAGAACAATCATAAACAGACATTAAAGAAGACTTATCCTTTTATTTTATTTTTAATTTTTTAGTTGTAGGTGGACACAATACTTTTATTTTTATGTGGTGCTGAGGATCAAACTCAGAGCCTCATGCATGCTAGGTAAGCACACCACCACTGAGCCACAACCCCAGCCCAAATGTAACTTGATGTACATTTGCATCAGCCTTACAAAAAGTAAGCAAAGGATATAGAAAAAGAAGTCATGTGCACCTGATAATAACAATCAGAAGAGACTGCTAAAATGATGTTTTCCCTAAGCTAATTTTTTGATCTAACAGACAAGCTTAAGAAAAAAAATCCAAATTCTGAGATGTACAGGCAAATAAAACTATAAACTCTTACTTACCTAACTTCACTTGACTGTTTCTACTGTTAGGACCTCTAGTAAGTACAATTCTGTTCCCATTGCTCAGTCTGGGTCTTTTTAATCTAATAAAGCTTGTATCTTCCAGATTACAATTCCATGTTAAGAGGATGGCAACGC
Organism: Glaucomys volans; assembly: GCA_020662805.1. Classification (NCBI taxonomy): domain Eukaryota; kingdom Metazoa; phylum Chordata; class Mammalia; order Rodentia; family Sciuridae; genus Glaucomys; species Glaucomys volans. The sequence goes on along the minus strand of JAJEJO010005651.1, from coordinate 621,305 downwards.
AAGAATATCAACCCATCTCTGCAATTAAAACCAGGATCTATCTCTAATAGAACAGTCAGGATGAGACTTTGATCCCTGACTAGGCAGGGTCATCACCTTTTGCTAGTCTGAAGCAGCCACAGAAGGCAGATCTTCACCCCTCATCAACCCTTAAGATAAAGGGATCAAAGTCTCCATGGAGGGAATGAGATAGGAATTTAGGATAAGGAGAGAGAAATATGGAAACTTAAGGGAAACACCCTCAAGCCATTGAGATGCAGAAAACACAGTTGTAAACCTTGGCCCATGCCCTTGTAAAATGAGGGAAAACCACAAGAGTAGGAAAAAATTGTGCAGCTCCACCCTGGATCCACCTCCAATCCGGCCCCTGAAACAGTCCTTCTATAAATATTGGATCCCCAGCCCAAGTCAGAGCTGCTTCTCACTGTCTGCATTCTCTCTTGAATGTGTATCTACCTTCCTAAATAAACCTCTGTCTGCCTTTGTCTAGCTCGTGCTGAAATTCTTTTCCATCATGTATGTTAAGAACCACACTGGTCCTGAGTTGATTTCCCCCCATCCTCTGGGAGCTCCTTGGACCCTTATCTAGAGACATCTCTTCTCTAGTGACTAAAGGACATTACTGATCTGAGCACAAGGGAAGATTAAATACCAAAAACAAATTCTTGAAATTTCTTCCAATCTATGGACACTGTAATTTCTTATGAACCCCTAGAGTCAGATCCCATAATTCCAAACATTCTTTCCAGAAAATGAAGTGAAAACAAACAACAAATGCCTCTTTCAAAGACACTCACTAACAGACATGTACAAATTTTAACTTAACATCTCCACTCTTCATTGGGATATTCAATGTTAAATTTCTGCTCTCTGAGGTCAGATCTACAAGTTCTGAAAAATTATACTAAACGTCCACTATCAGATAAGTATAATACAAATGTCCCATTCACAAGTACATATTTTTACAATTTAAGGCAATTTAGAATATTAACAGGGCAGGCAATCAAATTTAGCAAACTAGTTTGTTGTGGGATCAATGTAAATGCCAATTACTCAATAGGAAAATACATCTTTGTTAAATGATATATATCAAGTAAGTCCATATTCTTTCAATAGTTTTTATTAAGTTAAAAACTGAATAGTAGAAAAGCCCTGATTACAGCTTTAAATCCTAACTTGGTTACTAACATATTAAAATAAGCTTAATAGTTAAGATACTTAGCTGTTAAATGTATTACTATATTAAAATATATTACAATCTAGTTTACCACTGAGGGGAAAAAATGAAATCAAAATGACAAAATGCTACTTTTCTAAACTAAGTACATTACATTAAAAGTGTGACATTAAAATAATGAAACATTTAAAACAATGAAATACTAAATATAAACTGAAGTCCCACCATGTGTGAGTTTTTGTTAGGACATTGCTGGCATGCCAGATTTTCTACATTCAAATGAGGTTTGACCTTGGAAACTGCCCACTGGGGAGATATGTGCTCAATTCAATGCTGCTTTTATTGCTTAAAACATCTCTGGAATCTTTCACAAAAGTCCGTTAAAGGAACACATTCACTCCTCACTTTTTTATTTAAAAAATAATATTCTTTTCCTTGAATTTGTGGAGAAAATTATTTTTTAAAATAATTTGAAATCTGGTCATTAAAACAGATCTTTTCACTTAACTTGATTTGACTGTTAACCTGTTTCAAAATATCAAATTCATTTCAAATAATGAAAATATCCCACCACTCTGGATGTCTGAAGCACTTCAGAGGTTCTGCATGCATTGCAACAGAATTGTGAAGTGAATACACTCCCACTTGGGCAATTACCCAATGATCTTGACACTAAGAACCTAAATCCACATGGGCAATAATTGGGGTTTGGATTGCTCAGTATCCCTGGTCCCTGAAAGAGTGATCTGCATATCCCTGAGGTTTAAAAACAAACAAAAATGCTCTTGTATGTACCTCTTCTAAAAAATGGGATCTGTTACTGCACTTAATACATAATTTTTTCAATACTATTGCCCTTTTACAAATTTTAATGAGAAATTTTGTCAAGGTAAGTTTATCATCACAGAAAAAAAAAACAGAATTAAGTTCTAAACCTGATTTTGCCATTTAGTATCTGTGACCTTGGGTCAGTGGCATGACCTCTCTAAATGCCCACTGCTTCTTATATAAAATGAGAAGAGTAACACCTTATTCCAGAGGCATTATAAAAACCTGACATAGCATACAAGGGCAGATAAAAATTATTCCTGGCACATTTTGCTGTTAGTAACATACTGGTAATATTAACATTATTAGTATTTCAGTATTAGCATACTGTACTAACATGACTTTTGATTAAAAGTTAAAGGAGAAGAAACAGCAGAAGCACTGCAAACTTCACTTCTTACCTATAAGTATAATATGAGGGTTCCTCTTCTTAGCTTCCTTCATTAACCACCACTCATATCCTCGGAAGTAATTCTCATCTAGTGTATAATGCATGTGGGAGGGTTCAGTACCATCTGAATAGGAGAGTGAAAGAAAAGGGAAATGTGTCATGAATGGTGCTTCCTGGGCCATTTACACATACACACCTCACAAAAGTAGTACTCCAGCTCTAATCCTGAGGTTGGGCAAATAAGAATAATTTTACATTCTTGAAGATGGATGGCTATTATAGTTTAGATCTGCAATGTCCCTGAAAGCCTCCTATATTGATGGTAATGTTCAATGTTTAATGGGGAATTAACTGGATCATGACAGCTCTGACCTTGACAATGAATTGATCCACTGATGGGTTCATTACTGAATGAACTACTAGGAGGTGATGTAAACTATAGAAAGCAGGGCCTAATTGGAGGTGTGCCCTGAATAGGTATATCTTATCCCTGGCCTCTTTTTCTACTTCCTGGCTGTCATGAGTTGAGCAGCTTACCTCTGCCAAGCCCTTCAACCATGATGATCTGTCTCACACCAGGCCCAAAGCAATGTCAGTCAGCCACAGACTAACCTCTGAAACCACAGGCTAAAATAAATCTTCTATTAAGTTTTTTTCCTCGGGTATTTTGTCACAGAGATGGAAAGGCTGACTAACACAATGACCAAAGCATATTATTTCATCCTGCTTCATTATCCTAAACGCTATAAAGGCATTATTATAAAACCACAACTTTCTATTAAGAGCAGCAATAAGAGAAATGTTATTACTTCATATAATTGAAAAGTCCTAGGACTATATTTTCTGCTAGGCTTTTGATCTCTCTAAGGTATTCAAATCCCCGTGTCCAACTTCAGGTTCACATTACCTCAACTTCCAGCCTCTCAATTTTAGATGTGAATCCCTATGCCCTGAGTCCCAGTTCTTACACTCCACAACATGAGTAAGAATTTCAAGGAAAAAAAAGAATGAGTCCACATCCCCATTATAACAATAACAAAATTCTATGCCAACATTCATACTTAGTTGAGGTAACTTTCAGCACAGAGGTAGGTAACTTACATCAAAGTCCTCACATGCCCCATGCTTCAGATGCACCTTGTTAGGTAGGGCCTTACAAGTAGGACACAGGACCATTAAAGGCAAACAACATAATTCACAGGAACTGCTTGCATATATATTTCTACCTCTAATTTAGTTTCAGCAAATGAAGTTGGCCAGTCATTATCAGTTCTTCCTAAAAGGTTTTGACAATAAAATACATATTCTCTTACAATTTCTTGGGAAAACTTTCTGTTACACATATTTTCTTTCGATTTTGATTTCCAGTTTTTCTTTCAATGTAAATCCTAAGCCACCACAGAGATAGATATCTGTTTTAAAAAAATGACTTCCAAATCACTAGTAGAAAGAGTTAAATATAATGGAATCAGACCCACAAAGAATAAGGTATATGTAATCATTGAGAGAATTATTTTTCATTCTTCCTGAAAACCAGAGGCCTATAAACTTCTGATTGACAACAGATACTTTACAAAGCCAATCAAAATGGTGACTATGAAGATTGAAGATTTAGTTATTAAAAATAGTTTTGTTTTTAAAAGAAAAAAGGCTGTATCTCTAAAATACAGATTACTTATAATTTCACCACATATTTTTAAAGTTAATAACATCTTACATGTCCTATACAAAAATTAAAATCTTTTTTTATTAACTTCTCCATAAAATCATAAACTGTCCCTATTTTCCCTCTAGAGTATATAGTCTTTAGAAAACTATGGATTTGTTTACTACTCATTACTTCAACTAAATAAGCAATTTAAACTCTGAATACTATTTTGAAAAATTCCCATTTCTATATTTTTTAATAATTATAGATAAAAAAGGAAAAGAAAGAAACAATCTACTAAGCAACAATCAACCTCAAAAAAGTTGGTATTTATATTCTGAAATCACTGTCCACAAGGTTAAATATAAATTACAATGTCAGGGGGGCGGGGAATCCTATTTCCCAAATACTCCTACCTGTTGTTTGCCCATCACCACCTATTTCAACTTTTAGAATATGCAAAGAGGCACCAAAATTTGGCTGTGGAAAGAAATAACAGTATTAACACTGCTTCGTCATGTGAAACCTCAAGACAATTACTAGTAACTACCTTTCATTTTATAGATGAGAAAACAAAAGCATGACTTCAAATAGAAGCTTATTCCAAAAGAAACTTGCCATTTTTTTGAAAACCTAGAATTGTGAAACTGATACAGTTTTATGGCTGAAATCCACCATACACTTTCTAAAACATCACAGGTCCTTTAAACAGTTATTTTTCATTACCTTAAAGAGATAATCCAATATTTCAGAACGATAGGGCTCTGGGTAATTTACTAGAAGTCGGGAGGTTGCCTGAAAAAAAAAAAAAAAAAGCCAAAAATGTGAATAAAATAAATCCAACCATGAATTCTTGCCTATAGTGCTCATATAAACCCCCTGGCCAGCTCCTGCTTAGCCAGCCCGTGGGTAAGATGGAGGTGTGGGAAGTCATTCCCAGGTCACTTGCCTGGTCTGGCTTTGCCAATCATTGGACAAGTAGGGCTGTCATTTTCCCAACAACTAAAAGCTCTCTTCTGTTGGGACACCTGGGTTAGCTGGGAGGTAGCTTCCTAAGGCTACTACTGAAATCATGAATGTAAACTTATCTTGAAACTTAGATTTTATATCTTCAGACCATTTCTCAACAATATCACAGGGTTAAGATGAGTAGGATGAGTCTCAGCTTCACCCCTCAACATCTTGCAGAAAACTATTATAAGCAGCAATGCTGAAAGGAAGCACTGCTTTCCTCATCCTCTGAAAGTTCATCTGTTTCTATTACAAATGACACAGTGATTCCCCAGGCCACACATATTAAGAAAACCTCACACAAGATTGGCATCAGAAAGAATGGAAAGACCTATGCAGAAAGTGCAGGGCCTACACATGGCCACATCTAAACCACGAAAGAAGACTGCTTGAAAAAAGAAAGCACAAAACCAGTATCTGACCCAAAATCTATCCTTTTAGGCAGCAATAAAAGCAAGAGAAATAAAAGAGGCAGATTTTCAGCATGAAATAGTAACATGTCCCTTGGCTTAGAAGCTGAACAGACCTAAGTTCAAAATACTGACACCTTACCAGGTATATAACAGGGGCAAGACACTTGATGTCTATGGGATTCAACCTTCATTCTACCTTCTCATAAATGCTACCACTGACATTCGTTAGTGCCGATATCTACTCTCTTCACATCCAGAACCTCCCCAGTCCCTGCCACTGAACTGAAGATTCATCTCATTAGCTCAATACATCCAGACCAAACATGGCACTTGGCCTAAATCTGCCCCTTCTCCTGTATTTCCTTTCTTACTGCAGAACATCTTCCTCTACAAAAACCTGGGATCAAACGTTCATCAAACTTCCCATCCATCTGCAGTCACCGAGATGTCCTTAATGCCTCTTAAATCCATTTCCCACTCTTCCTGCCACCATGCCCCCCTCCCTCTCCCCCGCACCTAACCTAGGCCCTCCTCACTTAGTGCAAATGTTCTCTAGCTTCCCATCTTCTCCCTGCATTCTACCCTCTACACTACTTATTCCCCAAAATCATGAATCTACTCTGTTGAAACCTGCTAGGAACTCCCCCTCCCACTAGCTTTCAGGATAAAGTTCAGAACTGTTCAGTTTTACACCCAAATCTCTTCATTATTTGGACTTTAATTCTAACTTTTTGCTCACTCTCACATGTTCTATCCAGACATATCAAACTCCTTTTCATTTCTTACTGCCCAGAATACACCCTATGCCCTCAGTGGAGAAACTCCAATTCATCCTTTGGCTTTCAGCTCACCTTCTGCATCTCCCCACTGATTGGTTTAAATACCTCTCCTGCAGGCACCCTTGGCACAAGGTCCATACCTCTACCATTACTCTTCTAACTCTGCACCTAATCACTGCTTTACTTTGCTGTCTCACCTCTAAATTCAAGACTCTAAAGAGAGTCTTGGGTAAGACTCTCTTACCCAAGCTGGTATCCTCATCCTGTGCTATTCAATTAACATTTACTTAATAGCTTTTTTGTTGCTGCTGCGGAGGCAACATGGAGGAGGAGGCTCTGAGTCAAACAGAGCTCGCACCCTAATCCTATCATTTACAAGCCATATGACTAAGCAAAGTATTATAATTATTCATCAGCTGTTGTAAGACTAAAATAAGATGTCCATTAAAAAAATTAGCAAAGTTATCAGCACATAGAAGCTCTCAATAAATGGCAGGCATTGTATATACAAATTTATTTTAAAATATATTGCTTTCAAGAACTCACAGCATAGCAGAGGCTCAAATCCTAAAGTTGGTACTCTTAAATGAATGAACACCATAAGTGCACACTTACATATCCCTGACCCTAGTAAACAATTCTTCACACCTTCATTATGCCAGTAGAACTGTGTATTTTGCCATTTGGGGTTATTTTGCTCTTTATCTACTCTTAACACAGAAAGTATCAGCCTTAGAAGAACACACCATATTATTATGCTATTGCAACACAAAAGCATTACTCAAAGGCAACATAACAAAATGATGAAATGCACCAATCATCAAGCAATAACATATTTCCAAATTGCTGATCCCACTGCCTGAATAAGGCCTGAAGCTGTTCACAAGACCAGGAAGAAGCTTTGAGATAAAGATTTCTTCATTCAAAGCCTTGAAATAACTTCCTCCATCCTAATCCCTAAAACTTGATATTAACCAAAATTAGCCATGTGCCAGACTGTCATCCTAAACACTTTTTATCTATCCTCACAATGCTCATACCAGGCAGGTATCAACTGTAGCCCGAAAAAGAAAATGAAGCAAAGAGAAGTTAAGTAACCTGCCAAGGCCACAGAGTGAGTGGCAGATTCCAGCACAGATGCCAAAACCCTCTCAAGCCCACATTCTTAACAACTGCACCAAAATGCCTTCCCTATGATCTGAAGACTAAATGAGAGCATTCTAAACATGACCACAAACCATGCCAGGTACAAGGGACTCCACACACACACACACACACACACACACACACAAATGCTTGAACTGGTATGCACAAACAGTGGTGTGACCATTCACATTCATTATTTATTGATCTTCTGAGTAATGTACTATATACCTAGGGACACTAATAACTTGAATATTTTATCAGATTATCAGAGTTTCTTACTCTGGGTTATGAAATGATTCTCATTTTAATAATTTTTAAATGAGATAAATAAACATAATAGAACCAAACACTTCCATTTTTCAGTAAGATTATACACTAGATTTATTATCATAAGTAAAAGTATCGGAAGGAAAGATCAGGGTCTTGTTATGAAATATTGGCTATTTCAGGTTTAGACCAGAAAAATAAAAAAGGAGAATGACAACAGTGAAGAATAATTAGTTCATTAACCCACAGGTTCCCCCTGAAATATGCACCAATACCCGTTGAAAACTGCAAAAGTCAAGAAGAAGCAGTAGAATTAAGAAAATGAATTTTCCTGGAGCTGAAGGTGAGATCTGTGATCATTCAGATCTGTGATCATTCTACAGGCTGGGTCACCCACACAGCAAGCAAGCATCCAGGCTTGTTCTGAGCTGAATGTAAAGATGAAAGTTTCCATCTGACTCAACCCAACAAAACCAGAAGTTTAAGAGTTCAGTCTCAATGTTTTCAAACAAAATGAACCCTAGATGTGATCGAGGGTAAAAAAGGGGGGGCGGGGCACCTGTTTCATCCAAAGGTCTGGCAGCCTGGGTCCCAAGAGCCCAAAAGTTACAAAGGCAGGAGGCAAAACAGAAGCCAAGGTTACAAAGAGCATGTGATGGGACAAGAAAATATTATTAGGCACCAAGAACAATCTGAAGAAAGCTCAGAAGCCATGTTGTTGGCATGTCCAGAAAACTAAGAAATGACCAGCTGTGCCCATTCACAATTTCACCCAAAGCTACAATTACCTTCCTGTTTCCTTCAAATAAATCCCATGGAATGCCCTCATAAAAATACCTCATCCCACTACCTTCACCAAGAGAAGACCAAGAATACACACCAACTAATGAAATTCTGGTACAGAAAAAGGGCATTAGGTGAAAACTAAGGAAATCTGAAAGAAGGAAAATCTATCAATATATTGGTTGTGACAATGGTATCCCTTCTAACATGGGATGCTAATAAGAAGGGAAACTGGCTACTGGTATATGAGAACACTGTAATTTTCCATAAACCTAAAACTACTTGAAATTTCAAATCATTCTTTATTAGTGTTTTAATGACACGGAATAATGGGTTTCACTGTGGCATATTAATACATAAAATACTTTGATTATAACTACCCTCCAGCATCCTCACTTACTCTTCAAATCCCCTTCTTCTCTAATAGTCTCCCTACAACTTTCATGTCACATATTTTGTTGTTGTTGCTGTTTGGGGGTGTTGTTTGTTTATCCTCCTAGATTTCACGAGGTTGGAAACATGAGACGCTTGTATTTCTGGTCTGGCTTATTTTGCTAAACATTATGATCTTCAGTTCCATCCCTTTTCCTACAAATGACATGATTTTGTTCTTCAATACGACTAAATAATACTCCATTGTGTCTACACACCACATTCTCTTTATCCGTTTTTCCACTGACAGGCACTGAGGCTGATTCCATGATTTGGTTATTTGGTATGCAGGTACCTCTATAGTAAGCTGACTTTAATCCCTTTGGGTTATAGGCAGGAGTAGTATGGATGGAAGATATGGTAGTTCCATTTTTACTTTTTTGAGGAACCTCCACAATGATTTCCATAGTAGCCTACTAATTTACATTCCCACCAACAGTGTATAAGGATTCCTTTCACCCCACATCCTCTCCAGCATTTCAATTTTTTTTTTATTATTTTTTTAAAAAATCTCCTCCTGAGATGTTTGAATTAGGAATATTGTCTATCAGAATAGAACACCTATTCTGATAATTAACTGGTGAACTGGTTAAAATGAAGATTCTCCCGTTGCTCCAGAACAACAAAGTCAGAATGTGGAAGACAGAACCTACATTTTAAGTGCACACCCCCCGCGATTCTTATGGACCCGACCGGGCAAGGGTCACAACCCTAGACCACGGTGGACCCGCAGCCTCCCATCAAAGCAAACAGGTCCCAGCTAGTTCCCACCTCGCATCTTCCTAGAGAGGCCTTGAGATAAACAGTGGTGCCTCCAAATAAAAACCCATTCGCCCTTCAGAAAGTGGTCGCCACAACTGCTCTAGAGGAGCCGGGCTTCCGCCTTCTCGTTCACGATATCGCGGCGAAGAAGGAGCCCGCGCACCCCGCGGGGGCACTCCCTTTGGCGCCAAGCGGCGCCGGGCCCTTCCCGGGGCAACTGGGCGGCGAGGACAACTGAGGCCCACGCCGAGGCTGAGGGTTCGAGGCTCTCCACTGCCTAGCCCTGTCAACCCGCTGGACCTCAGGGGACCCGACTCCTCAAACCTAAAGGCCCCTGAGGTTCATCTTAAACGAGCACCGGGCCGCCCCTGTCCGCAGCCAGGCCGCGGGGAAAGGAGCCCACGGAGGGGCTTCCGGGAGCTAGGCGGCGCCGCAGGGCTCATGGGCTGGGGCGAGTCCCGGCGACCGCCGGCGTTCCCCGCGCATCCCGCCACCTGCCGCTCACCCCGCCGCCGCTGACAGCGCCGATGCCGTCGAACTCCCGGCCCAGCCCGTCGGAGTCGTCGAGCACGTACGCGGCACTGAGCGCCAGCAGTGCGCACAGTAGCAGGGGCACCGCGACACGGCCCGCCGAACCCGCGGCGGCGGTCATGACTTTGGCTTGGCGTTGCTGGGAAGCCTGGTGCGGGCTCTCAGCCATTGTGTGGGTCACATGACACGGGTGCCCAGGGAGGCGGGTCCGACCGCCGCCATGATGGAAAAGGGCAGTAAGCTGCTGACGCCGCTCCTGCCATCTTGAGTGAGGGCCAGGGACTGCCCGCGCAGCCGCAGTAGTGTTGAGGGAAGGCTGGGCGAGCTTTTTTCTTGTGAGATACCCGCCTTCAAGTGCTATCACTTCGCGGCTGCTCTTTTGGCCTCCCCTGATGGAGCATGTTAACGAAAGAAAGGTGGATATCCAAGACCTGCCAAAGGCAGAGGGCTTGCCACAAACCTACCCCAGCAACTTAGGGTGCACCTACCACCTACCAGTCTGTAACAGAACAAGAAAGAGGACCAGGTTTGCAAGGGGTTTGCATCCCAACCAAGCCCCAGTTCTACTGTCCCCAGGGTCCAGTCACTTAGCTTTCGGAGCATGAGTTGTTCCGTATGTAGGATGGGATGAGAAGAGCAGCGGCATAGGGGAAAGTATGACTAAATGAGATCCGTTAATAGACCCTCCATAAACCTTACTAGAATGCACCACACCTTTGGCAGACTTTAGCTGAGAAGCTTCTCTCTTCTGGTAACTACCCTGGTATAACCCGGGCTTTTAGCCTTGAAGGAGAATATGCCATCCCAAAATATGCTGCTCTGACATATTGACTATTTGCAGTTAAAAGCAAATGAAAGAAAACAGGAGATGCAAGATCATGCTGACCTTCATTTGTTTCAAACAGGAGAAGAAAATGACAGGTAAGATGTCATCTTTGTAAAATAATATCAAGGACAGGAAGTTGAACCCCAATAGCAATCCTTGCAAACAACTAATATTTATCTTCCTAATTAGTCTTCTGCTCAATTAAATACTGTAGCCCAAACCCCTTTGCCTTATCACATTTCACAACTTAACTGTTTTTGGTCCAATTCAGCATATAAGTGATTGACTAACCTGCTTCTTTGAGTCTTCATTTCCTTTTGGAGTCTCCTATGCCAGGTAAACTTAAATAAACCTATATACTTCTCTCCTGTAAATCTCTCTTATGAAACTTTGTCTATCCCACAACATAGAGTTTTAAGTCTTCTTTCGGAACTTTTTAAAGATTTTACGTTTATGTTTGATTCATTTTCAATTAATTTTATGTGTAGTTTGAGGTTATGTATCAAGTTTCACTTAATCTATGCAGTGTTATATATGGCCTCCATGTATAACACAAGACATTGGCCTTCCATATAAATAAATAAGTGAAAGGAAAAAAAAAAATCTGTCTTACATCCATTTTATTCTTGGGTCCATCCAGAATCCAAAAGGATGGAGATGGAATTGTTATAGCAACAAAAAATAGATTAAAATGTTGGTGCTCCCCAGGGAGATTCTCCAGCGCCAAAGGGAGAGTCAGCCCCACCCCAATCCCAAATCCCCTCCCTACAGCCCACCCCAATCCCAAATCCCCTCCCTATAGCCCACCCCAATCCCTTCCCCTCCCTATAGCCCCACCCTAATCCTTTCCCGCACCCTATAAAAGTTGGCAACAAAAGAACTAACACACAATTTCCCCCGCACACCACTTTTAGGTGTAAGGGTGGTCGTTGCTGGCCAGCTAAAATAAAGGCTTCTTTTGGCTTTACGCAATCGGCTTGGATGATTTTATTTTCTTTGGGTACAACAGAATTATGCCTCACTTAAAGTATAATAAACCATTTTCTCACTGTTAGTTGAAATTGATACTGACATTTACTGACGAGTTCTGCTTCCTTAGGTGTTGAAGTATAACACCACAGAAGCACGCCAAGGCAAGCATATTAAGCAGGTTTTATTTAAAAGTAGTAATAGAAACTTCTCCCAGGTGGGAGAAGGGGGGCCATGGCTGGTGTTCTAGAATCCCCGAGAAGTGAGCACACCCTACATCTTTTATAGGTTAGGATCTTCTTTTGCTCTACTCTTGGACCCTTATCTATCTCTCCTTCCTGCCTATGTGATTAGGCCCAGTGAGACAGCAAAAAGTGAGAAGCAAATGACAGGGGGAAGGGCCACATGGAGATACAGGTGGGGGCCCAGGAGGCATTAATTAGCAACTCCCTGCCTGCAGCTTTTGAGGAGGGACAGTTAAGTAACCTTGGTAACCTTGGTGATGGAAGGGCTCTGGAGACACTAACATTCCAATCTCCCAGGGGTGTCTCCAACTTCCCAGACTCTGATGGCCTCTATTCCTCAATTTGACCAGATTCCCTGATTTCTACACTAACTACCTCTTGGATTCTGGTTTCAAAATGACTCCAAGTTAATTGTTAGCAAAGTTGCCCTGGAATCTCTGATACCGTTGTAATTGAATCAAATTAAAAATATTCTGAAAGGCTGCAGAGGAAATTTTTCTCATCTCTGAATTTCCCTTGGCAGAAGCATGGAATTGGTTATTAGTGCCCAAACAAGCCCCTAAGATACCAAAATTCATGGAGAGACACAAGCTCTAAAGACACATGGTCTCTGCACAATCTTGTTTGAATCTAATTGTTTTGCCATTTACCCACAAACGAGATTTTTTTTTTAAGTTTCAGGACCACAATTAATGATATTGTTATAGCCACAGAAAACAGATTGGAATGTTCATGTTCCCCAGGGAGATTCTCCATCGTGATTGGGAGAGTCAGCCCCACCCCAAATCCCAAATCCCCTCCCTGTAGCCTGCCCCAGTCCCAAGTCCCCTCCCTGTAGCCCACCCCGACCCCTTCCCTTCTGTATAGCCCCACCCTGGTCCCTTCCCGCACCCTATAAAAGTTGGCAAAGAAAGAACTGGCGCACGATTTCCCCACACCCCGCTTTTAGGGGTAAGGGAGTTCGTCGCTGGCCAGCTAAAATAATAATAATAAAAGGCTTCTTTTGGCTTTACGTGATCAGCTTGGATGATTTTATTTTCCTTGGGTACAACAATATGAGGAAGGCAAATCTCCGTCTGGGTAATCCCATAAACAACCTCTTCAGACCCTCTGATGTCCCTAGATTCTTACTGAACAATGTCTATATTCGTTCTTTCTCTCTTTTAAAATTATTCTAGGTCTTTTCTGATTTACCAAAGACAGTCTCAGCTTCCGTCTGTAGTCCCAACGTAACTACTAGCAATGCCCCTTTCACCCTCAAATGTGTTCTGGTTTGAATAAGTTCTGTGGTCCCCCATGTTTGAGCCACTTACTTTCTTCAGTTTCTCCTCTTCGCAGTGCAACGTACATCTGAACATTCTGCATCTGCTTCACCATTGTCTGAAACAAGTCAGGAACTCTCCACTTCTATAGATTCAGCTTTGCAGAACTCACTCTGATCCATGTGTTCTACCACAAAATTTTAAGCATGAGTTGGAGCAACCTGAAAGCACATGAAAGAGAATACAAAAAGAAAAATAAAATGGAGGGAAAGCTCAGGACCAGTGATGCTTTATTCAGTACAAGAGGGGCGTATCTTCTGGGTGGGGAGATGGTGGCAGGTCACCATAAGAGTCTTGGTTTTATAGGGCCTAAGCAGAGCCAGGTCATGGGAAGAGTTTTGATGGCTGGCTCATTTAGGGTGGGGCAGGGCAGATAGGGGAACAGTAAAGGAAGTTCCTTGGGGCCAATTTTCCACATCTTACACAACCATGGCTGCAAGTCATGGATGCTGAATTAAGTAAATGTTACACTTCCCACTAACCCAGAAGTTTCACATCTGTGATATGCATATAGCACACAGGGACCACATGATAAGATGAGTAGATAAGAAATACCAAGGTGGTAACAGGAAATTACCATGAACATGAAATTAGAAAGTTAGCAAACCTTATCCTGTAGCACATCATTGCACCTTGAACTTAGAAGACAAGCCACAAATACTTGTGCAGAAGATGAGGCGGCCTGAACAGAAAAGGTACCCCTACCCCCACAGGAAGTACCACTGGTTCCTAAGTAGTTCCTATACAGAAGAATTGCTTACCAGAGAGAGCATTAATTGTTTATGATTTCTAATCTATACTCTGGAGACCATTAATGAGGAAAAACCCTGAATAAACTTTCTAGTTTTACTTGATCTTAGTTGACTTAAAAATCTATTAGTTTTGGAGGTTACACAGCCATTAATTATTTGCAATTCATGCTTTGTCTCCCACTAGCTCTGTTGTAGATAACACCTCTGCCATGTGGGTTAACAGTTGCTTAGCTCACTTTTCAGGGACTTGGAAGTTGGAGACCACTCCTGGGAGACTGGAATGTCAGTGTCTCCAGAGCCCTTTTGATCACCAAGGTAACCTGCCTATACTACCCCACCCAAAAGCTACAAGCAGGGAGTTGCTAATTAATGCCCCCTGGGCTCTTACCTACCTGAATCACTCCATTTGGCCCAACTCCCTGCCCATCTGCTTCTCACCTTTTTGCCATCTCACCAGCATCTCCTGGGCCTAGTCAGTAGGCAGGAAGGAAAGAGGGGACAGAGAGAGCAGCAGGTAATCTATAAAAAGGACAGGGTGTACTCACTTCTTGGGATTCCAAAATATCAGCCATGGTCCCCATGTTTGAACAAGTCTTTGTTACTACCTTTAAATAAAACTCGCTTCATATGCTTGCCTCGGGGTGTTCTCTGGTGCTATACTTCAACTTCTGAGGAAGCAGAACTCATCACCAATAAACGGGGGCGATATCAAAAGGATATGAATATTTCTCCCCTTTATTAACCTATCTCCCTCCTTCATTATTCCTATCCTTTATCTGTAAACTCTCAGCTCCCTAGAGTTGAAAATTTGTTTTGTAAAGCTCTTCCCTCTCCTGTCACTCTGTCTCTTGAGTCATCAGCCTTATCAGGAGGCTGCAGAATGCAACCTTTTCTGTTGCAAGACCATTAAGCAAAACAAAACAAACAAAAAAAGCTAATGAAAAGCAGTAAAACAAGCTGAAAAACAATTTGCTTAAGATGTTCAATAAAGATAAAGAGAATAACATGTAGTTGGTTCCCATTGCATCTCTGGTTTCAGGATCAGTCAGTTAAATAAGACATTAAGAGAGGAGGATCCCATTTCTCCCATTTCAAATGAGTTTAAAAAATAATGACCTAAAAGAGGAAAATCCTAAAAAAACACTCCAACCTCACTTGCTTTTAGTTGACTTTAAAAATCACACTTTTTGGAAGTCACATAGCTGAGCCATTTGTTATTAGTCTCCCACTATCTTGGCTGTAGATGACCCTTCTGAGTGTCTCCTACCAGGAGAGAATGGCTGTCATTCACTGTCTTTCCCCATTCTCCAGTAAACGATGCCTTTTGATGCCTTTTGTATCTCAACGATCAACTACAAGTTTAGCTAGTCCTGGGAAATGGGACTGAAGAGACAGGAGTTGTTAAAGTTACTAATCAGTAACTTTTATTTAGATTTATGGAACCCAAGACATCTAATGATCTTCAGATAATCTCAAAACGTGGGCAGAGGATTTCTTCATTTTGTTCTTTAATTTAAAAAGAAATAATGTGTACAGTTGCAATGGCTCATGCTAGTAATCCCAGCAATTTGAGAAATGGAGACAGGAGAATCAGAAGTTCAAGGCAACTTGACAAGACCCTCCGCAAGACAGTGAGACCCTGCTTCAAAACAAAAAATAAAAAGGACTGGGGATGTGGCTCAGAGGTAAAGCAACCCTGGGTTCAATTCCGAGTCAAAAGAAAAAGAAAGAATGTTGAATTTGCAGGGAAATAATATGTTTATCTAAAAAATTACAGGGAATAGCCTAGGAGATGAAAGTCAATTGTCACCTCAAGAATATTCTGGAAGAAGAAAAATAAAACACAGGCTGTAGATGATGAATACCCCAGTCAACAGGTTCATCCCCACTCTTCCTTTTCCTCCTTATGAAATCTTTGCACCCCAATTCCCTAAAGTTGTCTCTGTTGGTGTTAGGCTCCCTTCTTGGTTTGTTAGCTTTCCAAGGACACCTGTTTCCTTGCATCAGCATCTGGTTCTTGAGGAGGCTTGAGGGGCAAGCAAGACAAGCATGGCCTGGTGGATAGGACGGCCTCTCTTTTAAACCACAAGCTTTCTGAATATCACATGGGTACATTAGTTGCCACAAGATCTAGTTTTTCTAAAGCAAAAAATATGAGAAAAGTCAGATGATCTCTGAGGAGGACAGCTCTTGCCTTTTAACAAAACACACTGACAATCTGATAGTGGTCTGGTTGTCCTTTCATCTGAGGAAATGGCTTTACTTGTAGAAATCTCAAGTAGGCTGTCAGAAATTCAAGGACAAAGGCCAAGTCTTTTTTCTCTTTGTACTTCCTAAGTACAACATGTCTAACGATAACATACAATGTGCAGTACATACTCAGTAAATGCTACTTGAACTTTAAAAAAAAAATATCCCTGATTGGTCACATAAGAAGATAAGATGAAAGAATTATTTGCAAAAGACATTGGAAACTGTCAAGTCGAATTTGGGCGGCTGCAGGGGGAGGGAGCACAGTCACCTAGCAACACACTGTGCCAGAAGTGACCAATGAGGCAGACCTGCTGACCCTGACGTCCACCTTGGGTCCACCTTTTCCTGGGCAGGACCCTTGACCCCTTTCCTCTGTATAAAAACCCTGAGCAGCCAAAGCCACGTGCAATTTCTTCTGGCTCTCCCACCCCAACTTTCACCCTGGGGGGCTGGAGATTTTCCCGGGACACAGACTCCAATAAATCTCAAGCTACTACTTTTGTTTGACTCTGGTGAACCCACCTGGCGAGCTTACTCCTTTGGCCACCCACCGCCTTTGTGAGCTTTACAGAAACATTCCTTAAAGGAGTCCCTGGCTATAAAATATGAATTATTTTCTTTTCATGAACTATCCTGAGGCATCTCCTATGGATCTGGTTTTTCAACTCTGGACCTAAGTCTCTTGATCTCAGCTGTTAATGTGGTCACCTCGTTCAGCAGCTTCTCTCTAAAATATGAAGGGGTTCTGTTAACTCAGAACTTTATATAATGGCAATAAAAGTGTTTCAGAGAACACAATCCACCTTATGAAATAAATTAGATGTTGCTTACTGAATGTTTTCTTAAGAGTACATAGAAATAAAAACGATCATGACAAACTGTAGTTTTTAGAACATTGGACCTGAATTTCTAGACTGCTTGACTTCAGATCTCTCCTACCACCTACTAGCTGGTTATAGCTAAGTTGTTGTCTTCCTTAGGTTTCCATTTACCCATCTATAAAGCAGAGATGATGATTGCAATGCATTGATCTGAAGTTCAGTCAAGTTTATAGTCACATAGCATTTAGAAGAGTGACCACACCATATCACCTGCTCTTTAAATGACATACTAATTTAACAATAGTATAACTTTTGTGTTTACTTCTCTTCCCACATTAAGACAATCCCAGAAAAATAGGTTATTTCTCTCTTTGTATTGGTCTGGTTATTTTATTTATGGGGAAAGTCTGAGTGCATTTGTTTTGTTTTCTTATTGGTATGATTTATTTTTTTCTGTTCTGTTGGCCCATGATTACCCAAACCCACATTCAATGTGACTTATTCCCCATGATGAGGGTCTTGGCAGGAAGCAGAATTCTGCCTCTTTGAGAAGCAAGGGCTCCAGATCCTTCCTCTTGCTGCTCTCAACAACACAGGCTCTGACAATGACACTGACACTCCCTCAGTGGGTTCCTTGAACCCTTGACTTTGACCTTGGAAGGGTGACCAGATATGCACACATGTATCACCCTTAAAGAAAGGGAGGACAGTAAGGCCCCATGTTCCTGAAACGCCCCTGTCTGGTCCCAAGGGCCTAGCCAAGTAAAGGGAACAATAAGAGCAGGTCTGGAACAGAATGTGCAGATAAACACCACTTTCTGACTCTCTTTATCACATATATTGCAAATAGGTCAAACTAGTGTCCTCTGTGGGAACTGCTTTCCTGTACTCACCCCAGGACAGCTGCTCCTTGGAATGCTGGTCATACAAGATCCAAAGCAAACTAAGTAAACTAATGATGTCACTGTTTCTGTAGACTAAGGTGAAATTAAAGCCCCTCTCCCTGGGTAACTGGCATGAATTGGAGGACACTGTGAAGTTAAGTATCAGCTTTATAGTCAGTCACCACTAGACAAGGCATCATGAGAAATGGAAGCAGTGTTTGTCCCATGAGGGACAGAGGGGCTCTCTGGCCAGCCTGTCACCACTGTGCCTTCCTCATAAACATTCTTCAATAAACCTTGGGTCTCCTGTGCCTCCTCTGGTGTTTTCTTGGTCTCTCAGCAATCTATCCCACTGCCCTAGCACAACTGGACTATGGTCCCGACAGCACAGTTGGAATCACCCTGGAGCCATGCCAGAGTCCAGAGAAGGCAGTGACACAGAGGGTCCATCAGAGGTGGCTGCAAGAGCCCAGCACAGTGGGGTCAGCAAGGCCATTCTAGCCTGAGTGCTTTAGGCAGGAACCTGACTGTCTTTTGGCCTTCGGTTCTCACCCAATTTATAAACCTGTTTCCAAAGCCCTTGCATCAGTCTTCTAATTGCCTGCTCAGTCACTCCTCTGCTGCTCAGTGTAGCGACAGATGGTCTCTGTTTTCTGTAGTGAATAGACCAGGTTGCAATGGAAGGCTAACGTGATCATGGCAGAGAATTCTCAGCCTCTGTCTCTGCGTCTTCTCTACTTTAAAACTGCCTTCATCACCTGTGGTTCTTCTGTTGCAGGCTGTCACCGCATAGATTTTTCAGATACTGGACTCCAGGAAGGTTTGCTGTTTCCCCAGGCTGCACCTGAGATGTGCTTCATCTCCTCTGGATTCTCAATACCCATTTTAATTTTGTACTTCTACCAGGGGAAGAATTTCCCCTTAGGTCCACTAGGTCGAGAGCCTAGACATGAAGAAGACGACAGTCAGTACAATACTGTCCAACAGAAATGTAATGCAAAGTACATAGGTAATTTGAAATTTTCTAGTAGCAACATTAAAGTAGAAAATAGGGATGCAATTAACTTTGATGATATGTTTTATTTGACCCTAGATACCCAAATTATTATCATCACAACATACAATGATATAAGTATTTATTTTATGTTCTTCTTTTCATGTTAAAATTTCAAAGACCTAGAGTGCATTTTATGTATATACACATCCATGTTTGGATTAGTGACATTTCAAGTACGTAATAATCAATCCCCTCTGAACTGAGCTGTGGTAGCCATATCTGTAGGGATGGTCCCTCCTTGGCTTGTAGATAGCCACCTCCTCACTATGTCCTCACGTGGTCTTCCCCCTGGGCACAGGCAACCCTGGTGCCTTTTGTAAGTTCAAATTTCTTCTTTTATAAAATTAATGTATTTTCAAAGGATAAAAACCACACATATATTTATCATGTACAACATCCTATATACTGGCTAAATGGGGTCAATTAACATGCATCGCCTCATGTACCATTTTTGTTTTTGTGGTGAGAAGACATGAAATCTACTCCCTTAGCTCTTCTCAAGAATACAACTCACCAGAGCCCTGCTGTACACTCCATAGTCACCCTGCTGTACGATAATTCTCTTACTTAAACTCAATACTCTGATATAACTGAAATTTTCTATCAGTTTGATCACTATCTCCCCAAACCACCCCAGCTCTCAGGCCCTGGTAACAACCATTCTACTCTCTACTTTTATGAGTTTAAACATTGTTTTTAGATTCTTCACATCAATGAGATCATGAAGAACATGTCTTCCTGTGTCTGGCTTATTTCACTTAACATAATGTCTGCCAGGTTCTTCCACGTTGTCACAAAGGACAGGAATTTCTTCTCTTTAAAGGCTTACTAGTATTCCATTTTCTTTATCCATTCATCCATCAATGAACACTTAGATGGATTCCATGTCTTGACTATCATGAGTACGGCAGAAATGAAGAAAGGAGTGCAAGTATCTCTTTGCCACACTGATTCCGTTTTCTTTGGAAATATTTCCAGTAATGAGATTACTGGATCATATGGGCCATTCTATTTTTAAGGTTTTTGAGAAACCTCCATATGGTTTTGCATAATTCCATACGAATTTACTTTCCCACTAACAGTGTGCATAGGTTCTCTTTTCCCCACATTATTGCCACCATTTGTTTTGTTTCCTCTTTTTGATAACTGCAGGTGTGAGGAGATATTTCAATGTGGTTTGAATTTTCATTTTTCTAGTAATTAGTGATGTTGAGTTTGTTTTTTGGGTTCTTTTTGCGGGGTGGGGGGGCTGCCAGAGATTGAACTCAGGGGCACTTGACAACTGAGCCACATCCCCAGCCCATTTTTGTACTTTATCTAGAGACAGGATCTCAGTGAGTTGCTTAATGTCTCACTTTTGCTAAGGCTGGCTTTGAACTTGTGATCCTCCTACCTCAGCCTCCCAAGCCTCTGGGATTACAGGCATGTGCCACCACACCCAGCTTGAGTTTGGTTTTTTAAATTGTTGGGTGTTGTTTGTTTTTTGTATAACTGTTGTCCTTTTTATGTCTTCCTTTAAGAAATATATATATTTAGGTCTGTTTTCCATTTTTTCATTGGGTTGTTTATTTTTTGGCAATTGAGTTTAATTCCTTATATATTTTGATATTAATTCCTTAGATATATGATTTGCAAATACTCTTTCCATTCTATAGGTTTTATTTTCACTCTATTGATTGTTTCCTTGGGTGTGCAGATGCTTTTCAGTTTAAGCAATCCTATTTGCCTGTTTTCACTGTCATTGCCTGTACTTTGGGGGTCATACCCCCCCAAATTATTACCTATTCCAATGTCATGGGAGACTTTCCTGTATGTTTTCTTCTAGTAGTTTTATGGTTTTAGATCTGTCAAGGACTTCTTATTCCATTTTGATGGAATATATATATGGTGTGAGAAAAGGATATAATTTCATTCTTCTTCATGTAAAGATTCAGCTGTCCTAATATTATTTAATGAAGAAATTATTACCAAAGTCTCAGTCCTTCTCCCTGATGCCAATGTGATCATGAGGACAAGGTTTTGAGAAAAAGGAAAAAGAAGGTTCAGAAACTTCCATTCCCCATTGTGTCCTTTGCATCTGTCAGAAATGAATTGAGTGTGATGCATAGATTTATTTCTGGGATCTCTGGTCTGCTCCACTGGTCTATGTGTCTATTTTAACGCCAGTTCCTTACTGTTTTGATTACTATAGATTTGTTGTAGATTTTGAAGTCAAGTAGTGTGATACCTTCAGCTTTGTTCTTTTTACTCAAGATGGCTTTTGCTATTCAAGGAGTTTGTGGTTCAATGCAAATTTTTGGATTTTTTTAAGTGTCTATGAAAAATATCATTGGAAGTTTTGTAACAGTGGACCACTTTATGCTTTGAATACAGCCCTCGCTGCTCTGCCACTGCAACTTATTTTTTGAATGGACAAGTTTCTTTCTCTTCCTCTCTCTCTCTGCTCCTCCCTAATCTCCCCCCTCCCTAATCTCAGGGGAAACAGGATTACCTTACTTTTCCATTTTAGGCAGATTTATCTGTCCCTGAGTACACATTCACCATAGGAACTAAGTAATCCAGACTTTGGGGATGGCACAAGAAAATCTCAGAAATGACTGTCTCCCAAATTAACAAGTGAATTACAACTCTAGACAGAGAACACTTGGAATGAAGCCTTTGAATCTCCTCTTTAAAGCCCCCTGTTCCTGCTGATGGGCAGAATCACAACCATTGGGACAGGAGTACCCTGTGTTTCTCCTTTGCTAAAAAGCAATAAACCTTCTTTTTCCTTTTTTTCAAACACTCATTATCACGTTGGCATCTGGGACAAGGACTGAGCTTTCAGCAACATTTTGATAAGAATCGCATTGTATCTGAAGATTGCGTTGGGAAGTACAGGCATTTGAACAACATTCTTTCAATTCACGAATATAGGATATTTTTCCATTTATCTGCATGTTCTTTAATTTTTTCATTAATAATTTATAGTTTTCCATGTACAGGTATTTTATCGCTTTGGTTGAATTTATTCTTATATTTATTTGTTTATCGCTATTATAAATGGGATTGTTCTCAATTTTTTTCAAATGATTCTTTGTTAGTGTATTGAAATACCATTGATTTTTGCATATTGACTTTGAATCCTTCATCTTTAATGAATTCATTTATCAGTTCTATAAATTTTTTGGTGGAATCTTCAGAGTTTCCTACATAAGAACATGTTATCTGCAAATAGGGACAATGTTAACTTCTTCCCTTCTTCCCCAGGATAATTTTTCTTCTCTTGCCTAATGGTTCTGGTTTGTACTTCAGACACAGAGGTAGCAAGAGTTAGCATCCTTGTCTTGTTTCTGATTTTGTTGAGAAAACTTTCAAAATTTTAGCAGTGAGCGTGATGCCCATATGAATTTTTCACATATGCCCTTTATCATGTTGAGATACACTCCTTCTATGCCTAATTTGTTCAGAGTTTTTTTTATCATAAAAGGATATTTAATTTTGACATAAAAAGATGCTGAATTTTTGGTTTTTATCTTTCATTCTGTTAATGTGGCACATCTTACATATAAATTTGTGTCTGTTGAACCATCTTTGCATTCCTTAATAAATACCACTTGATCGTGGTGAAATTCTGACCCTTTAAACATACTGTTGAATTTGATTGCTAGTTTGTTTTTAGGATTTTTACATCTATGTTCATCAGGGACATTGACCCATAATTTTCTCTTCTTAGTGTCCTGTCTGGCTTCATCATTAAGGTAATTCTAACTTCATAAAATGAATTTGGAATTTGCCCTCTTTAACTTTTCGGAAGAGTTTGAAAAGGATTAGTATTATTCCTTCTTAACTGTTTGGCAGAATTCAGTAGTGAAACCACTGGAGCCTGGGCTTATCTTTGATGGGAGACTTTTTTTTTTTTATTCAATCTCCTTAGGTTATCAAGCAAGGGCTTGCTGCCCTTCATGCTTAACTGTTTCTACAGCAACAGGATTTTGCAAAAAGAAAAAGGTTTTTTGGACTGGTGACTGGAAAGGACTAAAAGCTCAAATCTGCCTCCCTCGTGAGTTGGTAGTGGTGGATTTATAGGAGGGGAAAAGTGGAAAGCTGCTTGTTGGTTGAACGAAAAGAAGGGGCTCACATATCTTTTGGGGGGTGGGGAGGTTTTGTTCTGCATAGATGATTTTGAACTTGTGATATCATTGACCAGAGCACCTGATTTCTGCTCATGCCCATTCTGAAAAAGCTGGTTCCAAACCATGGACTCATTTCTGAGAAGCCTGGAGGCTTTTCCCAGAAGACAACTTAAGTTGTGGAATGTATGTCTGGGTGTGTCCAGGCCTGAGTCCATTTCACTTACTTGTCATTTGTTTTTCCAGGTTTCCTATTTCTTCATGATTCCCTCTTGGTAGGTTGCATGTGTCTAGAAGGTACCCATCTCTTCTGGGTTATCAACCTTCCATTCTCATAAGGACACCCGGCAGGTTGGATGAGGGCCTATATTTAGGGTTTTGTTTTAGCTTAATCAACTCTTTAAAGGCCCTATCTTCAAATATATTCTGAGGTACAAGGGGTTAGGGCTTCAATGCATGAATTTTAGGAGGGAAATAATCCACTTCATAACATCACTTAGGGTCGGGGGGGGTTGCATGTTGCCAAGACTTAAGGGCAGTTTGTACCCGGATTCTTAGGGCTGTTTTCTATTAATGCCCACATCTCCTTAAACACCCTCATTCCCTCTTTTCTTCTGTAGCTATCTCAGACAGGACTCACCTGAGCTATTCCTCACCAGTGGCTGCCAGGTTGCTTCTACATCACCACGCTGGGCTACTGGGAAAGCCAGGAGGTGGCTGAGGCCTTCCAGAAATTATCCTCCTCCACCTGTGCTGCGGTGGTAGGGCTGCCTCAGGCCCCTCACAAACCTGCCCCTGAGTCACACCACCTAACTGGACTTCATCTTGGAAGGAGCTGCCGGTCCACTCTCCTCCCCAGATCACACAATTCATCTCACATCCTCTCCCCTGTGGAGGGAGGACGTTGCTGGAGGTGGGGGAGGTTAGCAGTCAGCATACAGGGCCCCTTTTTCATGTTCTCACCACATTTAAGCTCTCCTTACTTCCTCTCTCACAACCCTGAGCCCCACCCACACCAAGTAGGAAAATCTGTTTGTGCTCTTTGGACCCGGAAGGTTCTCTCACCTCAGCAAGAATTCCCCCAAGCAAACTGTCTCTGCCTCTGTCCTTTCCATTCCCCTGAGTTGCTTCCGTCTTCTGTAACCTTAAACTCACATTTCTCCCCTTTCTTCCTTTTCCTACTTTCCAACAAGAATCTCTTCTGTTGAGACAATAAACACAAAATGGCTAATTGAGTGTGTAAGAGAAGGCCCGAGATAGAAAGCAACGAGACCGAGAAAATTAGAACAGTATTTCAAAATCTTACCATATTTAGTTGTTCTCATTAGTGAGGTTGCACCAGACAAATGATGTGGCCTTACAAAGGACCCCTCAGCAGAATCAAATCCTGTGCTGTCTGCCTCAGGGACAAGTTGGAATCAAGCAGATCCACATTCAATTCCTTTTTCCCCATTGAGTGGCCCAAGTATCCTGACTGGCCAGTGCTGGGTGCCCAGCTTGTGAACTCAGAAGGCAAGACACCTGGACACAAATGCCAACCTCCCTAAGACAGTGCCCTGAGTAATGCTAATTGGCTTTGTCTGACCTTTATGTTGTTAAAATGTCACAACGACTCAGTGATCTAACATTTCCAACTACTCATTAGAGACCCCTGTGGTTGAAAATACGCCAGTGCTACAAGAAGAAATTTCCTCTTATTTAGTTCTTCTAATTTAGTCCAAATGTTGGTAAACTTACCGTGTGAACTGGGCAAGGTTTTATCACAGGTCAGTCACAATTTTTCTCTTATTGAATCAGGAGAAGTGAAAGTTTGATTGTATTTCTCATGTTCTCTACATCCTTCTTCTGTTTTTGTTTTTGAAGAGCAAGCTACATAGATATTTGACGTGGACATGAAATACTCTTTTCCTAAAAGCAGAAGTATCATCTATTTAGTTAATGTGAGAGATTGTTAGAGTCATGAAATACTCGTGTTTAGAAACCACAGAGAAGCAGACGTGCCAAACCAAGCAAAAAAGGAGAATTTGGGATTGTAGTCACGAGTAAACTGAAATCATTACTTTCATTTTTGTAAATTAAGGCTTTTTCAAAGCATTGATTTTCCATGTTGTGCTTTAATCTTTCATCATTTCAGTAACAATATATCCTGAATTTTGAAGTCATAGTGTGTTCACTTATTTGTAAATTCTTCGGTACTTTATTAATGTATTGCTTTTACTGTTCTTAATTAAAAACCTACAAAGAAAGTACCAAAGACTTGTACATCCCTGATATACCCTGATTAAGACCAAGATGAATAACTGTGGTTACAGACTCAGCGTGTGCTGATTCACTAAGTCAAAACTTTCCATCCCAAATGACGTCTGTCAGTGCAATGTGATATTCTCCCCCCCATTTCTAATAAAGGTTTGTGAGACAAGTTTCAAAAATGATGTCTAACATTTTTTAATATCTCAAAAGTAGGAAGTCCTAGGAGATAATATCACTTCATATTAAACCATTTATAAATTTGGCAGTAACTTTTAACTCATTATAGTACTGCATGAATTTTTGTCATAACTCTATTAAACAATCTGTATTAGTCTTTCAAGTTTCCTAAAATTATTTGCCCAAACCAGGAAGCTTAACTGGTTTTAAAAATCTTTGTTTTCTATTCTCAGAGGAGAGTTAAAAGTCAATGAAATACTACTTATATAATCCCACTAACACTAAA